>LPNX010078988.1:753477-899273 GCA_001517045.1 Pseudotsuga menziesii | reverse complement strand
AGACTCTGAGTTTTTAGAGCTAGGATTCGACACAGGCTTTTTAGGCGAGACTGAACCCCCAACCCGATGTTTCCTACAGTCATCAGGGTTATTGTACATACAATGACAGAACTTCGAGAATCCATTATCCTCAGTGAACTGCTCCCAGGACCGACCAATTTTCCCCAGTTCGCTTTCCACCAGAATCCGAATCAAACCATGATGAAACAAACTATGACTCAAATGCTTCGGTCCTTTTCTAATGGCGTTTGAAATCTTGAAAAGACTATGTAACAGATAATAGGGGAGATTAATTTGGAAACCCAAAAACACAGCCATGAGACGCAGGTGATAAACATACGCAGAGGACAAATGCCCTTCACATGTAATATATCGGTGAATTAAATCTAAAACCGGACGCCATTCTTTGCGAAAGTACTTACGTGATACCCCGATGCGGAACGAGACCTCCTGCGTTGGATTCTTCAGCAAGCTACGCCACTCTGTGATTTCCATCCGTTGATATTTAAACCATTTTTGCCCTGTTAACGGCAAACCGGTTGCATGCGTGACAGACCTCTCATCTACCCTGAAACACAAATATCCTACCTCAACCTGATAGTCCCTTAAGGATACGGCGAACACCCGGGTAACTTCTGGGTTTGAAACCGAGAATTTCCGAAGGAACTGTAACCATCCTACCTCCTGGACTTTGTGCAACAAATCGGCATTCGATTCCAGCAAAGTCAATTCATGGGGCTCGACTCGAACCACTGGGGCCATTCTTGTCAATACGCGAGCGAGGCAGTGTGCACAACAAACTTGCCACCAGAGGTTTAATGACAGAGACACGGATTGAGCACACTGAGAGCTAAAACCACAAACCAGTAAACCAGGCGACAGGCCAGCCATGTGAGAATTTATACAAAACCCTCGCGGGTTCAGTCTGAGCGACGCCATCAACATTTCGAATGGCACATACAACTGACGGCCGAAACGTTTAAAACCTCGATCATCGCCCTGACTTCTCACTTAAATGACCAGGGTGGCAGGTTTGTACTTATGACAGGCGTTCCAATAATCTATCGCCACGACCAAGCTTATACACGAGCGTTAAAACGTGGAGGGAAGTGCGATACAAGTAGCATGCTTGCATTCATCATTCTACAGCAAGGTGACTTGTGCCGAATATTTCCTGAATTATGCGTTCATTCATATATAGTAAGGTGGCGAACGATACTATAGCCCAGACAATTAACGCTGGTGATTAATTGACATGACTTGCCCTGAAACATAGCTTGACAATCATTAGGATAAAGCTACCAATGACATACTTATGTTTCAATAAACGATCTTAATAACCATCGTATTAATGCTGAACTAAGGTCATACCATACATTATAACCTATGCTCTAAACATGTGATATGTCGTATGCAATGTAACATAGGTTAAAACATGGGATACTAACTTTTGATTACTCCCGCCGATCCTTATCTTTACACCTAGGGATACTATCAGCCCACCCCTAAACTTAAACGATATGCATCATTATTATAAGGTTTGCTCATGAAATCTCATAGTAATGAAAAGATGTCGAAGGCGCTTCTCAACAAATCAGTAGTTCCAAAAATTTAAGCATTCAGTAGCTTAGCATATCATTTCTAAAGTCTAGGACATTGCATGAAACAAAATCCCATTTTGTTTGGTGCAATAATGACTTTAGAAGGTTGTTGAGCGGGTGCACAACAAAGCATTAAGTATGGGCTCTGGTAAGCGCTAGGTCTTACTGAAAATATTAAAATCACGTCCGAGTGAAAACGACTCGAGAATAATATTGATCTCATCATACTTATTTTTAAGTGATTAAATGAAATTTCGAATTTCTGTATTCTCATCAAGTACTAAAGAACTCCCACATTATACGAGGGAAATCAAACATGTAAGGATGTTTAGATTTTCCTAGCCTAGTAGACCTAATCCATCTATCTACTTGATTTTCATGAAGAAGTGTCATTAAGTCTAGGGATCATAATACATGATTCCCAAAAACAAATGCTAACAAGTATTATAATACTATGTATTTTATACATAGTATGTATAAAGAATAAATTATGATTAATTATATAATTGAATAAAGAAAGAAGAGAAGCTCCACCAATTATTATTTATTATTAAAGGTTTAATAAATAGTAAAATAGCTATGAAAGATTAACTAGGAACTAGTTAAAAGTTCCTAAGCTAAGTATTGGAAAAATTACCCTAGTAATTAAAAAAAGGGTTAAATCAAGAAATCAAGGATTTCTTGATTTAAATACCCCTTTGACTGAAAATTCTATCTATAAAGACTCAAACCAAGCAAATGATTGGGGTTTTTGATTGGTGGTTCTGTACTCATTCAATATTTAGAAATTTATTACTGTAAAACTAGGTAAATCTAGACTTGCTATTTGTTGCTCACCTATTATTTATAACTCTACTGAGATATTACATTTGTTAGTAGAGACATGTTTCAGATTATAGTAGATTTAATCGTAAGAGTAAGATTACGATGATTAAATATACTAAATAGATACCTTTAGGTATTACTTACAACGAGAACTATTTTATAAGTTAAATATATATACATATAAATAAGACAATCAGGTATAAACCTTTATGAAAACTATCTATACATTTAATTCCAAAATTAAATAACTCATCTAATACCTTTCAAGGTCTATATCCATATTAAAAATTTACATTAAAAATACTCCACATAAATTAAACAACATTATAAATAATCAGAGGAGGCATCGTGACCATCCATGTGGTCCTTTACAATTCTTTGATCATAATTCATATAACAGAATCCACGGTTCTAATTTTTCCATCTATACATAACCATAAAAAAAATTACATAACTCAACAAACATTACCATAGCCAAATTAAAATAATACATACAGTAAATCGGATCATAGTAAAACAACATCAAAATCATATCATAAATCCATATATTGCAGATAGTAACAGGAATTGAATCCTGTGGGCATGTAAGCCCAGTTTGCTGTTATTTATTAAAATACATTTCATTACAACTCATTACATTAAAAACCCTACTTTCCACCAAAGGTCGCAAAATCAATCCCATGGATGTCTAGACCAAGGTAAAGCCATAATAACAAACCACAAGTAATGCATATACAAAACGACAACCAAATCCTATAACCCTTTTACACAGGGCACACTATACATCAAATAGTATGTGTGCCATGGTTATTAAAATACAACCAATACATATTAAACAACAAACGTCATCAAGGGTTTTTAAACACTAGCACTACAAAACCAACGATTGCACAACACTGACATATGCAACGATCTTGACCAAACTTTAAATCTAATACACAGTCCTATCAAAATCAACCCTACACTATACTATCACAACACTATGGGAAGGCTCATGCCATTCATGGCATGGCCTATACCCACACTGTCCATATCTTTAAATTACAAGCTATGTAACGCCATAATACACAGAACCTTGAAGCTGACAAATTCCCACATAATCCACCATAACAATAGAATAACACAACGAAATCATGCTATGCACATCATAAGTTAATCCATGGTAATCAATTAATCAAAATAGCATGCATCCATATTCAAATGCTTGGAAAATAAAGTACACAGTCATCATATTAAAATTTATAAACAAGTTTACAAAGGCATGCCAATGGGCTAACGCACCATTGCCAGCAATGGTGCAGCCCATGGCTAAAATTCCCCAAGGAAAACACAATTTGCATAAACCATATCCAAGTATGCTAGAAGCCCAAACATTCCTCTTTTTTTACTAACAGCCCAAGTAACATTTACAAACCCAAATTTATACACAAAACCAGAGGGGGTGCAACTTCACCCATGTCCGAAGCCTTTTCAACATTGTTCAAAACCCAAGTCTATAATTGTGTGCTCGAAGGCGAAGTTTAAAACCCCACATCGTAAAACCCAAGCCAAACGAAAATCTATGTGCAGTCTACCCAAGAGGGCCAAAAGGTAGCAAGTAAAATATTGCTCACAGGCTTACCGTGGCCACAAGTGCAAATGTTTGAAGCCCACAAAAGAAAAGCCATGCTGCTCTTCATTCCCTTTTGGTACTTGCAAAACACAAGCCAAATGAGGGATGAGAAGTATGGCCATGAAGAAACGTTAAATCAAACCAATGCGCAGGTGTGTTAAAACCAATGTGGACATACCTCACAGTCTAAAGGTTGCCGCCATGGTTTCCCCCCTGCGCAAAGCCAAAGTGAAAAAACCCAAATGAAAAAAAACACACACAACCATCATGAGCAAAGTGTAAGGGGAGGCTGTCACATTTCACCAAACACATTGAATGCACTAGTTGGAAACCATTAAATCCACATAAAAACCCACTCTCCATAGTTTTGTTTTGCTAGTTTACAATGTGACCACCTCTCACATAAAGCTTTAACCCTGCTATTGTATGGTTTATACCATATGTTATGTCACCACCCAAACTCTATCACACATCAACATATTACAAAGTTTGCATTATGATAGAATTACAATAATACATAGTCCATAGGATGTGCTAGTCCAAAGTCAAAGAACCCATGCTTAAAGTATTTAGATAATGCGTAGACCATAGGTTTAGAGCTTATGGTTTTAATCCCTTAGTAACAAGGTATTTATGCTTAAGAACCATGGCATACAAATTATACCATGATAACATTTCTGACTATAAAAATTCAAAGGTCTGCTCTTGAGCCAGTATAATAACCTACCGAATAAAGGAATATAAGGGATGTTAATAGGTATAATAAAAATATATATAGAACATACAATGTATTAATGACTTATATATTAGTGAATTTAAAACATAACGAAGATTAATTAGTGTACATGAAATTTAGCCGTAGTAGCTACATTGACGATAACGACACTTACCAAGTTATAAAACCAGAGCTGTAAGCAACATAACAACTAGTAGCAGGTGATCTAGGATCAAGATGGTCAACACACTTTACACCAGATCCTGTCGCAAAGTAATGAACTGTGTAAGTAAATAAAAGAGGTGCCGTAGTTCAATTTAACTAAGTAGGCTTGTGTAACCAAGAAATACTTTACCCCTCAAACCGTCATGGGAGAATAAGTCCCATGACTTCGCCTAGCTTGTTTCCAAAAACAAAATTAAGTTAGGACTCCATATTTAACAAGTGCGAAGATTCAGAAAGGACGACACACATACATACAATGACGACACATAAGAGAGGAAAGTGTAAACATAATACTGACTAGTAAACAATAGTACAAACATCATAAGTAAAACACATGAAAAGTAACGATTGAAATATAAACAACAAAACGTAACGACAACTTACGACTAAAAAGAGGTACATAAAGTGTATGATAGAGTTTCGTAAGTAAATAATGTTCCATATAGGTAGTTTTTACTAGCCTATAATTTTTTTTCTTCAATTTTGGGGACATTACAAGTGGTATCAGAGCCCAGTGTCAATACTGAGAGACTTGTGGGCGCACCAGGCATTCACGCAGAGAAAAGAAAATATGATAAGCAATTTTTGTTACTAACATAAATTTTTGCTGCTATTAAAATTTTATGTGTTACAAGAAATTTTTTACAGCGCTATTCAGTTTATGAATACCAAGGAAGAAAACATACAGGAGGAAGAAATGACCACCCCCACTTCGGAAGTGAACTTGGTGGTCGAGCTAAACTCTGATGTACTGAAAACTTTGCACAGTCTTCAAGCTGAACTGAAAAATTTCAGAGATGACAATGTAAATAAAATGAAAGAACATCAAGCTATAAATGAATCATTATTGTGTAACATGATGGGAGGGATCCCGCAAGGTAAACCTACCCAGTCCACCAACAGATCCAAAAGAGAACCGTACCATAAGTGGGCCAGTAGCCCAAGAGAAGAAGAAAAATAAGGTACACCTGAAGCAACTAAAGGGGATCATCACAGTATTGCTAGTGATGACTCACTTTCTCCATGGAGAAAGAGGCAAAGAAATGATGATAAGTCTTCAGGGGGAGTTTCAAAAAATAAGAGCCCCGACCTATGAAGGTGAAGTAAATACGGGAGAAAAGGATGAAGAATGGTTGCTGGGAATGAGTAAGTATTTCCAAGTTCATAAATATTCAAGTGTGATGAAGGCTAGGCTTCCCATATACAACCTAAATGGTAAGGAAACAAGATGTTGGCAAGATTTAAATCACACCAATGAAGATGAGCTACGAGAAATAAGCTCGAAAAACTTCTGAAATATTTTCCAAGAAAAAATACATGTCAGAACGGTTCTTTGACCGCAAGGTAAAAGAGTTCCATGAATTGTGCATGGGGTACATCACTATGGACGCATTTATGAATAGATTTCTAGATCTACTGCATTATGTACTGTATATCAAAGAACAGAAGGTGAAGATCCAACAGTTCCTAGGATGTCTTCCTCCTAGTTTTCAGGACAGGATTGAATTCGAGATGCAAAAGAGAGTGGATACTGCACTACACAAGGCTCAAATCTACTATGAGCATGGGCAGTTACGGAAAGAAAACCAAAAATGAAACAAAGAAAAGTCTAGAAACGTTTGTGATAACCACAATCTTGGGTCAAACCCGCATCCTTATAGAAAGAAAAATAACAGCTTTCAAGGGAACAAGAACTTCAACAAAATTGCTACAAATCCTTATATACTAGCTCCTAATGGTAATAAGCAAGTGGCGAGTGGAGCCAATTCTACCCCTTTAGCGATCAAGTGTTGGAGGTGCAATGGGCCGCATTATGCCTGAGAATGTAAGAACAATAAAAATGGAATCTTGCATAACCTGCAGGAAGAACCTAATGTTGAGGATATAGCAGGAACCCCACGAATATATGCAGCATTAGATGGCTGATAGGACAACCATCAAGGTACAATGGTTAAGATCAAAGTTAAGATCTTGAACACATCTGTTTCAATACTTATTGATCTCGGTGCTTGTCAGAGCTTTTTTGCACCTAAGAGTGTTGATTTATGCAAGTTAGGAAAGGTAAATCATGTTAAACTTTGGCTGGAACAGTTAGCCACCGATACAAAACGGAAGGTTTCATAAATTGTTAAATAATGTGAAGTAAACCTGAATGGTTTCCTTACTAAGGTAAACCTAAACACCCTACCTTTAGGATCGTACGATATTCTTATCGGCATGGAATGGTCAGAACAACACCATGTCATGCTCAATTGTCTACATAAGTCTATCTTGTGTACTGATAGCCAAGGGAACCAAGTGAAGGTTCAAGGCATCCCAAAGAAAGTTTCTGTAAGACAAATATTTTCCTTACAAGCAAATAAGTGTGTTAGGAAGGACTGTAAGTTGTTTGCGGTAAACATCCGAGACGTAGAGTTTGATAGAGAACAACGTATAGGATACTTCCCCATTCTTCAAGAATTCAAGGATGTGTTTCCCAAGGAAATCCCTGGATTACATCTGAAACGAGACCTAGAATTTTCCATCGAACTGACCCCAAGATCAGTTTCAGCCTACAAAGACCCTTACCACATGAGTTCACCATAATTGGTGGAACTCAAACTGCAGTTGTAGGAGTTAATAGAGAAAGGGTATATCTGACCCATTGTTTCCCCTTCAGGAGGACTGATTTTGTTCGTAAAGAAGAAGGACGGTATGATCCAGATGTGCATTGATTACCATCAGTTAAACAAAATGACTATAAAGAACCATTACTCGCTCCCCAGGATCGATGATTTGTTCGACCAGGTGGCAGGAGCCAAAATATTTTCGAATATTGACCTACGATCTGGGTACCATTAGGTACGGATCTGAGACGAAGATATTTCCAAGACCACATTTCGTACGAGGTACGGGCACTATGAGTTTGTAGTGATGCCATTCAGGTTGAACAATGCACCCACAAAATTTATTTGTATGATGAACAACATATTCAATAAATATCTTGATATGTTTGTACTAGTCTTTATTGACAACATTCTGGTTTATTCCAAAAAAAAAGAGGAACACAAAGAACACTTTGGCATAGTACTTCAAGTGTTGAGAGAACACAAGCTCTACGCTAAGTTTAGTAAATGTGATTTTTACAAACCACAAATATAGTACCTAGGTCACATCATATCCGAGGTAGGAATAGCTGTGGACCCAGAAAAGATTCGAGCTATAAAGGATTGGCCTACCCCGACTAGTGTCACTGACATTAGGTCCTTTTTGGGTTTAGCCGGGTAGTATAGAAAGTTCATTCAAAACTTCTATAGAATTGCTTTCCCAATGATGGCTTTGCAGAAGAAAGCGAACAAGTTCTTATGGACTAACAAGTGTGAAGAAAGTTTTCAAGAGTCTAAGCAGCTTTTGATGACCGCACCATTGTTGCAGATTGCGGACCCCGATGGGGATTTCATTGTATGGATGGATGCAAGCAAGGAAGGAATTGGATGATTCCTCTTAAAAAATGATCATACGATCTATTATGAATCACGAAAATTACAAGAGCATGAGTAGACTTATCCCACGCACGATCTTGAGCTAGCGGTCATTATCCACGCTGAGAAGATGTGGAGGCACTACCTCATGGGGAGGAAGTTCCTTCTAAATACTGACAATATGAGTCTAAAATATTTATTCGATCAACCCAATATGAATGCAAGGAAATATACATGGTTGGCTTTCCTGAGTGAGGATCACTTTGAACTAAAGCATATTAATGGCACATAGAACAAAATTTCTGATGCTTTGAGTCAATGAACTCATATGATATATGAGGTGAACTTGATTCAAACTGATATAGATTTGTGTGAGAAGATTAGAATGGCCAACAAGGTTGACCCGTTCTATGTGGAAATTCTCAATAAGGTCCAAGAGAACCGGTTGTTTCAACAATAGAAGGAATACAAGGTGGATGAATTTGAAGTACTATGGTCCAAGGATAGGTTGTATGTTCCATATGGAGGGGACATTCGATCCAACATACTCATAGAATTTCATAGCGCACCCTACTCGGGGCACCCGGGATATTAGAAGATGATATCTGTCGCCAAGAGACACTTTTTCTGGCCAAAGTTAAAGGCTGACATTGCAATGTTTATTGCGAAATGTCAGGAATTCTCGCTAGTTAAAGCCAAGCAGCAACATCTTTCAAGATTGCTACAGCCATTTCCCATTTCGGAATGGAAGTGGAAGGTTATCAATATGGATTTTATTATTGGCTTACCGAAAAGAAAGAAGAAAAATGATTCCATCTTCGTAGTCATTGACAAGCTGTCGAAGGAAGCACACTTCATCCCCGTAAAATTGACCTACAAGTCCGTGAACATTGCCGATATCTTCCTAAAAGAGATATTTAGATTGCATGGGATACCCAAACCAATTATCTCAGATCGAGATGTTAAGTTTATAGGAAACTTTTGGAGATATTTATTCTATGGATTAGAGACACAACTGAACTTTAGCACTTATTATCACCCACAAACGGATGGGCTGACTAAAAGAGTAAACCAAATTGTTGAAGACATGCTTTGAATGTATGTCATGAACAAACCCACCAAGTGGGAGGATTATCTGCACCTTACATAGTTTTCATATAACAATGGGTATCAGGATTCCTCCAAGATGATTCCTTTCTAGGTACTCTATGGACGAAATTGTAGGACCCCAGTTACTTGGGATAGTCCACTGGATCGGCTCATGTTAGGGCTTGACCTGTTATTGGACTTGGAACAGTTAGTTACCAAGTTCCAGGGAAACCTTAAAGAGGCACAAGACCGTTAGAAAAGTTATGCGGATAAGAAAAGAAAAGATAAATACTATCAAGTAGGTGATCATGTCTACCTTAAAGTGAAAGCGAAACGAAGTTCGTTGATCTTGGGTAGGTGTGGTAAGTTAGCACCTAGATTTTGTGGACCTTTTGCAATTCTGGCAAAGAAATGACCAGTGGCTTATGAACTAGCATTACATGCATGCGTAAGAGTTCATAACATTTTCCATGCATATTTATTAAAGAAATATGTTTATGATGCTAAGCATGTCATTGATTGGTCATTATTACAGGTGGAACCTGAGGGGGATTTTTCCTGTGAACCTTTGCATATATTTGTTAAGAGAGAAGTGCAGCTTCGGAAGCGCACTGTAGTCCAATTGAAAGTGTAGTGGAAGCACTTTGAGGTAGATGATGCTACCTGGAAGATTGAGGCCACCATGAGAAAGGCTTACCCCGCCTTGTTTCATAATATCAATCAAAGTCCCTAGAAAACTAAGGACAATGTTGTACTAAACGGGGAGGGATGTAATATCTTGAATTTTGGACCTACCATTTATAGGCATGAGCCTATTGATCATGATGATTATATTGGTGTTTTATTTTTATATTGGGTTAAAGACCCCACGGCATATGAACATGATTATTTCCTTTGTATAATGGGCATAAGCCAATTGTTGATGATATATATGTGTATATATATATATATATATTTGTTGTGTTGGGCATGGACCCTAAAGCACATTATTGATGAAATGTTTTGTGTTGGGCATGGACCTTGAAGCACATGTTCAATGAGATGTTTTGTTTTGAGCGAGAGGCTCTGGAGCACATGAGTACTTACATTTGTGTTGAGCATAAAGCTCTGGAACACATGAAAATATAATTGGAAAAGTTGGGCATAAGCTCTGGAGCATTCCATGTTGATGTTGAGCATAAGATCTGGAGCATTGGATCCTTGGCCATTGTATCCCTAGGTGTATCATACAAGTACATTCTAGCATTTAGTGTTGAGCGAGAGCTCTAAAATTGCACTATGTTTGTAACTCCCTGTTATAAGCATTGAGTATGGGCTCTGGTAAGCACTACAGGTTACTGAAAAGATTAAAATCACCACCGAGTGAAAATGAATCGAGAATAATATTGATCTCATCATACTTATTTTTAAGTGATGAAATGAAATTTCAAATTTCTGTATTCTCATCAAGTACTTAAGAACTACCACATTATATGATGGAAATCCAACATCAAAGGATGTTTAGATTTTCCTATCCTAGTATACCTAAGACATCTATCTAGTACTTGACCTTCATGAAGAAGTGTCGTTAATTGAAGGGATCATAATACATGATGCCCAAAGACAAATGCTAACAAGTACTATAATACTATGGTTTTATACATAGTATGTATAAAGAATTAATTATTATTAATTATATAACTGAATAAAGAAATAAGAGAAGCTCCACCAATTATTATTTACTATTAAAGGTTTAATACATAGTGAAATAGCTCTCCAAGATTAACTAGGAACTAGTTAAAAGTTCCTAAATTAAGTATTGGAAACATTACCCCAGTAATTAAAAAAAGGGTTAAACCAAGAAATCAAGGATTTCTTGATTTAATTGCCCCTTTGACTGAAAAGTATGTCTATAAAGAGTCAAGATAAGGAAAGGCATGGGGGTTCTGATTTTTATCTTGGAGAATTATTATTCCACGTGCTTTTTATCTCTCAAGTGTTTTTCTGGAGAACTTTCTCCTACAAGGAAAAGAGGACCGATTCAGAACTGAATACCAGTTAGGAAACCCTACCTTAGTAGCTCTAAGCTACTTGCATGTTGGAGTCCAACTCAGGGGATCTGGATTAGAACCAGGAATGGTTCCAGATCATGATTGGGAGGAACGTGGTAGTTCCCAAGTGATTTGGTCATCAAAATCAGAGGTCAGATCTGTCTTAAATTGATAATGTTGGTTATTTAAAAAGTGTGCAGGTTCAGCCATTAAAGGAACTTCGGGAAGATAAATTCTAGGTATGAGTTCTTAGTATGTCAAAGTTCATTTCTAGGGTAAATGCTGGCTGCTTTATGTAAAATATTTTATATATATTATTAACCCTAGAATTGATTGGTTTTGTCCATATCTCCTAGGGTTACATTTCTTAAAATCTAACCCTAGTCTATCTATGCTAACTTCCAGATTATATAATGAATATGTTAGATGAATGTTTCCAATGAATTTAATAACCCTATGTAATTGATGTTCTGCCTAGATTCTTCTAGGGTTTGTATTCTCTTCAATACTCCCTAGGGTGGTAAATATTATCATAGGATCTATATAGCTAGGTTTCCATCTCTAAAGTTTTTTTCTATGCTCATTCAATATTTAGAAATTTATTACTCTAAAACTAGGTAAATCTAGACCTGCTATTTGTTGCTCACCTATTATTTATAACTCTACTGACATATTACATTTGTCAGTAGATACATGTTTCATATTATAGTAGATTTAATCATAAAAGTAAGATTAATAGTATTAAATATACTAAATAGATACCTTCGGGTATTACTTACAACCAGAATTATTTTATAAGATAATTATATGTACATATAAATAAGACCATCAAGTATAAACCTTTATAAAAACTATCTATACATTTCATTGCAAAATTAAATAACTCATCTAAGACCTTTCAAGGTCTATATCCATATTACAAATTTACATTAATTAAAATACTCCACATAAATGAAACAACACTATAAATAATAAAGGGAGGCATCGTGACCATCAATGTGGTCCTTTACAATTCTTTGATCATAATTCATATAACAGAATCCATGGTTCTAATTTTTCCATCTATACATAACCATAAACAAAATTACATAACTCAACAAACATTACCATAGTCAAATTAAAATAATACATCATATACAGTAAATCGTATCATAGTAAAACAACATCAAAATCATATCATAAATCCATATTTTGCAAACAGTTTCAAGAATCGAATCCTGTGGGCACGTAAACCCAGTTTGTTGTTATTTATTAAAATACATTTTATTACAACTCATTACATTAAAAACCCTGCTTGCCAACAGAGTTCACGACATTGATCCCATGGATGTCCAGACCAAGGCAAAGCCATAATAACAAACCATAAGTAATGTGTGTACAAAACAACAACCAAATCCTATAACCCTTTTACACAAGCCACGCTCTACATCAAATATTATGCGGGATGTGGTTATTAAAATACAACCAATACATATTAAAAAACAAATGCCATTGATGTTTTTTAAACCCTCGCACTACGAAACCAATGATTGCATAACACTCACATAAGTAATGGCCTCGGCCAAACTTTAAATCTAATACAAAGTCCTATCAAAATTAACCCTATGCTATACTATCGTAGCACTATAAGAAGGATCATGCCATTCACGGGATGTCCTATACCCATGCTGTCCATATCTTTAAATTACAAACTGAGTAACGCCATAATACATGGAAACTTCATGTTGGAGAATTCCCACATAATCCACCATAACAACATAATAACACAACGAAATAATGCTATGCACATCATAAGATAAACCATGGTAATAAATTAATCAAAATAATATGCATCCATATTCAAATTCTTGCCAAGTAAACTACACAATCATCATATTAAAATTTATAAACAAGTTTACAAAGGCATGCCAATGGGATAACGCACCATTGCAAGCAATGGTGCAGCCCATAACTAAAATGCCCTAATGAAAACACGATTTGCATAAACCAAAACCAAGTATGCTAGAAGCCCAAACATTCCTCTTTTCACTGCTAACATCCCAAGTAACTTTTAGAAACCCAAATTTATACACAGAACTAGAGGGGGTGCAACTTCACCCATGACTGAAGCCTTTTCAACATTGTTCAAAAACCAAGTCTGTAATCATGTGCCCGAATGAGAAATTTAAAACCCCACATAAAAACCCACAACATAAAAACCAAATCCAAACAAAAATATATGCGTCGTCTTCCCAAGAGGGCCAAAAGGTAGCAAGTAAAATCTTGTTGACAGGCTTACCGTGGCCACAAGTGCAAATGTTTGGAGCCCATAGAAGAAAATCCACGCTACTCTTGATTCCATTTCGAAACCTGCTAAACAAAAGAAAAACGAGGGATTAGAAGTATGGCCATGAACAAATGTTAAATCAAACGAATGTGAAGGTGTGTTAAAACCAACGTGAAGATAGCTCACAGTGTGAAGGTCTCCTCCATGGTTTCCCCCCTGCATAGAGCCAAAGTGCAAAACCCCAAGTGACAAACAACACACACAACTATCCTGAGCCAATACTAAGGGAAGGCTGTCACGTTTCACCAAACGTATTGAATGCACCAGCTATAAACTATTAAATCCACATAAAAACCCACTCTCCATAGTTTTGTTTCGCTTCTTTACAATGTGACCACCTCTCACATAAAGCTTTAAACCTGCTATTGCATGGTTTATACCCTATGTTATGTCGCCACCCAAAATCTATCACACGTTAACATATTACAAAGTTTGTATTATGATAGAATTACAATAATACATAGTCCATGGGATGCGCTAGTCCAAAGTCAAAGAACCCATGCTTAAAGTATTTAGATAATGTGTAGACCATAGGTTTAGAGGTTAGGGTTTTAATCCCTTAGTAACAAGGTATTTATGCTTAAGAACCATGGAATACAAAGTATGCCATGATAACGTCTCTGATGATAAAAATTCAAAGGTTTTCACTTGAGCCAATATAATAACCTGCCAAATAAAGGAAAACAAGGGATGTTAATACGTATAATAAAAATATATATAGAACATAAAATTTATTAATGACTTATAGATTTGTAAATTTAAAACATAACGAAGATTAATTAGTATACAGGAAATTTAGCCATAGTAGCTACATTGACGATAACGACACTTACGAAGTTATAAAACTAGGACTATAAGTAGCATAACAACTAGCAGCAGGTGATCTAGGATCAATATGGTTAACGCAATTTACACCAGATCCCATCGCAAAGTAATGAACTGCATAAGTAAATAAAATAGGTTCCTTAGTTTGATTGAACTAAGTAAGCATGCGTAACCAAGAAATACTTTACCCCTCAAACCGTCATGGGAGAACAAGTCCCACCACTCCACCCAGCTTGTTTCCACAAACAAAGTTAAGTTAGGACTCCATATTTAACAAGTGCAAATATTCAGAAAGTACGAAGCACATAAATCCAATGATGGCACATAAACAACGAACGTGTAAACATAATATTAAGTAGTAAAAAACAATACAAACATCATAAGTAAAATACATGAAAAATAACGACTGAAATATAAATGACAGAATGTAAGGAAAACCTATGACTAAATAGAGGTACATAAAGTGTATGATAGAGTTTCTTAAGTAAATAATGTTCCGTCCATGTAGTTTTTACTAGCCTATATTTTTTTCTTCAATTTTTGGGGACATTACAGACATTTTTGGTTTCCTTCCTCATATGTCCATGTGTCAATCCAAGTATTTCCTAACCTTCATAGATGAATTTACTAGATACTGCTGGGTTTACTTAAACACATGTCTGAAGTTTTTGAGCTATTAAAGGTTTTCAAATCCTTGGTTGAGAACCAATATGGAAGGAAATTCAATATCCTCAGATATGATAATGGTGCTGAGTATGTCAAGTATGATTTCATTCAATTTTGTGAATATCTAGGTATCCATATGCATCATTATATCCCTTACACACCTCAATAGAATGGTGTTGTTGAAAGAAAGAATAGATCCCTCAAGGAGATGGATACTTGCATGATGGAGTCTAAGACATTGCCACCAAATTTTTAGGATGAAGCTATAAACTATGCATCCTACATATAGAATAGGGTGTCTCATAAGCATATTTATGGAATCACTCCTTTCGAAGCTTGGAGTGGACACAAGCTTGATGTGTGTCATTTTAGTATTTTTGGCTCTAAGGCTTGGGATAGAATTCCAATAGAAAAGAGGAAGGATTTGGAAATCCAACGTCAACTTTTTCTATTTGTTGGGAATATTGAAGATTTCAAAATATATAATATTATCAACATGATCATTCCAAGATCCTTTATTGAAAGGAGTGTTTTGTTTGAAGAAGATCGTATGCCAACAACAGAAATGGAGAGTTCTCTTCACCACCTCCACCTTTGAATATAAGTGAAGAGGATGATAAGTTTGATTATTCTTATATTTCTAATTACTATTATTTAATTGCATATCCTAACACACCAAAAAGGCCAAATTGGTCAGCAAAAACCATTCATGCAGCTAAGGAACTAGCTATGAATATTAGTGATCCTAGGAATATTAGATGTCAAATTCAAGAGTGCCCTTTCTATCAAGGACCCTTTATTTACTTAAAAATGTTATCTAATGGTTGAATCAGATACAAAAACATATGAATAAGCATCATAATATCCAATATGGAAAACAACCATGAAATAGAAATACCATTTGCTCCAGAGGAACGAGACATGAGAACTAGTCAATCTCTCACCAGGGATAAAGCTATTCAAGTGAAAATGGGTATTCAAGACAAAGTTTGTTGCTGATGGAAATCCTATAAAGTATATTGAAAGGCTGCTGGCCAAGGGATTCTCTCAATTCCAAGGAATTTACTACAATTAAATCTTTCCACTGGTGGCAAAGATGGACTCCATAAGGCTAGTTTTTTCCATCGTAGCTGCCAAGTAGTTGGAGGTACATCACATGGATGTGAAAAGTTCCTTTATACATGGAGATATGAAAGAAGATATATATATATATATATATGTGTGTGTGTGTGTGTGTGTGTGTGTGTGTGTGTGTGTGTGTGTGTAGCATCCATAAGGTTTTTTTAACTAATCCATCTCTTTTGTACAGGTTGAAGAAATCACGCTATGGGATAAACCATGCTCCCAGAGCTTGGTATGCCAAGATTGATGGATTTTTTTCTATAACTAAAATATAGTAGATGCAATTCTGATCTAGATGTCCATTTGAAGGTGATTCATGGTTCAATTATAATTTTTTTTCATGTGGATGACCTTTTGATCGCATAAATTTCGAAGAAAGAAATTTCCTCCTTGATGGGTGCAATGAACCATGATGTCTCCATGGCTGATTTGGGATTGTTGAGCCAATTTTTGGGGCTTGAAATTTCTCAATAATATATTGGAATCAAGGTACCTCATTCCAAGTATGCTATATGCCTACTGAACAAGTTCAACATGAAGTATTGCAAGCCAATCAAGACTCCTTTCCTTTCAAAAGTTAAGCTTGAATAATCATAGTCCACTCCATTGGTAAACATCACTATGTATAGGAAGCTGGATGGTTCTATTCTTGATTTAAAGTACTCAATAATATCCCAAATTTTTACCTAACACTTATGGATATAAGCCCCATTTATTATGGTGTTACTTTAATGTTTAAATTAGTATATTGGGTCTAAGACCCCACTACATATGAACATGATTATTTGTTTGATATATTGGGCATAGGCCAATTGCATATGTTTTGTATATATGATTTCATGTGTTGGGCATGGAAGCTAAAGCACATGATTGATGAAATGTTTTGTGTTGAGTGAGAAGCTCTAGAGCACATGGGTATTTGATTTTTTGTGTTGAGAGAGAAGCTCTGGAGCACATGAGTATTTATATTTGCATTGAGCGATAAGCTCTGGAACACATCACTGATGGAAAATTTATGTTGAGCATGAAGCTATGAAGCACATGAAAAGATAAAATTGGAAGTGTTGGGCATAATCCCTGGAGCCTTCCAAGTTGATGTTGAGCATAAGCTCTGGAACATCGGATCCTTGGACATTGTATCCCTAGGTGTATCCTGCAAGTAAATCCTAGCATTACTGTTGAGCGAGGAGCTCTGGAATTGCACTAAGTTTGTAACTCCTTATTTTTAGCGTTGAGTATGGGATTTGGATAAGCGCAAAGAGTTACTGAAAAGAATTAATTATGTCGAGTGAAAATGAATCGG
Source organism: Pseudotsuga menziesii (assembly GCA_001517045.1). Lineage (NCBI taxonomy): Eukaryota > Viridiplantae > Streptophyta > Pinopsida > Pinales > Pinaceae > Pseudotsuga > Pseudotsuga menziesii. The sequence continues at coordinate 881,473 of LPNX010078988.1, read as the reverse complement.
ATAAAACATTGATATCATCTTACTTATTTTTAAGTGATTAAATGAAATTTCTAATTTCTGTATCTCATCAAGTACTAAAGAACTACCATGTTATACGAGGGAATCTAACATGCAAGGAGGTTTAGGGTTTCCTAACCTAGTTGACCTAACGCGCACTCGAAGGGATTATTAAAGAAAGTGACTAAGCTAAAAGAAAAGTGTCATATGTTTAGGGATCATGCTATATGATACCTAAGGACAAAATGTTAACAAATAATATTAATATAAGTATATAGTTTATACATGATATGTATAAAGAGTAAGCATAGTAATAATACTAATAGCTATAAGAAATAAAGAAATGATCCATTTGTTATTATTACTAATGATAATTAAATATTAAAATACCTATAAGAGTCCAAATAGGAACTAGTAAAAAATTCCTAAGTGAAATTTTAAAATTACCTAAATTAAATAAAAATGGTTAACTAAAGAAATCAAATTATTCTTGATTTAACTTCCCTTTGACTGAAAGGTTTTCCTATGAAAACCCAAGCCAAAGAAAGGCTTAGGGATCTTTTTTTTGGTGATCCCATAATTCTACCTAATTATTCTCAAGAAATTTCTTGGAGAATATTTTTCCTAAGAGGAAAAAGGAGGATTGATTTCGAACCTGATATCCCAAATATGGAAGACTTACCTTAGGAGCTCTAAGCTACTTGCATGTTGAAACCAGATTGGGGGGATCCGTATTGAAACCAAGAACGGTTTTGGTTCATGGTTGGGTGAAACATGGTAGTCCCTAAGTTATTCAGTTATTTAAACAGAGGTTAGATCTATCTATGAAGTTGTTAATGCTGGGTATTTGAGTGTGCAGTTTTTCAGCCATTAAAAGAAATTCATCTTGTAGGTATGAGGTTCTTGATTTTTCCCTTATAAACTACATAGGTTTTATTTTTAAAAGAGTAGAATGAATTCCGAATGAATATCTAGTAAGTGTTTTCTATAACTAGGCTATATTTTCTGGATTACCTCTTTCTGCACTGACAGGTTAAACTCATTGTTTATTAGTAGATGTATTTCTTTTATCATAGGTTAGATTATCTTTTTCTATTCATGTCTCCAATTTATTTCCTGTTGATTTCTTTCAAGTTCAGAACCTAGAATTACTTAGAAACATAACCTATATCTTATCTCTGCTGACAGATTTCATATTGGCAGCATGATTACATTATTAGTTTATTTAAGTAAACCAAACTATTATCTATAGTATTATCCTAGTCTCTATATAGAATATTATAACTTCAATATAAATTGTTGAAACTTGAAATAAATCATCATAAACAAACTATAACAAATCATTTCCATTTTTATAAAAAACAACATCCAATGCAAAGCTAAGATATCAATACCTCTAAGTTATGTAGGCACGAGCACCTCATTTTTCATAACCACACTATATACTTTATCAATAACCCAAAATACATTCTCAAATTTGTATCTCTCAAGAGATTATAATATACGAAATCAAACATAACCTAAAACACAATGCATTAACACATATTGTATAACTCAAGAGGTTATAGGGCTGAATCCTATTAGCATTCATGCCAAACCAAAACCCACACACACACACCATTTACAACGTACATAGCCCAGGATTGAATCTTGTGAGTTCATGACATAAAAACAAGGGATACATTCAAACCACGAATCAACATCGAATACCGTAGGGTTTGATTCACAAACCTTTTATCAATGCTGTAAAACCTAGTATTTATAGTATACACTACAACATTTAAATGTAAGAATAATTAACCAAAGATCGATTTCATTGCCCTATCAACAGATTCCACACATTGAAAATACCAAACCAAATCTATACGCTGTAAATCGTATTCAAACATTTCCACATAGTATTATAAACCCAATTTATACGATGTAATCATTTCGAGGCTCACGGCCAAGAAACAAAGGAAACCCAATAACATAAACAGTTAACCACTATCTATGTTATCATAAGCAACGACATCCTATTCACATTAGTAAAACAGAGCTCACAAGAATTTTCCAAGTAAATGCACACGTAAGTAAACAACACCATGAAACACCATAAATCAACAATTCACCATTTCATTAATAGAGTCATGAATTGGAAAGAGTTCCATTGCTAGCAATGGAATGACTCTAAACGAAAAACCAACCCTGTAAATACCCAAACAAGAATTTAAATTACATACATCAATTTACAAAGAGTCAAAACCTTTCCAAGTTAAGAATCTGTATCCACAACTTATACCCAACGATGAATGCATACGTTTAACCACTCTAATTTATAAGTAAAAAACTACATAGCCATATTTCCAAACCAATGCACCATTGCAGGAAATGGTGTTGTCCCCATTTGAAACCCAACATTATAGCTAAAATGTAGTGTCTGCATTAACCATCAACGTCACAAGTAAAATATACCAATCCAAAAAATTAGAGGGAAGAGTCGTGATAATATTGGCCTGAAGGCACCAAACCCAAACCCAACAACTTAAACCTCAAACTTCATATGCATCTCTGATGTCTTTCATTATTTACAGCAAACCTGTACAGAGTAGAAACCCCTAACCCGCACAAGTATTCCTTCATCAAATGACGAGCTTAAAGCTCTGTAAAAACACCCATATGAAAAGGAATAGTATTATACTTGTTTATACATGGCTTAATAGTGAAGGGTAATGTATCGGCAACCTGAAAGACCCATGACATGTGCAGTGAAGGTCCTACTACCTGCAAACAAAGGACAACAAAACGTGAAAAGTATGCTAATAGTCCAAAACTAAACAAACATTAATCAATGCAGCAAAACAAGAATGGAGAGAATACCTTCTTGGGAATAGACGTGAGCTAAACCTCACACATAGACTACAACCAGAGAGACGAATAGAGCTCACCCAATGAAATGCCAAATGAATCATTCTTGCACAATAGTCCAAGCTTAGGGATTGAGGCCCACATATCCTAAGGTGCATTTAATCCGCTACCCTATCCACCACCAACCTCGATTTTTATCCCTCCACCTATAGTTTCATATCCACAATCATGACTTGGTAATTGTAAAGCATTGCACATTATAAACCCCATCATTGGCATCGTTGATTTAGGATAAGCCATGATTATTGGCAGATTGGTTATGCCATGAATGGTCCTTTATATGATAAATTATGGTATAATAAAAATTAAACTTTAATTACATCATTTCTAAGTCCTGAGACTTAAGCCTTCCAAACCTTTGAACATAAAAATACTCCAAGCATATATCTTAAACATTAAACATAGGGACCAAGTTATGAAGTCTTAGAACCATAAGTAATAATGATAACCATCTAGATGTAGGTCTAAACAAACCCATCCATGTGTAAACAACAATGCTAACAATAGCAATCAGACTTTCTAGGATAGTAATTTGGTCCCATTGTCTTAAAAAGAAATGAAGAAGTTCAACATAGGTAGCATGTCTTTGTTTAAAGTGTTATAGCAAGTCTTCCATCAACTCGTGCACTTGCAAAAATCAAAGAAGAGATGCATTAGTTCAATATGAACTAAGAAAACACTATAACATCAAGTAAAACCAATTACCTCTCCAGGTGATCCTATAAGGGATACAAGTCCTGCCACTCCACCCCTTGACAATACAAGTTAAGTCAGGATTTCCCATAAACCAGTAAAAAAAACTTATAACCAGTAAATAAGCTATAAAATGAACACACATACACATAAATACATGATAAGATGCAATCAATGAACAATGTAACCATATACCTCAAATTCAAGTAACAATAAAACAATATAGAATTACATCAATAATCATATCGGGGAAAACATCTAGAAGAGGGTAGGAACAACTTACGACAATTCAATTTCGCAAGAAAAATTCAACACATTCCACATAAGACAAGTTAATGTCTATTTCAAGTAGTAATTAACTATCCTAATAAATTTTTTTATTATTTTCAAATTTTGGGGACATTACAAGTCATATCGGAGCCCAGTTTAAACACTAAGAGACCAAATGGGTGTACCGGACATTCGTTGCAGAAAATAAAGTCGTTTTTAAATTTTGTTAACTAACACAAATTTTTCTTGTTATGAAAAATTTGCAATTGCAGGATTTAAAAGAATAGTTCAGATCATGGACACTGAAGAGGACAATAGTCGAAAAGGAAAGTTGAATAACCCAACCCAAGAAGAATAATTGGTGGTGGATCTAAATTCTGATATACTGAAAACCATACAAATCCTTCAAGCAGACTTGCCGAGATTCAAAGAAGATAATCTAAATGAAAGAATGGAACAACAAGAAATTAATGAAGCCTTGTTGTGGAACATGAGGGGAGGAAGCCCGTAGGGAAAATGCACTCATTCAACAAACAGGTTCAAGAAATAATTCTATCATAAATGGGATAGCAACCCAAGAGAAGAAAGAAAATGAGAACATACCCCTGAACCTACAGAAAGAGATTGTCATGGTCAGTCTAGTGATCATTCTCTTTCTCTTTGCATAAAGAAAGAGAGAAATGATGACAATATCGAGGGAGAGTTCAGTAACATCAAATCCCCAACCTATGAAGGAGAGATAAACACAGGGGGAAAAGCTGAGGAATGGCTTCTAAGTATGAGAAAATATTTATGAGTGCATAACTACTCTAGAAAAATGAAATCCCATCTAGCCATCTATAATTTAAATGGAAAAGCGGCTGGACAGTGGAGATACGTAAAGCATACCAAGAAAGATGAGGTAAGAGAAATCCGATGGAGTATTTTTCGCAAGATTTTCCAAGAGAAATACATGTCCAAAATATTCTTCTATAGAAAGGTGAAAGAATTTCAAGAGTTAAGGATGGGTTCCATGACTATGGATGCTTTCATTAACATATTTTTGGATCTGTTACATTATGTACCTTACATAAAGGATGAGAAAGTGAAAATACAATAGTTTTTAGGATGTATTCCTCCCAACTTCCATGAAAGGATTGGGTTTGACATACCTAAAACATTTGACACCACCTTACACAAAGCTAGGATTTGATATGAGCATGGAAAACTGAGGAAAGAGAACATCAATAGAAGCAAAGACAGGTTTAGGACCTTCTTGGACATCCTCAAACTAGGTTTCAACCCACCGCCTTACAGAGAACAGAACAACAATTTTCCAACCAACAAGAACTTCAATAAAATAGGTATAAATCCATATCTATGAGCTCCAACTTATAGCAAGCCAGCAACAAATGGGGGAGCCAATGTTGCCCCACTGTAAATAAAATGATGGAAATTCCAAGGGCTCCATGATGCCTGAGACTGTAAGAGCAATACCAATGGAGTCTTGAACAACTTACAAGAAGAACCAATGGTAGAAGACATAGCTACAACACTGCGCTTTTATGCAGCCTTGGATGACTGACAAGCATACCATCATGCTATCATGGTTGAGATAGAAGGTAACATCTTAAACACTTCTATACATTGTTTGACCCCAATGCTTTCCAGAGCTATGTATCGCCTAAAACTGTTGATGTATGTAAACTAGAAAACGTTAAACATGATAAACCTTGGCTGGTGCAATTAGCCATAGGTACGAAACAAAAAGTTTATGAAGTAGTTAAAGACTGTGAGGTATACCTGAATAGTTTTCCTACTAGATTAATCCTAAACATCCTACCCTTAGGATCATATGATATACTTATCTGCATGGAATTGTTGAAACACCACCATGTCATGATCGTTTGCTTACACAAGTCAATATTGTGTACAAATAGCCAAGGGAATCAAGTAAAATTCAAAACATACCTAAGAAAGTTTTTGTAAGGTATATATATGCTTTACAAGCAAAGAAGTGCATTAGGAAAGGCTGCAAACTGTTTTCAGTGAACATCCAGGACATAGAAGATGAATGCGAATAACACATCGAGGACTTTCCAGTTCTTGTAGAATTGAAGTAATTATTTCTCGACAAAATCCCATGATTACCACCAAAATGAGATTTAGATTTCTCCATAAAAATGACACAAGGATAAGTTCCAGCTTCAAAATCTCCTTACCGCATGAACGTACCAGAATTTGTGGAACTCAAACTGCAGTTGTAGGAGTTGATTGAGAAAGGATATATCCAACCAAGTGTGTCCCCTTGGGGAGCACCAAGAATTTTCATAAAGAAGAAGGATGGTATGATGCATATGTGCATCAATTACCGTTATCTTAACAAAATGACTATCAGGAACCGATACCCACTCCCTAGGATCGATGGATTGTTTGATCAAGTAGGAGGAGCCAATATATAGTCGAACATCGACCTATGATCTGGGTACCATCAGGTATGAATTCATGATGAGGATATTCATAAAACTACCTTTCGTACAAGGTACTCGACCACTACGATTTTGTAGTGATGCCATTCAGGTTGACCAAAGCACCTGTGGAATTTATGGGTACGATAAACAATATATTCAGTATATACATGGATGAATTTGTTTTGGTATTTACAGACGACATTCTAGTTTACTCTAAGACTAAAGAGGAACATGAGGAACTTCTTTGCATAGTGCTATAGGTGTTTCGGGAACACCATCTCTACGCCAAGTCTAGTAAATGTGATTTTTACAAACCACAGATACAGTACTTTGGTCACATCATCTATGAGAAGGGGATAGTCCTTGACCTGCAAAAGATTAATGCCATAGAGTATTGTCCTACCCTTACTAATGTCATCGACATTAGATTTTTTTTGGGATTATCGGTTATTACCAAAATTTCATTGAGAACTTCTAGAGGAGAGTTTGTCCCATGACCGCTTTGCAAAAGAAGGAAAACAAGTTATTAAGGATGACCAAGTGTGAGGAGAGTTTTCAAAAGATTAAACATCTTTTGATGACCGCACCAATACTATGAATTGTGGGTCCAGATTTGGATTTCGTTATTTGCATGGATGCGAGCAAGGAAGGGATTGGAGGATTCCTTTTGCAGAATGATTACAAAATCTATTATGAATCACAGAAGTTAAAACAACACAAGCAAAACTACCCCACCCATGATCTTGAGTTAGCGGCCATCATCCACGCCTTGAATATGTGGAGGCACTACCTCATGAGAAATAAATTCCTTTTTAAGACAGATAATATGATTCTGAAGTATTTATTTGAGCAATCGGATCTGAATGGTAGGCAAGCCAGATGGTTGGCTTTCCTCAAGGAGTACCATTTCGAGCTAAAGAATATAAAGGGAAAAGAGAACAAAATTGATGATGCTTTGAGATGACGAACTCATATGATATATGAGGTGAATTTAAGTCAAACTTATTCATATTTACACAAGAGGAATAGAACGGACAACAAAGTTGACCCTTTCTATATTGAAATCCTCAAGAAGGTCCAATAGGACAGGTTGTTTCAACAACAAAAGAGTACAAGGTAGAAGAAACGGGACTTCTATGGTCGAAGGAGAGATTGTACATTCCACAAGGAGGGAAATTTGGTCTAGCATCCTCACAGAATTTCATCAGACACCCTACTTGGGGAATCTGGGATATGAAAAGATGATATCCATATTTAAGAAACACTTTTTCTGGCCTAAGTTAAAGGCCAACATAGCATTGTTTATCGCCAATTGTCAAGAATGTCAGCTGGTCAAAGCTGAGCACCAACATCCTTCGGGGTTGCTACAACCATTACCCATTCCATAATGGAAGTGGGAGGTCATTAGTATGGATTATTTCAAGAGTCTACCTAATATTGGCAACAAAAAATATTCTATGTTTGTAGTACTTGACAAATTGTCAAAAGCAGCACACTTCATTCCATTGAAGTCAACCTATAAGGAAGTACACATTGCCGACATCTTGTTAAATTAGATATTTAGATTTCACGGGATACCCAAGGAAATCATCTCGGATTGATATACTGAGCTTACCAAATTTTTTTGGAGATCCTTATTCTTTGGATTAGAGATGCAGTTGAACTTTAGTACTGCTTACCACCCACAGACAGACAAGCAGACGGAATGGGTGAACCATATTGTAGAGGACATGCTTATGATGTATGTCATGAACAACCCCACCAAGTTGAAATATTACTTGTATCTTGCAGATTTTGCATATAACAATGGATACCAGACTTCCTCCAATATGAATCGCTTTGAGATACTCTATGGATGAAAGTGTAGAACACTGGTTACTTGGGATAGCCTCATGGATTAGCTCATGTTAGGGCCTGACTTACTAAAGGACTTGGAACAATTGGTTACCAAGGTCCAACTGAACCTTAAATAAGCACAAGAGTCCCAAAATAGTTATGTGGATAATAAAATAAAAGATAAATATTATCAAATAGGACACCATGTTTACTTGAAAGTAAAAAAAAAATGAATCTCGTTGATCTTGGGAAGGTGTGGTAAGTTAGCACCTATATTTTGTTGACCCTTTGAGATATTGGATAAAAGAGGGCCAATGGCTTATGAACTAGCATTACCCACTCACATAAGAGTCCAGAATGTTTTACATGCATCTTTATTAAATAAATATGTTTATGATACTAAACATGTGATTGATTGATCCTTATTATAGGTGGAACCTAAAGGGGAGTTTTCTCCTGAACCCCTTCATATATTGGACAAAAGAGAGGTGCAGCTCATGAAGCGCACCATATTCCAGTTGAAAGTACAATGGAGGCACTTCAAGGCTGATGAGGCTACTTGGTAGAATGAAACCACCATGAGAAAGGCTTACCCTGTCTTGTTTCATGGTTTCATTCGGAGTCCCTAGAACACTAGGGACAGTGTTGTTCTAAGAGGAGAGGGATGTAATATCCTGAATTTTGACCTAACACTTATAGGCATAATCCGCATTGCTTATGATGTTACTTTGATGTTTAAATTAGCATATTGGGTCTAGTGACCCCACTACATATGAACATGATGATTTTTTTGATATATTGGGCATAATCCAATTTCATATGTTATATATATATATATATATATATATATGATTTGATGTGTTGGGATTGGACCCTGAAGCACATGATTGATGAGATTTTTTTTGTTGAGCGAGGATCTCTGGAGCACATAGGTATTTGATGTTTTGTGTTGAGCGAGAATATCAAGAGAACATTGTATTTATATTTTTGTTGAGCATGAAGCTCTAAAGCACGTGAAAAGATAAAATTGGAAGTGTTTGGCATAAGCCCTGGAGCCTTCCAAGTTGATGTTGAGCATAAGATCTGGAACATCAGATCCTTGGCCATTATATCCCTAGGTCTATCCTACAAGTACATCTTAGAATTAGTGTTGAGTGAGGAGCTCTAGAATTACACTAATTTTGTAACTCCCTATTTTTAGCGTTGAGTATGGGCTATGGATAAGCACTAGGAGTTCCTGAAAATAATTAATTATGTCAAGTGAAAATGACTCAGATAAAATATTGATCTCATCTTACTTATTTTGAAGTGATTAAATGAAATTTTTAATTTCTTTATCTCATTAAGTGCTGAAGAACTACCATGTTATACAAGGGAATCCAACATGGAAGGAGGTTTAGAGTTGCCTAACCTAGTTGACCTAACCCCTACCTGAAGGCCTTATTAAAGAAAGTGACTAAGCTAAACGAAAAGTGTCATATGTTTAGGTATCATGTTATATGATACCTAAGGACAAAATGTTAACAAATGTTATATATATATATATATATATAATTTATACATGATATGTATAAAGTGTAAGAATACTAATAATACTAATAGCTAGAAGAAATAAAGAAAGTATCCATATGTTATTATTATTACTAATGATAATTAAATATTAAAATACCTACATGAGTTCAAATAGGCAAAAGTTCCTAAGTTAAATATTAAAATTACCTAAATTAAATTAAAAGGGATAATTCAAGAAATCAAATGATTCTTCATGTAACTGTCCCTTTGACTGAAAAGTATTCCTATAAAAACCCAAGCCAAAGAGGGGCTTGGGGATATTTGTTTTTGGTGATCCCATAATTCTAGCTGATTATTCTCAAGAGAGTTCTTGGAGAACATTTTTCCTAAGAAGAAAAAGGGGAATTGATTTAGAACTTGATATCCTATATAGGGAAGCCTTACCTTAGGATCTCTAAGCTACTTGCATGTTGCAACCTACGCGGGGGGATCTGGATTGAAACCATGGATAGTTTGGGGTCATGGTTTGGAGGAACGTGGTAGTCCCCAATTTATTCAGTTATCTAAACAAAGGTCAGATATATCTATGAACTTGTTAATTCTAGGTATTTGAGTGTGCAGGTTTTCAGCCATTAAAATGGCTTCATCTTGCAGGTATGAGGTTCTTGTTTTTTCCCTTGTAAACTACATAGGTTTTATTATTAAAAGAGTATATTAAATTTCGAATGAATATCTAGTAACTTTGTGCTATAACTAGGTTATATTTCTACATTATCTCTTTCTACACTTACAGGTTAAACTCATTATTTATTAGTAGATGTATTTCTTTTATCAGAGGTTAGATTATCTTTTTCTATTCATGTCTGCAATTTATTTCCTGTTTATTTCTTTCAAGTTCGAAACCTAGAATTATTTAAAAACAAAACCTATATCTTATCTCTTCGGGCATATTTCATATTTCTGGTAGGCTTACATTATTATATTATTTAAGTAAACCAAACTATTATCTATAGTCTTATCCGGGTATCTATATAGAATATTATAACTTAAATATAAATTGCTTAAACTTGAAATAAATCATCATAAACAAACCATAACAAATAATTTCCATTTTTATAAACAACAACATCGAATGACAAGCTAAGATATTGAGATCTATAAGTTCTATAGGAATGGGTGCCCCATTTGTCATAACCACTCTATATACTTTATAACCTAACCCAAAATACATTCTCAAAATTTTATCTCTCAAGAGATTATAACATAATAAATCAAACATAACCTAAAACAAAATGCATCAACACATATCATATAACTCAAGTGTTTCTAGGATCGAATTCTGTTGGCATTCATGTGAAACCAAAACTCACACACACACACACGATTTACAATGCACATAGCCCAGGATCGAATCCTGTGAGCTCACGACATAAAAACAAGGGTGACATTCCAACCATGAATCAACATAGAATCCCATAGGGTTCGATTCACAAACATTTTATCTACGCTGTAAAATATTTTATTTATTCCACACAGTCTATGCTACAACATTTAAATGAAAGAACAATTAAACATAGATCGATTTTGTTTCCCTGTCAATAGATTCCACACATTAAAAATACCAAACCAAATTTATACTCTCTAAATCGTACTCAAACATTTCCACACAGTATTATAAACTCATTTTATACGCTATAATCATTTCGAGGCTCACAACTGAGAAATAGAGGAAACCCAATAACATAAATAATTAATAGTTATCTACGCTCTCATAAGCAACGAAATCCTATTTGCATTAATAAAATAGAGCCCACGACCATTTTACAAGTAAATGAACAGGTAAGTAAATAACACCATGAAACACCATAAATAAATAATTCACCATTTCATTAACATAGTAGCGAATTGGAAAGAGTGCCATTGCTAGTAATGGCACAAATCTATAATCCAAATCAACTTTGTAAATACCCAAACAAGAATTTAAATTACATACATCAATTTACACAGAGTCAAAACCTTGTGAAGCTTAGCAACCATATCCACAACTGATACCCAACCATGAATGCATACATTTATCCACTATAATTTATAAGTAAATAAATGCATAGTCGTATTTTGAAACCAATGTACCATTGCAAGCAATGGTGCTATCACCATTTGAAACCCAACATTATAACTAAAACGAAGAGTATGCATTAGCCATCAAGGTCACAAGTAAAATATACCAATCCAAAATATTACAGAGCAGACTCAGGATAATCATGGGCCAAAGGTGCCAAACCCAAACACAACAACTTACACCCAAAAATTCATATGAATCTCTGATGCCTTTCATTATTTACAACATACCTATACACATGTGAAACCCCTAACCCACTCAAGTATTCCTTCAGCAAACAACAAGCTTAAATATCTACTAAAAGACCCATACGCAGAGGAACAAGTTTAGGCTTGTTTATACAGGGCTTACCAGTGAAGGGTAATGTGTCAGAAACCTGAAAGACCCATGACCTGCACAGTGAAGGCCCTGCTACCTGGAAATAAAGGACAACAAAACATGAGAAGTATGCCAATCCTCCAAACCAAAACAACAATTAAACAATGCTGCAAAACTAGAATGGGGAGCATACATTCCTAGGCATATAAGCGAGACAGACCTCACACAGATACTGCAACGACAAATTCGAATAGATGTTACCCAATGAAATAACAAATGACTCATTCTTCCACGATATTCCAAGATTAGGGCTTGAGACCCACATCTCCTGAGGCGCATTTACTCCACCGCCCTCTCCACCACCAACGCTGATTTTTATCCCTTTTCCTATAATTTAATATCCACAATCACGACTTGGTAATTGTAGAGACTTGCAAATTATAAACCCAATCATTGGCATCGTTGAGTTAGGGTAAGCTGTGATTCATGGCATATGGATTATGCCATGAATGGCCCTTTATACGATAACTTATGATATGAAAACTTTAACCTTTAATTACATCATGGCTACATCTTGAGACTTCATCCTTCAAAACCTTTAAACATAAAAATACTCCAAGAATATATCTTAAACATTAAGCATAGGGGAAAAGTTATGAAGTCTTAGAACCATAAGTAATAATGATAACCAGTTAGACGTAGGTCTAAACAAACGTAGCCATGCATAAACAACAACGCTAACAATAGAAATTAGACTTGCTAGGATAGGACTTTGGTCCTGTTGTCTTCAAAAGCAATGAAGAAGTTCAACATGGGAAGCATGCATTTGTTTAAAATGTTATAGCAAGTTTTCCGTCACCTCGTGCACCTGCACAAAACAAAGAAGAGATGCATTAGTTCAACATGAACTAAGTAAACCTTGTAACGTCAAGTAAAACCAACTACCTCTCTAAGTAATCCTATAAGGGATACAAGTCCCGTGACTCCACCCCTTCACAATACAAGTTAAGTCAGGGTTTATCATAAACTAGTAAAGAAAACTTATAACCAGTAAATAAGCTATACAACGAACACACATACATGTAAATACATGATAAGAAGAAGTCAATGAACAGCATAACCATCTACCTCAGATTCAAGCAACATCAGAACAATATAGAATTACATCAATAACCATATTGGGGAAAGAATCTAGAATAGGATAAGAACAACTTATGGCAATTCAGTTCCATGAACAAAGTTCAACACATTCCGCATAAGATAAGTTAATGTCGAGTTCAGGTAGTAATTAACTAGCCTAATAAAATTTTTTTTTAATTTTCAAAATTTGGGGACATTACAAACTCATACTCGAACTGATATATATTATGTAGTAAGTGTGGCTTCAAGAAACATGTATGACCCTCATTATATCCATTGGAGGGAACATAAAATAATCCTAAACTTTGTACAAGGAACAAGAACTCATGGGATTCAATATGTTGCAAAATATGACCTAGAGTTAGTTGGTTTTACTGACTTTGAATGGGAAAGTGATAACACTGATAAAAAATGAAATTATGGATATGTGATTATGATTACAAATCAACCAATTAGCTGGCCAAGCGAAAATCAAAATGCCATTGCACTTTCATCTATGGAGGAAAAATACATAGGAGATGTGAATGAAACAACTCAATGTCTTTGGTTACATGGTATACATGGAGACTCAAGGATCAAATCTGAGAATTATATAGTCATATACTATGACAACCAACTTAGCATTCAAATCTAAACTAGTGGAGTTATGAGGAAATGAACAAAACAAATGGAGATCCATATGGACTACATCAGAGGGCTTGTGCATGATGGGTTCATTTCCCTATTTTATTTCCCATCATCTAAGCAAGTTGCAGACATCTTCACCAAGCTGTTTTCTAAGAATAAATTCAGAAATATCAAGTCACTTATAGGAATAGCTGATCATGTGGTGAATACTTAATTAAGACACGGTTTTGTACAATTTTGTTCATGTCCATTTTTAATGGAGTATTTTCCCCTTTGTTGTGTTGCCTCTTTCCTTGTTTTGTGTGGACACACAATATGTAAAGAGTGGCTAAGACTTGTTTCTAGTCCATATATCTCTGATATATTTATTATATTCTACATAATTCAGGATTAACTAAAGGTGCTAGAATAATCAAATACCATTCCCATACTTAGGATAAAAAATTTAATCATTTTGGCTAGTTTCCTAGGTCCTACACTAGCTAGTTGGTATCCACTTGCATTTTTGTAGTAAAACTTACCTAAAATACCTCCACGAGCACTTTGGAAATATAATTAGAGGAAATTTCAACTCAAAATTGGCCTCCTAAGGAAACTAATAAATTAATATTTATTAATTTGGGAGGAACAAAAGGAAAAACTATTTTTTTTTGTATTTTTGAGACATCTCCCTGTGTTTTTATTTTAATTTTGATAGGGAGATCTCATTGGATGAAAATTAAATTTTGCATCCAACGAGTACCCACACTACATACTTTTAATAGACCCCTCTACCCCAAAATAAAGAAATACCTGAAAACACATGTTGATGACATCGTCATCACGTTTTTTAAGGGATTTCTTGTTTTTGGGGTAGTGGGGTTCGTCAAAAGTATGCAGTGGGTACTTGTTGGATGCAAAATTTAATTCCACACCCAGTGAGCTCTCCCACTCGAAATTGAGTAAAAACACAGGAACATATGTGAAAAATATGAACAAAAAAAGTAGTTTTTTTTATGATAGCTATCCCCAAATTTATAGTAAAAATTTGTTTAAGACGTATACGGTATTTAAAATTTAAATCAATTTCATTGGCTAACACATGATGAAATGGAATTTTAATTAGGATTGAAAGGCCCATTTTGTGTTGATATTTCCTCTAATGTCTGGATACGATTATGAAAACCCATCATACTGCCTAGTTTAGCAAGTGTGCATTCATGCCTTATTTGGGATTGTTGAGACATATTTTGGGGCTTGAAATTTCTCAATTAGATCTTGGAATATAGTTACATCAGTCCAAGAATGATTCATACCTACTAAACAAGTTCAATGTGAATTATTTCATTCCAAGCAAGACTCCTTTCCTTTCAGGAGTTAAGCTTGAAGAAGCACAATCCACTCCATTGGTAAACAACACTCCGTATAGGAAGCTGGTTGGTTGTCTTCTTTATTTGACTCATACACGAACTGATATGTCTTATGCTGTGAGTTTGGATTCTACAAACATGTATAAGCCTCATTATATCCATTAGAGGGAACAAAAAATAATCCTAAACTTTGTACCAGGAACAAGTACTCATGGGATTCACTATCATTACAAAATCTGACCTAGACTTAGTTGTTTTTTCTAACTCTGATTGGGAAGGTGATAAAAATGATAGAAAATAAACTTATGGATATGTTTTTATGCTTACAAATGGACCAATCATCTTGTCAAATAAAAATAAAAGTTCCATTTCACTTTCATCGATAGAGGTAGAATATAGAGGAGCTGTAAATGCAACAACTGAAAGTTTGTGGTTGCAGTGTATACTTAAAGAGTTTGGGATTGAATTTGAGGATTCTATAGTAATATATTTTGACAACCAAAGTAAAATTTGAATATCAAATAATACAATAATGATGCAAATAATAAAACACATATAGATCCATATGGACTACATTAGAGAGCTTGTGCATGATGGGGTCATTGCTTTGCTTTATTGCGTATCATCTGGGAAAGTTGCAGACATATTCTCCAAGGTGTTTCCTTAGAAGACATTCAGAAATACCAAATCATTTATAGGGATATCTTATCATGTGGTGAATACTGATTGAATACAGGATTTCATACAGTTTTGTTCATGTCCATGTTTAAGGGAGTATTTTCACCTTTGTTGTTTTTCCTCTTTCAGACATTTGTATGGACAAGCAGTATCTAAAGAGTGACTAAGCCTTATTTATAGGCACTATATATCTCATATATTTATGATATTTTACATAATTCAGGATTAACTAGGGGTGTTAGAATAATCGAAATCCATTCCCATAATTAAGATATAAAATTTAATCCTTTTGGATAATTTCCTAGGTCCTGCACTAGCTAGTTGGAATCCACTTGCATTGTTTTAGTCAAAATTACCTAAAATACCTCCAGGAGTGCTTGGGAAATATTCTTTATAAGATTCAAACAACCCATGATACTACCCAATTTAGTAAGTGCACATTCCTTCCTTATCAAGAGTTTCCTTCTTTTTCAACAACTTTTAAGGCAAAAGGTGAAAGCTAGTTTTAAGGCAATTGCCTTGTTTTCGACACAAATATCCATCCTTTTATCAACTAAAAGCATGAGTTACTCCACTTTCCTTCACTTATCTTATACAAGAACTCATTAAGCCTGTTCATGACCTTGCTGAAAAATTGGGAAGGTGTTTTATGCACATATGGGAAATTCTGACTAGTTTAGTAAGCCTGCTTTTGTGATGATTCGAATGGCATGTTTATGCATTTGAATCTCTATTGTAATTATATATATTTGTACAACATATTTTTATATAAGGTTGGATGATGTAAAATTATTCAATATAATTTTGTGTTATGCACCACATATAGTCTCCTTTTTTGAGTGAATCTATGCATGTTTTCAAGCAATTTATGTGAGTTCAATTGATCTAAGCTTAGGATTAACTTACACACCACACGACAAGGTAGTTTTTGAATTTATTCCAAAAAAAATTGCTGAAACTTTTGACAAGGTCATAAACTCTTATATAGGATTTAGAAGATTGATAGATATTTAGGGGACTGACATTGAATGCCATGAGAAAAGATACACACTAAAACAAACAGATACAACCACTATTTGCTGTGATAATATTTTGTCATTGGTGTGGTGAACAAAAATGAAAAATTTTCATCACATGACGAGAGAAAAGGAATTCTATTATGGGTTAGAAAAATTTTATTTGGTGATTGTATACCCAAGACATTATGGGATTATTTGAGAAGGATTACCTTATATCGGTTAGCCACGATAGACAAACATGAATCATATGGGGTTTCATAGTGATCACAGGATGGAAGAAATCATATCCACGTTATTGATGTTGTTGTTAAATAATTCTTTAGGGAATTCCAATCCTTTCTGATGATGAAAAATAGAATACTGGGATTTTTTCCCCCATAATGGCATATTATCCCCTTTTTATTATTATTGTTGTGTGGGGATTTGATAACCCTTCTTGGTATATTTCCAAGAAAGGGAAACTTCCCAACTCCAAAACCTACTGAGGGTGTTTCCCCTGCTGGTAGACACCCAACATATCATAGACAATCCAGGAAAAACACTTAGATAGAAAATTCCCCAAATGTGTCTTTTGGGTGCAGATCCTTCCACTCGGTATCTTCTCATTATAGGTATCATTAAAGCAAGTTTCAACTCAAAATAGGCATTTTAACACTAATTAAAATTCCATGTCATCATGTGTTATCCAATGAAATTGGTTTAAATTTTAAATACCATATAGTCTTAAACAAAATTTTGATATAAATTTGGCGATAGGGATCATAAAAAGACTACTTTTTTGTTCGTATTTTTGACATAGCTCCCTGTGATTTTACTCAAATTTCGATCAAGAGATCTCCATGGATATGGAATTAAATTCCACATCCAACGAGTACCCACTTTGCATACTTTTGACGAACCCCACTACCCCAAAATCAAGAAATACCTGAAAAACGTGATGATGGTGTCATCATCACGTTTTTCAAGTATTTCTTGTTTTTTGGGTAGTGGGGTCCATACAAAGTACGCTGAGTGGGTACTCGTTGGATGCGAAATTTAATTTCACATCCAAGGAGCTCTCCTGATCGAAATTTGTGTAAAAACACATGNTTCTTCCTCCAAAATTAATAAATATTATTTTATTATTTTAACTATTATTTTATTATTTTTCTTAGGAGGCCCATTTTGAGTTGAAATTTCCTCTAATGGGGTGTGGGCACCTGCACATCCACCTAGGAATCCAGATTTGGCCACTTAGTCATGAAGGTATATGCATTCCATCTGAAATACCAACTTCCATTGCAAAATTAATAAGCCCCACCAGCTCAGTAAAATTTACATTATAGGATTATGATGTAAACCGTTGTGGACAATTTGACCAAGGGAATAACCCAAAACAAAAACATCTATATGGTAAAGAAAGAATAAATGTATCCATGTCGTTGATGTGTGCTTTTTGAAAATGGGGCAAATGTAAAAACAATATTTGAAGTGTGATTCTTCCCAAGTACAAATCATTTACATTCTCAATGCATAAGCTTATGCGTTTTCTTTAAAAGTTTGGATGAGTACTACACAAACCAACTGGGCATATTTTATGATTCAAATAAAAATTATGTTCTTTCCTATTTCCATATATGGAATACAGTTCTTTAACTTTGGTATTACAACAAGGATTAGAGAATGTAGAAGATGAACCAACATGTTTATTGACCACTAAAATCCATAAGTTATTACCAAAAGATGTTTTGTAGCTAAAATAGGAGTTCCCAAATGATAAAATGCCAAATTTAGATGAGGATCATTTTGATGTATTTGTAACTTTGGATTGTATTCACTTGTATATTTCATATGTTGTATTTCATTGGTCCCCGATGTTACTATCGAGAGAATCATTAATGTAATCAAGTCATGTAAAGTCATAGAGGTTAACCCTCCTTGTTGATCAGGGGGAAAAGTCCCCACAGTTGTGGGGCACTAGTGTTATTAGACTCTCCTAGAGAAGTCGACCCTCGTAAGTGATTTTCAAGTCAAAAACTAGTCTAAATAGAGAGTGAGACTCTCTATTTGTAACACACACTCACTCAGCTGTAGTGCATGAGTGAGAGAGGAGGATATCGCACAAGCGAGAGAGAGATC
Source organism: Pseudotsuga menziesii (assembly GCA_001517045.1). NCBI lineage: Eukaryota > Viridiplantae > Streptophyta > Pinopsida > Pinales > Pinaceae > Pseudotsuga > Pseudotsuga menziesii. Next base: position 862,440 of record LPNX010078988.1, on the reverse strand, counting down.
AGCTGTCGGAGATCATCTTTGTGTTTTTGGGTTTTACTTTTGCTATTGGTGCTCATTCTATCTCTGAGGAAGTTACAGGGTTTTCTCCTTTATTTTTTCCCCAAGGAAAACTCTTTGTTTCTCTTGTCTCTTGTGATTATTGTTTTGCATGTTATTCTCTCAGATAAGATCCTAGATCATATTGATTAAATGATAAAAATCTAACATGGTATCAGAGCTAACCTAGGAAGAAGACACTATGCAGCTACAGAAGCTAGGGCTTATTACTTTTTGGGTCTCTCTCCACATATCATCAGAAAAAGGAGGCTATGCTAACTCTCCATTGAAGGATGCATCTTTCTGTCGAAGAAAAATTTGATTTCGGGCATATTCAGTTTTTGACATGTCATTGCTGTGGGAAATGAGGGCTTTTCATAGAAGAGGAATTTTTGAGTGAGCCCAACATAAGATTTATATTATCCTCAAAATCTAAATTTAGAGACCAAGATTGAAATTTTTTGTTGGGTAAAACTCTAGGAAATTCAGACCCTATTTTCACCCCGAGCCTGAAAAACCCTCAAATACTAAAACTAGTAGTTTCGGTACATTCTCTATATATAGATATTGAAGAAGGATTAGAAGCTGAAATTTTCACAATATGAAGATAACATATTTATGTACCCTGTGTAAACATTTCAGCTTCAGCTTCACTATATTATGGGAGATATGATTCCTCCAGTTTAGGGTTCTAGCCTCTTCCACGATTCATCCCTAAACAAGACCCCTAGGGATAAATTCGATATCTCTAGCTACAAAGGTATAAATGAAGTTTCAAAATATTTTCTATATAGGGGATAGAATATAAATTTTGTGGTAAAAGTTTCAGACACCGAAGGTGGAAAAGTGACATGTGGCATCGTGTAGAAGTTCGCTATTCTGAAGAGTCCTAAAACAAGTCACATTGGGAAAGCTCTCATAATTCCCAATTGGTGAAACCAATTCTTATCAGAACTAAAGAGGATAGACGAGGCTACCTCAGTACGACATTTCATACATAAATGAGTAGTACTTTCAGAGATATCGCAAAAAAAATATTAGGAATTTTTGTAGAGGAAATTGGAAAACTAGGGCTTCCTGTTCCGAGAACTTCTCTCCACTATTTTAAGAAAAGGAGTACATTGGACAACTCACCTTAAAGAAGCCCATATTTCTATCCAATAATATATGAAATATTCCAAGTTTTGAAAATCAGTGTTTCTCTCACAAATCCTAGGTCACCCATATTCGGAACTAGGACATACACCTCAAATTAGTAAGATCTAATATTTTGCTAGTTACATTTGAGGTTCTCATTTCAAAATGACCTATCACACTAGCTTGATGGTAAGCTTTGTGAAGATCAAAATGTATGATCATGGAAGTATAATTTTTCAATGGTTCTTGAAGAAAATGAATTGGACACCTACATAAGTGGAGAGGTTCCATTTCCAGAGGGAGGTGAGGCTAAATCCTTACACAAGAAGAACTTGGTCAAGGACAAGAAGATCCTTGCTTATTCAATTAAGGATCACCTTATACCACAAGTGTCTTCCCTAAAGAAACCTAAAGATATGTTTGATTCCTTGATCAAGCTATTTGAAGGAAAGAACATAAATCAAAAGATGACTTTGAGAAACCAGTTGAAGAATGTGAAGATCCAGAATGTAGCGACCATACAGTCATACTTGACAAGGGTCTCTCAAATCAAACGACAAATTGAAGCAGTAAATGAAGAAGTAGAGAATGTACAAATTGTGATAACAACCTTGAATGGCCTCCGACAATCATGCGATTCATTCATTCAAGGAATGTGTACCAGAAGGAATTGATTACCTTTAGTAGACTTTAGAAAGAATGCACACAAGAAGAAACTCGACTTGTAATAAGAGAAGAGTAGATGGGAGCAATTGAAGATCAAGCACTCATGATTAAAAAATATCCCTCACGCGATGAGGAATATGAAGGAATCAATTATTGAAGAACCTTTTATCCATCTTAGAATTTGGATAAGAAGTGGTGCTATTATGAATGAAGAAAATGATGAAGTTGAAAGAAGGAGTCTACCCAAGAAACAAATAAAGATAAGTATTCAATTGTCATTTCATGATATTGTTTTGTTATGCATTTGTTTATATTCAGTTGATGTGTTATGCATGATAGAATGTTTGCATTAGTCACAATATACAACTAATATGCATGTAATGGGTAAGTAGCTCATGGCGCTATACAACTCTCCATTGCTACTTATCTAGAATGAAACCTCTTTGCCGACATATTGGATTAGTGCACAATCTCTATGATGTCATGGTAGAGATGGAAGGAATCTAGAAAGTTTCCATGAGATTTGGATGAAGGTTGTATTGGATAAAATAGTTGCATGATTATATATTAATGCATAAGAATTTTCCATTATGAATATGCCTTATGAAATGTTTCTAACCATACAACTAATGCATTTGACTTGTAGGAAAGATTGTGTCCAATCACCTACAAGAAAAGAAGAATGAGACTTGTTCCAAAGAACAAGTGATGACAGTTGAAGAAATTATCCAAAATGAAGAATAATATGACGATACTTTCAAACAAAGAAGAGGTCTCAGACACAATGTAGTTATGTGACACTGTTGAACGAGATCATTGATGCAGAACTTTCTAGCTATGAAGACGTAGCCGAGAAGAAATGGAAGGAGAGTACCAGTTCAAGAAGAATGATGTCTAAGATGCAGTATCAAGACCTGAAGGGAAGTCTGTAATGTATTCCATATGGATCTGCAAGATCCAACATGCAGTAGATGAAAACATCATGGGATAAAAGGAAAGATTCCTAGCATGAGGTCTCTCACGGAAAGAAGGCATAGAATTAGAGGAAATTTTAGCTCAAAATGGGCCTTTTAACTTTTATTCAAATTCCATGTCATCATGTGTTAGCCCATGAAATTTATTCAAATTTGAAATACCGTATAGGTCTTAAACACTTTTTTAATATAAATTTGGGGATAGGTATAAAAAAAAAACTACTTTTTTTGTTTGTATTTTTGACATATCTCCCTGTGTTTTTACTCAAATTTCGATCGAGAGAGCTCGTTGGATGCAGAACTAAATTCTGCATCCAATGAGTACCAACGCGGCATACTTTTGATGGACCCCGCTACCCCAAAAACAAGAAATACTTGAAAAAATGGAATGATGACAACATCGTTCCATTTTTTCAGGTATTTCTTGTTTTTGGGGTAGAGGGGTCTGTCAAAAGTATGCTGAGTGGGTACTCGTTGGATGCAGAATTTAATTTCGTATCCAATGAGCTCTCCTACTCAAAATTTGAGTAAAAACACAGGGATATATGTCAAAAATACAAACAAAAAAGTGGTTTTTTTCTTTTCTTCCCCCAAAATTAATAAATATTATTTTATTATTTTAACTATTATTTTATTAATTCATTTTAAGAGGCCCATTTTGAGTTGAAATTTCCTCTAATGGACTACAGAGAGACATTTGCAGCGACTGGATGTTAAGAGACATGACATGAAGACTCATGTGTGCAATTTAAAGAACTCCTTGTACGAGCTCAAAAGGAGCCCATGGGATAACACGTAAATAAGGATCTTGAAGATCATGTAGAGTAATGAAGATCTTAACCTTTGCTACAAGGTTGAATATGGAAGCCTATGGAGGATGACAAGCTCACAGATGGGTGCAAGAAGAACTTTTGAAAAGGTTTAAGATAGAGGATTCTGGTATCTAGTGAACATAGATGGATACATAGAATATTAGTAGTAGAGGAAGCTACTTTCCACTCCAATATAGAATGTTTCAATACATAGAGTATGAAATGAAAAGGGAGAATGATGCTCCACTTCTGAGGGAGTGACTACAGAAGATCCTAATATTCAACATGGTACGATAGGATGGACAACTTACTCATGGATCTAGGATTTACTAAGAGTAAAGTGGATTCCAAACTTTACTTCAAGGTTGAAGGTGGAAGACCAGTGATTCTCTTGTTATATGTCGATGACTTATTCCTCAAAGAAAATAGAAACTCATTAGAGATGCAAGAAGGATAGTTGCTATCAAATTCGAGATGAAGAACTTGGATATGATGCACTAATTTCAAGGCATGGAGGTGTGGTAGAATGCAGACGAAATCTCCCTGAGACAAGGGAAATATGCAATGGAGATCCTGAAGAGGTTTAGGATGATGGACTGCAAGGTCATGACCACACCTATGGAATCAAACCTGAAGCTATTGAGGGATGCTTCATCAGAGACGGTTGATGCTACGATGTATTGGCATATGATTGGGTCATTTATGTATCTAACGAATACGAGACCAAATATTTGATTTGTTGTTAACACATTGAGCTAGTTCCTAACAGATCTGAGACATTTTCACCTGATTGCTGCAAAGCATATTCTAAGGTACTTGAAGGATACAATTGACTATGGGCTCAAGTATGAAGTGAATCAGAAGATTAACATGGAGTTTTATGTGGATTCGGATTGGGAAGGAAGTGCCATTGATAGGAAGAGAACTTCGGGGTGCTTCTTCAGTATGGGATCAGGTGTGGTCACTTGGTTTAGGAGGAAGGATTCTTGCATGGCACTAAGAACAGCCAAGGAAAAATATGTTACAAATTGATAGAATACTTGGGAGAGAGGAGCATTGAAGCTCCAGTTTGTGTTCTAGATCGAGATCTCTCGAAAGAGGGAGTTATAGAATAGTTGGTGAGACAGGTTGTCTGATCATAAAATCCTGGAAAATCTCGTAGGTTGCTCAGACGTAAACAATCTTCTAGCTTGTCCTCGAATGTAATCAGTGTTGGCAAAGCTCGAAGGTTATTCTTGGACGTAATCAGCTCTGATGTGATTCTATGCTAGAAATGGCCAGAGTGAAGTTTGAATGCTTTAGAAGAGAATATTGGTGTTCTCCAGATCGAGGTTCCTTCTAAGGGGAAGTGATGAGTTTGTGTGCCTTTATGACATGGTGGAAGGATTGGTTCATCCCATGTTTTGATGTAAGTGCAGAGCCCTTCCTACATGGTGGAAAGATAGGCCTCCCATGGTCAGATGTAAGTGTTGAGCGCTTCTGACATGGTGGCAGTCTAGGTCTCCCATGGTCATATATAAGTGCTAAGCCCTTATGACATGGTGGTAGGATTGGTTCCTCCCATGGTCATATGTAAGTGCAGAGCCCTTCTGACATGTTGGTAGAATTGGTTCCTCCCATCGTTAGATGTAGGTGCAAATCTCTTCTGACATGGTGGTAGGATTGGTTCCTCCCATGGTCATATGCAAGTGTTGATCCTTTTTGACATGATGGAAGGTTGGGTATCCCATGGTCAGATTTAAGCATAGAGCCTTTCCCCAGATGGTAGATGGTGTGTCCTACCATGTCAGTGGATGTAAGTGCATACCTTTCCTCGGATGGTAGATGCTGTGTCCTTCCATGCCGATGGATGTAAGCGCAGTGCCTTTCCTTGTATGGTAGATGGTGTGTCCTACCATGATGGTGGATGTAAGTGCAGATCCTTTCCCCAGATGGTAGATGGTGTGTCCTACCATTCCAGTGGATGTAAGTCTACAGACTTTCCTCAGATGGTATATGGTGTGTCCTACCATGCAGGTGGATGTAAGTTCATAGCCTTTCCTCAGATGGTAGATGGTGTGTCCTACCATGGCAATGGATGTAAGTGCTGGGTCTTTCCTCAGATGGTAAATGGTGTGTCCTACCATGTCGATGGATGTAAGTGTTGGGACTTTTTGACATGGTGACAGGATAGGCCTCCCATGGTCAGATGTGAGTGTTGGGCGTGCCTTTCTGACATGGATGCTAGATGTGTTCCTCCCATGGTCAGATATAAGTGTTGGGAGTTCCATTCTGACATGGATGTTGGATGTGTTCCTCCCATGGTTAGATATAATTGTTGGGTGGGACTTTTTGACATGGATGTTGGATGTGTTCCTCCCATGGTCAGATATAAGTCCTCCAACCAATATGAAAATGTGTTGGCTCTGTAGAACTTCCTGCGACGAGTAGAATTGAGAGATAGCACCATTTCATCAAGATAACAGAAGTAGTGATGATGATGATCCAGTAATGATCCAGCTTTGATAATGATCCAGTGATGATCTAGTGACGAATACTTGTGATGATGAATTGTGTCTAGAGAATACCTTCCTAGTTAAGAGGGAGTGTCGATGTATTTGTAACTTCATAATGTATTCACTTGTATATTTAATATATTGTATTTCATTGGTGCCCAATGTTGCTAGCAGGAGAATCATTAATGTAATCAATTCATGTAAAGTCACAAAGGTTAACCCTCCTTGTTGATTAGGGGGAAAAACCCCTCGCAGTTATGGTGCACTATGGTTATTAGACTCTCCTAGAGAAGTCGGCTCTGGTAAGTGATTGTCAAGTCAGAAACTAGTATAAATAGAGAGTGAGACTCTCTATTTGTAACAAACACTCACTCAACTGTAGTGCATGAGTGAGAGAGGAGGAGATAGCACAAGTGATATAGAGATCGACTATTGGAGATCATATTTGTGTTTTACTTTTGCTATTGGTGCTCATTCTATCTCTGAGGAAGTTGTAGGGTTTTATACTTTATGGTTTCCCTGAGGAAAACTCTTTGTGTCTCTTGTCTCTTATTATTATTGTTGTACATGTTATTCTCTGATATAAGATCCTAGATCATATTGATTAAATGATAAAAATCTAATAGATCATGATTATGTTTCATCAAGTGAAGGTATGGCACTGAGTTCTTCAACAAAGTGTTATAGAATCTGAGTACTCAATGTACTGTTCTTTACTGCAAGGGTTAGAATACATGAATGTTTTACATGTTTACTAATGATTCTCTTGACCATTGGTAAATTTTTGCAGTGAAAAAATTAATTGATCAATCTCATGAAAATCCCAGAATACCAATGAATAATTAGTGAGTCTTCTTGTCAAACTAGCACATGCAGACACTAAGGATTCCCTTTCCTATTAAAAAGTCCAAAATGGATGAGACTACTATTGATACTAATAATAGGTGCATCTATTACAATTAACCAATACCATCAATAGTTAACCACCTATGTCACCAAAGTGTAGTATCCTTTGGGTTTTCCACCTTATTTAGAGTTACCTTTTCATTAACATGCAAATAATTGATAATCACCTTAGGTAGATAAATTTTCATGACAAACACTATAATACTCCACTTAGGGAATTACCCTTGAATCCAATTTGACATAGACACAAATGGCATTGGTATTAATGCACGAGGGTGTTGGTAGCAAACCAATACTATATCACATTCATTCATATTGGGAGTTTAATTATTAAAAAATTGAAAAAATTATATTGGGGGTGTATTAAAGGTTTAGGGGTCTATTTTATTTAATATATTAATATGCCAATATTAAGGGTTTTTTTAATTACAAAGAGGGTAGAAGTGGACTGTGGGAGCATCATGACAGCATAGGATTTTGACGAGCTTTAAGGAGCAGCGCGTAGGAGGGAGAATATGGAGTTTTCATTTGTGTTGGATAATTGGGGTTCCATGCTTAGAATGCACCATGGGAGAATCATGGGAGAATAGGGTTTTCACAAGCTTTAAGGAGAACCACACATGAGGTAGAGGATGGGGTTTTCAATCGTGTTGGTGTTTTCTGTCGTGTTGGAGAATTGGGGTTCCAGGATCATACTGCGTTGTGGGAGAATCATGGGAGTATAGGGTTTTCACGAGCTTTGAGGAGCACCAAATGGGAGGGAGAATATATGGTTTTCAGTCATGTTGGAGCATTGGGGTTCCAAGCTCAGACTGCGCTCTGGGAACATCACGAGAGCATAGGTTTTTTACGAGCGGGAGAGATGGATAGAGATGATGGAATAGATCCTAATGCCAAGGATGAAAAATATATTGAATAAATTGGTGTCGATATCCATTCAAATACCAAGTGGAAGTCTCATGCATTAGTGTTCAGGGCCTACTCTTTATTTACGTCTCCTATCAAAAGGTTGTCTTGTGGGGGGATAATGAACAGGTCGCACTCGCTGTGATCCATTGTCGGTAATCCAGTAAGTAATATTTAATGCTCTCTCTACTATCATCCTGTTTTTCGTGTGAATTATGGTTTTGTCATATTAATTTCTAATTTTGAAGTGTTTTCCAAGGAACTTAATGCAAATGAGCCAGGAATGAGATGTACTGCAATAAAAGATTGTCTTTGATTTGGTTAGATTGAATTGTTAACATGGAAGGAAATACAATATCAAATTTCGGGATTATTTTCTTACTCAATTCATTAGCAATAAACAACATACCATGAGCGCCATCCTATAATGATCTTCAATTGCTCTTTTTTGCATCATGTGGATGAAATCTCCATTAGAATGCTTTTTCCATCTATACTGGCCGGAAGAAATTTTATATTGCATAAATCCTCTGGATTGCCCAAATGAATTTATTTACAAATCAATCGATTTTGAATGATTCATTACAGCATCAAATATACTACAATTTTCAATCGCATTGAATCTTTTATAGCATTGAATTTTTCATGTTACAGTCTCGTTGTTCTATCCAAAATCCACGACCATACTAACTAGCCTATTTGTGCTTATGGACGACGTGCCATTTCTGATAAAAACATTAACACTAGCCATACAACCAATAACAAATAAATCAACCCTTTGTCTATGCAAATGGTGGCTCTATATGTGCATGTCTTTAACTAATCTTGAGACACAATCAACCATCAACTTTGATCACTAAGAGAAGGAAAAAATATAATAAGTTGACTTACAATAAATATTTGGTACTTGACAAATCATATTTTTATCAAAGGTTAAAATATCCCATGATATATATCCGACCCCTTTCTCTCAAGGAAGAGTCCTAGCTACCTTGTCCAAAAAACATTCTTTCAAAATGTGTTCAAAAAAACATTCCTCCCTCAAACTAAGAAGACTCGTGAACTTTGTCATGAACTGTGCTTCATTGTCATGATGACATGTCTGCATCTGTCTTCTAGTGGGGAATTCTTTGTCCCAAAGTCATGTCCAATTATTCCATCGGTTTCATCTTCTGGCCTATCTGTCTTAGGCTCATTTCATTCTCTTGCACATTTTTTCCAGCTTGTTTGCAGTCCCTGTCCTAAGTTCCCTCTTACATTTAATGTCCTTATCCTTCTCTTAGCCTTCCTCTACCTCCGTTCTAGCTCTTGATTATGTCTCCTCTGTTTCTACTCCTTGCAATTCCAAAAATGTGGACCTAGTTCTCTATCGCCTAGCCAAGCTTATTGTGACTTTGTTTGAAGTAAGAACATTCATAGATTACGTGCAAACTAAAAAGTACTTATGTTTTTATTTTAATTTTTTAACACGAACATATAATTTTAAAAGACCTTATTTTGTTATGGCTTTGAATGGGAATTGTGCACTAAGATGAACACAGATTTCCTTGAGAGGAGTTTTATGACCTTATTCTACTTGAAATGGAAGCATTAGAATGTATCACTTTCAAGTTTCAAGTGTTTGATTGTGGTTTTAGTGTTTAGATTTTAACTTGTAATTTTGTGTTTCATTTGCTTCGATGAGATATTACAGTCTCACTCGCAGTAATGTTCTTGTGGTGATAGATTTAACCTCGTATGCTACCCATCCATCGTAGATGGTCCATTAATACCATTGGGAGCTTATTTAAATGCTCTTAAGCTTATAGAAGATAAATATCTTTACTCTTGCTTTTCCACTGTACACTGAATAGGTGAAATTTAAAAATATGTTCCTTATGCAGGTTGCACTAGACATGATAGTTAGTGCAATATTCCCTTCTTCATGAGCATTAATAAGCTTACATACTCACAGGATAATATCACCAGATAGCACAATTGGTCATATTTTTAACTGTTTCCCACTTCACTTTCTCACTTCTAGTTGTTTTCATGTAATATTTTCCACACTTTTTACCTTTGGTGCCATCGCACATCTTATATATAAGATAAGACTATATTAGTATAATAATGTGTGATAAATGATGACAAAAGTAGGTCAATAGGAATAGAAGAGTACATCATAGATAAAGTAAAAGGTGGAAATACAAAAGCATGTCCTAGATCAAAAGGAACGAATGTGTTACAGCTCCAAGCTTTGATACTAATTTGGTTGTATAAAAATCACAAGGGATGAATATATGTATGGATACTAATTTGGAGAGAGAAATTTCATGCTATCAGCTAATGGTTTTTTTTTCTATATCAGATAAAGGATATGATACTCAGATTTATAGGGAGAATGGCATTGCCAAATGCTCCTAAGTAACCAAACATTTAAAACAACTTTTATTGGCTTAATGGTGTTTTACATTTCCTTCTGGACTAAAAGAAATTTTACTACGATTATGCTCACAAGATGTAGCTAACAATTTTGGGCAAGAAAATTCTCAAAGAAATTTCTCATATACAAGGATTTGACTGATTGATGATGTCAGTAAACTTAACTTGGCTTGAGTGTTTTAAAACATAATATATGTCATGCACAAAATGGTCTTGTAAAACTTAAGCTTTAATTATGATTGTGAAATTACTACCCTCTTTCTTAGGTATTTTGATTATATCTCCTTGCAGTCATACTAAGATACCTTATTTTGTTTTTCTATTTGAATATCCAAACTTCACTTGAGTGCCTTCTTTAGTGTTTTACTGCTGCAATTTTAACTTTTAGGTGTTTAATCGCAAGCAGGAATCATTTGAACTCGTTACAGTAAGTACCAAATGTTCACTAGAAATTATATGATATAATTAGGTCGTTTTTGGGCTATGAAGGGATAATTGGATATTAAAAAATAATGATTTCTAACTAAGAGGCAACCATAGAAGTAAACTGTAAAATGTATGAGTTATACACATTATACCCTTCTTTAGTATTGGATTTCTTTAGTTTAATATTTGGACCTGACGTATGGAAGTTAGATTGGGCTATTGAGAACAACAGAGCATTAAATAGTATCTTTGGTAGACCACATGAAATGAAAAAAGAGTAAATAGTATGTTTGTAGTCAATACTTTGTGACGCTATTGCATTGTCAGCAGACCGTCCTTGGAATTGAACCTTTTTTTACCAAATGGAACTATTTTATAACTCTGTGAATACCCCAAGATAATTACTTTTCCTATTTTGTGTTGTAATATGGTATGGAGTTGTTATTGTGAAGTCCCATTTCAAATTACATATAGTTTGTAAATTTATTAAGCTTATTGTAGCTTCTATTTGATTGAATCAAACTAATTTGCAGACCTTGTTACCACCTCTGTTGCGGTAACACAAGGTAAAAATGAGATATTAAAATGTTTTAGTTTAATTTTTATGCTTTCTAAGAATAGAAAGTCATAATTGATCCCTGGTTTCTTCGATGACAAAGTTATCCAGTAGGAGCATAGAAATCATGTCAGGCAATACTGTGTAGGTACAAAAGTTAATTTCAGTACATCAATGGGATTAGTCATTTGGAAGCTAATTTTGGTCTCTTGAGATTATATGGCGATCTAGCATAGATATTTTTTACTAAATTTGATTGAATTATCCAAAGTGGATAATAGTATTTTGAAATTAACTAGCAATATTTTTCCATAAACAATTATGAAATAAACGTGACATATAAAAATAATGTGTATATTTATATACTATTTGGGTGAATAGTTTATATAACACTGATTAAAATCATATCATATGTGGCATGGTGTATTTTTTTGGCAAGTTTTAATTTCTATCAAACATTATTTACAAATAGTACACAATAGAGGAGTCCAGTTAGCTCCCTCCATTTGACTTGTTTTTGGTAGATCTAGATGGGTCTTTAGTTATTCATGACAAACTTTTATTCTATTATAAAATTGGTACTCATATAGACCTTATTCATTATTATGTTTAAGATCAGTGTTACATAGCAGAGTCATGTTCTTAACTATAAACAAAGTGATTTAGAGAATCCATCCTCTTCTCCAGATCATCTAGTGAGTTCATAAATTCATATTGATATAATGTAATTGCATAGTAATTAGAATTGGCATTTGTTTCCCATAGTTTTAGCATTTGAATCTGTAACTACACAATTTATGGATATGTTATGGTAACTTTGAAAACGTGTGTTTTGTTTCAAACCATATCCCTTGATAATGGGAAAAATGTGCATTTTATTTTTAGATTGTTTGGTGATGGGTGAATGCATATTAATATATTTTGTCTCGAATCTTAATTGAAGAAATGTCAGTGTTAATATTTTCTATATTTTATATCTAGTGCATACATAATTGTTCTATTTTGGAAACTTCGATGTTCTATTTTTTGAATTTCTATTTTGTTGTTTATTCTTCATTTTGGTTAAATTGGGCTTATCATGATTGCAAATTATGCCAAATGGTTAAGTCCTATCATCAAGAATGAAGAATATTGGTTGATTCCTCTTTAATATTATTTACCAAATATGACCTAAAGTTTTGATCAGAAGCAATTACTTCTCTGTTCTAAAATTTAGGTTTGGGACTGTTATCAATACCAAGTCTTCAACATACTACATAAGATGGGTCACATTCATGATGCTCACTGAACTTTAGTTTATCCAAGCTTATAGTTGGAATCCACCCTTTATTACATGGATCTTGTTTTCTGATTCAAACCATTTGGAATATTTATTTTTGAATTTTAATAAGAAGATGGTTGTTTATAAGATAAAATAAGTAGGCATTAGAGGAAATTTGGGGTCTAAAATGGGCCTTATAAGAAAACGTGCCAAAATAAGTTTTTGTGAGTTGGAATTCAAGAACCAATAGAATTTCAATAAAATAAGTCAACCATCATGGTTGAATTGGCATATTTTCCATTAAAAAAAACTACTTTTTTTGTTCATATTTTCGACATATCTCATTGTGTTTTTACTCAAATTTCGATCGGGAGAGCTCGTTGGATGCGGAATTTGATTCCGCATCCAACGAGTACCCACACTGCATACTTTTGACGGACCCTGCTACCCCAAAAACAAAAATTACCTGAAAAAACGTGATGACGACATCATCATCACGTTTTTTCATGTATTTCTTGTTTTTGGGGTAGCGGGGTCCGTCAAAAGTATGCAGTGTGGGTACTCGTTGGATGCGGAATCAAATTCCGCATCCAACGAGCTCTCCCGATCGAAATTTGAGTAAAAACATAGGGAGATATGTCGAAAATATGAACACAAAAAGTAGTTTTTTTCTTTCTTCCTTCAAAATTAATCAATATTATTTTATTATTTTAACTATTATTTTATTATTTTAACTATTATTTTATTATTTTCCTTAGGAGGCCCATTTTAGACCCCAAAATTCCTCTAATGAGATGTTGAAAAATTTGGTCCATGTTTCTTCTTCTAGTTGCATCCCCATGCACAAATTTAATACAAGACAATGGAATGGAAAGTGGATAAATTTTCATTCATAATATTCCTAAAGGGACTGGTGAGGCATGGATGTTTAAGATATACCCCACCAGAAAGGGGCCTGATATAGTCATACATATTACAGACTACACATGGGGAATTTATGTCTGCTAGTAATAGCTGAAGAATCCTCTCTAAATTATTAGTTCATAAAGAGAAACTAGTAAAATGATTGTACATATTGGATAACCATTGTGACTCCTTTTTATTGGACTAATGTTGGAAAAATGATGAAAATGCATTGTTTCTATTCTATGATAATTTGAGTGACAAGGTTGTTTCCTTTCCATATTCCTATAAGTTTTCATACAACATCTGTACCTCACTATTGTGTTGATATTAGTTTATTTTGTCCTTTAAAAGGGCAATACATTGAAGAGAAAAATCCAAATATGGAGGTTGGGCAATGGTTACGCCAACACCTATAGGTATGCTAGTGATTCTATGCCTCTAACTACAATTCCTTTTTTTCTTCTTTGTATTTAGCTGGAAAACACTTATAAATAAATCTGAAATACACTAGTATTATTTTCTTCCTCAATAACATCTATCATTCAAAAAAAAATAAAAAAAATTCAAATGGAGCTCATGATCAAGTAGGTGGAAAGGGATTTGTTGTATTGAACATGAAAACTTAAGCTAATTTTTCTTCTTCCCTTTAAGTTTAAATGTTGTCCTCTTTCTCCTCTCTTCAGTGGGACAACTGATAAAAGGAAGATTAAATTGTGAGAATAAGAGATAAATATATGTTGTTCTTGCTTGTATTTTCTTGTGAGTCAGAATGTATGCATCATTTCACTAGAATAATTTCATCAATTCCTTAAAAATACTTAATTTAATTTTCCTATTGTGGTTTCTATAGATTACTAATCTCCTATACTATAGATGGGTAAATGATCACCGCCTTAAAGAAATTTCTCCACTGTAATATGCAAAAGAAATAAGGTGTCTCCCCCTCCTCCTTGGGGTATAATCAATTCACTCTTATTTTGTGCTTGGTAAATCATAGAGTTATGTCATGTTCTTGCATTAGTGACTTAAGTATCCATAGAAAAAAATAGACATAATCTCATATAAAGACACAAATAATAGCGTAAGTGATGCATTGATAAATCTTCAGTTATTTCATTAACAAGGTACAAGATTCTAGTTTACATTCTGCTATTCTAGTGTGGGGCAGTTGGTGCAACATGGATTTAGTTCGATGAACCATTTCTTGTAATGGACCTTGATGCTAATCAATTAGAGGATTTTATTAAGCCATAGTATTACTTCAAAACAACATCCTTTGATGTCAATCTGCTCTTAGAAACTTATTTGATTGATATACCTCGTGAGACTTAGAAGTAAGATCTTGCTTTATTTGCTTTTATGAAATTTTTTAAGTCTTCCCAATTCTTGTATTTTATTATTAGAATAATTGATTTCATATCTTCTCTACATATTATGCCATGAAACATTTCTCTTTACAGGACCATTTCTTCCTATAAAGGTATCTCTTCTATTGGGATTCATCTTTTTCATGGAACACTGACTCAGCCTCATCAAGGACATTGGATTCCCAACTAACAAAGTAGTTGATGGTCAAAATATTTGGGCAACTAATTTGGATGCATCATTAAGTGTGCATTGAGTGTTTTTGAAATCCTTGAGATCATAGTTGGGATATAGTTCGGAAAGGTATATATGAATGCAGTTTCCCTTTTATTAGCATTGCCATTAATGCTTCTTTCAAATGTTGTTGTTATATTTGTAATATATTCGTTGGTATTCTTGTAGATAAAATAATTCTATACTTCCTGCTCCTTCATGCACTGGGCCATCAATTAGGAAAATGAAACAAAGCTTGACATGGTAGTCAAGCCTTGGTTAGATATTTCAACAATTTTTTTTATTGAAGTTGATTCCTTTGTGAAAGCATTGATTGATAAACAAGATGAGGTATTTCCTTTTTTCTTTTATTTGGAATTTGGATAAGAGTCTTTATCTTGACTATACTTGTAGCATGTTGAGCTGATATGCAATTGAATTTGTGTTCCTTGTTTTTTTTTCATTTTCCTTCATATGTTAGTCCAAAGAGTGTTTGAAGGGACATACCATTTTTCGTTGTAGGTTTTTTGTTTTCCGATGCATTTGTACATGCTTCAAGGGGGTATTCACCAAGAGTTACCAATAGTGGACAAATAAGGAAGTTAAAAAAGTGGTAAGAACTCTAACCTACTTCATGATGATGGACCCAGAAAAGACAAATTTTAATAATCAAATGAATGAAATAATCCATGCTATATTATTAAAAAAAGATTGTTTTATTTATTGATGCTAGAGCCATAACCATTCAAAGTTCCTTTTTTATTTGATAGACAAATATACATTATCTACTATTGGTTTGGCATTTTTAATGTTGTAATTTTTTATATTGTTTGTTGTAGTGTTGCATGACACTTGGTAATTCTATATGTATTCCATTTTTCACATAGGATTAGACATAGAACTCCCCATTATTATTGTGTCTTGCTGATGGTTCTACTATCCACTGTCCAATTCCATTGACCTACTTTGGTCACTCATGGAAATCAATAAAATTATCTAATATTGTCTGATAGGTTTTACCTTGTACAAATATAGTAATAAGTATTCCATTAATCAATAAAAGATTCAATTGTATTGATATACAAATTTCATTCATTGTTTACAGTTAACGCATCAGAGAAAACATCATAAGAAGATAATATTGGAAATAGCTTTTGTTCATCAATTAAAAGGATACATTTCAGTCCATATGTTTCACAGTTAGGTTATGAATTATGAAGGATCGCATATATGATACTCTCAAAACAAGGAAAGATAAAAGGAAATTACTTTTAGTCATAAATAGGAATGAATTTTTCTGCTGATTGTATTAGATTTATCCCTTTTTCCTATAGTACAACATGTTACATGGATCTTACAAATAAAGTGGTGGAAGTATTTTTTTAAATGCTACATTGATTGACGAAGGTCATTTTGTAATATCTTGGGGGCTTCGATACCCAGACACTAGTTCCTATTACAGGACTTAGGAGGCTTAGTCATCCTCCTAGTGCTTGCTATAGGCCCTGGGGGCTTGTATAACAAACCCACAAGAGGATTAGTCGACAGTTGGGGACTTGCAACATTGAATCTACATTTTGTACTATGTACACTGGCTCTAGTGACATACAAGAAGTGATATCCCATCTCTTCATTAGACCATTATATGATGCAAATCATAATGATATGTGGTTGAGTAATTTCATTGTGGGTGATGTCACGTTCATCCACTATATACATCAAAATAAGAAAAGTGCATTGTATAATGAACATGGGGTGATAAGAGGGGTATCATGTCAATATACTAGGTAGATATATAAAGGGGTATAAAATTGTAAATGAAAAAAAGGATACATACAATTTATAGTGAAAATAGGGGTTTTTTAAATCGGGAAGGCATATTGGGAGGAGGTTAAAAACTAACTTTGGGAGATATTTTCCAATATTTACTGAAATTAGGGGCATTGTTTCATATTCCACGAACGAACATGCTATGTTAAACATTCATTGAGTGAAGCCACTAGAATTAATGGTTCAAATATTATTTCCAATCTGGTCTCTTGCATATCTGCATTGACAATCCCAGGACAGGTGGGTTTAAGGCCCATCAAATTTCTAAAACAAAATAGAGTTTTCTTTACCATTATCCTCTTCATTAGGCTCCACTGAACAACAAAAACACTGTCAAGTTGTTCATTTTGCAAATCTATTGCTGATCATGCAATAAATGCAAGATTTTCTTAGAAAATCCCCAACTTTCATTCCGAAATGTGTTTGAGCTTTAAGGTATAATAGACCCTTCTATTCTATGTTACCATCAACTCCATGTGCAAGGACTATTTCTGGAAAAAAAAATCCCAATATTGAAATATCAGAAAATCATTCATATTTCCAATTTATGGGCAGTAAACTCATTTCTCAAGAAATAGTCATCATTTAGATACTAGTAATTTCTTGTAGGTTTCAAGCATGTGAGAAATGGCTGATAGAAAATGACCAAAAATAAACAAAAAATCGAAAATACAACACAAAAAAATAAACAAAAAGCAGAAAAGAAAACAAACATACTTAAGAAGGATCATTAGAAGTAAATTACTCAAGGAGAGTAAAAACACTAAATATTCCTTTCAAAAACTAAAACCACCTCATTTGTGGCATTATTTTACTGCAAAACTAAGCCATGAGAGAAAGGAGAATCCCTATGGTTGGAACTTGTAGGTTGGAGCAAAGAATGTCACATAGTTGGAGCCTTGGATTCTAGAGAATTCTAGCTTGATTATTTTGACCTGTATCAAAATATACAATATAAAAATTTTAGACATATTTGCACAAGGTTGGATATAAAATCGAATTTTTCTTTGTTAAACATTTTAATTTTTTAAATGTGTATTTTTTCCATCGTGATATAGAATATTATAGGATTAATCCCAAGTACCTAATCATTGATATCAAAAAGCATGAAAAACCGTACTAACAAAAGGAAACTTGTCTCCATTAAAAGAATGCCTGGATTCCAAAATGGATTTGAAACTAGATTGTGGACTGATATATAGTCTAATCATTCATATAATATATTAAGTATGACAACATGATCAAGCGATTGGATATTTGTCTCATGAATTTCAGACTCAAGACCCCCCTTCCTACGACTCCCATTCATCCCACCCATGTAGTCCAGTCTCTGTCAAGGACTAACCCAATAGTAGTGTTGTTCAAATCCATGGTCATCCATCACTTGACCATATTTGGGATGTGATAGGACATGCATATATTGATGCATCAGTTGGAAATACTTTTTTGCAAATCGCATAAAATTCAATGTGTATAGTTCATATTATTGAAAAGAGATGGCACACGATTTGGTTTGGCATTTTTATTGTTTTAATTTATTATATTATTTGTTGCAGTGTTGCATGAGAATTGATACTTATACATGTATTTCTTTTTTAACATAGGAGTATCCATGGAACTCCCCATTATTATTGCGTCTTGTTGGTGGCTATACTATCCATTGTCTAGTTCGATTAACATACTTTGGTTACTCGTGGACATGAATAAAATTATCTAATATTATTTGAGCAGTTTTACCTTGTATCAATATAGTATTGTGTATGTAATTAATGGATAAAATATTGCATTGTATTCCTATACACATTTCATTCATTATTTGCAGTCAATTCATGAGACAAAACATCATAGAAGACAATATTGGGAATAGTTTTTGTTCATTAATTAGAAGGAGGCACTTCAGTCCTTATGTTTCACAATTAGTTGTTGAATTCTAAAGGATGGCATATATTTTTATCTCAAAACAAGGAGAGCAAATAAGCAATTACTTTTAGTCGTAAATAACCATGAAGTTTTCTGGTGATTGTATCAGATTCAACCCTTTTTCCTCTAGTAAAGTACGTTACTTGGATATTACAAATCGAGTGGAGGAAGTTTCTTTTTAAATGCACAATGACTTCAAATAAGTTTCTAATGGATTGATCTACATGGAATTTGGGTGCAACCATTTACCACTTAAACGTAATTGTTTCTGTTTTATGTGTAATTATGTACAAACCTAGTAATGTTTACTTTGCAACAAAGTCTTTTCTTTTTCTTTCAGTGGTCATGCATGCCATTTTGAGATTACCATTGAGATGGCCAAAAATCAGTTTGAGATTACCATTGAATCCATTTTACAATTTCTATTCTAAATTTAAGTTGGACTGGGGTTGACATTTATTCATGGGGGAGGAGTGAATGATTTAGTGTGATTTGAGGTGTAACAACACATCTATTTGCTATATTTCAAGGGTTATTTCAAGTTCTAGGAGGGGTCTACACAAACTTTACTATGAAATCAGAGTCTTTAGATGAATATGGGGAATTTTCAGGGCTATATGTTTTCAAGTGTTCAAGTCTCCTCATCACTCCAACCACTTTGTTTATGATAAATGTTGTTTCTATAGTTGAGATTGTTTCCCAAACTATTGATGGTAGTTAGGGATCGAGGGTCCCTTGTTTGGAAAATGATTTTTCTCTTTGTGTGTGATTTTACATCTTTGTCTCTTCTGCAAGGGATTAATGCGTCACAAAAACCAAATTACGACCATAGTCATTGTTTGGTCAGTTCTTCTTGCATCCATATTTGGCCTTGCTTTGGGTGAGGATAGATCCATTTTCAACAAGTCCATAATCCTCAAATGCACACAATGTGATATAAATTATTAAATACCCATTTATAGTGTTCGTTAGTACGAAATGAGGAATTAAAACACTTATTTGAGAGACAAAAATGTATCAATTTCATGGTATGGTTATTTATTAAATTAACTAAAATATAATCTATATTTGTATGGTATTATGGAAAGATGTTTAAAAAATTATATCCTTGTCTGAAATAGTTGGTGTTTATTTTTTCATTTTGGTATGTTTCGAGGGAATCTTCGAACTTAATTATTTTGTAGATGATTTGGTGTTCTCACTGCAAAAGTGTGAATATGTGTAGTATACCAGCATTTAGGTAAAAGTTATCTTTGATTTTGAGAAATGAAGTTCTTCATCTGATATTTTTGTTTGATCACATAGTCTTCTCAAATTGGCATTTTCATGCTCCTAACTATACTACATGAAAATTTTAGGTACATATGACAAGGAGGAAGCTGCAGCCATTGCTTATGACCTTTCCATTTTAAAATATTAGGGTTCTAAAACTCATTAATTTTCCTATATGATAAATTTGACAATATAAACTCATTTCCAATTATAGAAATATGAATTATGTATGGAAGTTAATCCATTATTTTTCATGGAATCTTAGAGGATAGTAGTTTGAGCATTGTGTACATTCATGACTATGCTATAAAAATTGATGGAATGCAGAGTATTTCAAGATTGAATTTCCTCTCTTCTATTAGAAGCTAGGTTTAAAGGTTTCCTTGTGTAAGAAAAACAAAGACTATTTTGTTTCCATCATGGTGGCTAGAGAAATTTGCAAATACTAAGCTTTATTTGGTGTCTTAACTTTCACAAAAAAACTGGTTTTTAAGGGGAATACCAAAATTTCATGGATTGGTAAAGTGAGGTGCGAAATTCGAAGTCAAGACACTGTTTTGTTTTTAAAATTCCATCTTTCTGCATAAATGATCGATGCATATCACCAAATATTTGTTCGAAGAAAAAATAACTATGATTAGTACAAGTTATTATATTCCCATCCCCCTACCTCGTTCGGTTTGGAGAGGGTATCCCAATGTACGAGTGGGATACCTCCCTCCTATTGGTGTCCTTTCCAAAACCACATGAATATTATCTACCAGTGCTTGATAAAATTTGTGATCTTATATCTCTAGGAAATATCTTATCCTTCCACTGTCCACATTGTGTAATTATTTATTTTGCATGGATTGGTAACTAAAAACTAATTCTAAAGGATTTATTCTTGTATCCGTTTAGTTTTTTTTAACTTTATAGTTTTCCATTAGAGGAAATTTCAACTCAAAATGGGCCTCCTAAAACAAATTAATAAAATAATAGTTAAAATAATAAAATAATATTTATTAATTTTGGAGGAAGAAAAGAATAAACTACTTTTTTGTTCGTATTTTTGACATATCTCCTTGTGTTTTTACTCAAATTTCGATAGAAAGAGCTCGCTGGATGCATAATTAAATTCCACCTCCAACGAGTACTCATTCGGCATGTTGAGTGGCTACTCATTGGATGAAAAATTTGATTATGCATCCAACGATCTCTCCTGATCGAAAATTGAGCAAAAACACAGGGAGATATGCCAAAAATATGAACAAAAAGGTAGTTTCTTCTTTTCTTCCTCCAAAATTAATAAATATTATTTTATTATTTTGACTATTATTTTATTAATTTTTTTGAGGAGGCCCATTTTGAGTTGAAATTTCCTCTAATGGAAAACTGTAAGAAAAAAGTTGTTTTTTTTATAATACCTATCCCCAAAGTTATATCAAAAAATTGTTTAATACCTATATGGTATTTCAAATTTAAAGCAATTTCATTGGCTAACACAAGATGACATGGAATTTGAATTAGAGTTAAAAGGCCCATTTTGAATTGAAATTTCCTCTAATGTGCAATGAGTCTACACAAATGATCGATGCATCAAATATTGGAACTCTAAAAAAATGTGTGATAATTTTGATCTACAACAATATCTAGCAGCCTTAGAGAAACTCAAAAACGAATTTGAAGCAAAACAAAAAAAAAGGCATTAAAAGAGAAGTAACTTACACATACAATGTGAACTCAAACAGGTTATTATTTGAATTTCTAACATAAAAACATGTTAGTAACATGTTTATATTACATATGAAGTGGTTCGTGAGTCTTGGGAATCCCAAAATGACTCTACATGTGAAATTGGCCAAATTGGCCTCAATCCCCCCTAGTTGGGCCAAACACGCTCCAAACCATCCCAAATGGCCATTAATTGTCATGTGGACGTGGATGAGGTGACATGGAGAAATAATAACACTTTTTCATGCGTGGGTGTGCAAAATTAGGTGAGTAAGAGGCTCCAGGTAGCATTAAATGCACCAAATCAGTCCAAATTGGACAAAATCCACCTCTACCACTTTTAGTCAACCAAACTGTCCATATTCAATGAATGGGAGTGCACTAGAAATTATGAGGGTTCACATGTGTATGTTTGGCCGAGTTGGAGTGCTCATGTGGGTGTGAATTCTCCAATTCAACTAGTTATTGGTCCTATTAAGGACCCTAAGTCCAAACCATAGTGTAATCATGCACAAAATGCAATAAAATTTGCTAGGGACTTAGACTAAGGTACTAAGGGGTTGGATTATTTTTCTAATATCTTCCCTTAACCAAAAATTTAGTACAACTCATAAAATGAAGGAGGTATTGGCAACAAAGGCTCAAGTCACCTCAATACATAAATCAGAAATTTTATTTGTCCATATGAAGTGAGGAAAAGAAGAAAACATACATAGGACAAAAACTTCCCTAAAAAATGGGAATGGGGCTGAAACCTACAACAAATAGCAGCGATCACCATCCATCACTCACTCTCAGAAAATATCTCAAGTGAGCAAATGTCGTCTCTGTGAAAGTCTTGGTGAAAATGTGGATGGGCAATACTGCAGTGAAATCACTGTGTCATGCACTAAGCCCCAGATGTAGCGCATGTGGATATAAATATGATTTGTTTTCTTCTTCTGAACTAGATCAACACATATCTTGATGGAACTTTGATTTTCCACCCAAATTTTGGTAGGAGAATCAATTGTGACACCAAATTCCTTAAGGATTCCCTGTAACCAAACACGCTATGTAGTTGCATTGACTGCTTCCTTGTACTCGGCCTCTGTTGAAGAAAGAGAGATGGTATGTTGTTTCTTACTTGACCAAAAAATGGGGCCTTCAACAAGCATGAAATAAAAAATTGAAGTTTATTTTCTATTAGTGGGATCTTCTGCCTAATCTGAATAAAAAAATATAACTAGTTGATGTGAACCACTAGCTGAATAGTGCACCCCGAAATTCTTTGTTCCCTAGACATACTGGAGAATTATTTTGGATTCCTTTCAATGAATCTGATGTGGTTGTTTCATCTGTATTTCCACATCACTTACAACATAATATTAATCAGGTATTTTATGTGTAAGATAGATCAACCTATCAACTAGCTTCCTGTAGAGTGTAAGATCTACCAATGGAGAATTGCCAAATTCACACAGTATAGTGCCAGAAAGGAAAGGGCTCTTCGATGCCTTACAATCGGCCATGTTAAAATTATTTATAAGGTCTGAATCATACTTTGGTTGACTCATTATGATTCCCCTTTCATATTTCTCAATTTCTGTAACACCCTGGTTTTGACCCTGTTGCATTAGATGTATATGATGTATATATTGTAAATAATCATGGTGCGGAGCTAAAGGGAAAGGCCCCACCATCGATTGGTTATGCTATGTTCGGATTGAAATTGTCACCGATGGTATATCAGGGCATGCGGCATACATATTAATTTTTTTGTCATCATGTAAATATACATCTTTAATTAAGTAAACCCAACTAGCTATGCTCACTGCAACCATAATGAAAAGGGCATGATTCTTACAAGGATAAGGGAGGGGGGGATTGTCAAACCTTGGGCTATGGGGGAAAATCCATCTGTCACCACCCTGTTTGATTGCTCATCCTCCCTTGTCTCATCCAACTACCACCATTAAAAGTTCTGATAAACCGAACCATGTTGGCTTGGTTGTCTTGTTGATGGCCTGATAAACCCAACTGTGTTGGCTTGGCTGTGTTTGTGTATCCTTGGCTATGTGTCAGCTTGCTTGTTCCTTATTCATTGGGGAACCATTCCCAGCTCGGGGGTGGCATCATTGCTGACAGATTTAGGAGCATGCTAGCTTATGGTTGGGAGGAATGTTGTAGCAACGTAGCTGGTTGTAGAACGAGTTCTTTAAGAGATAAGTAATCTTGTCTATTTTACTTCTGCAATTATATTTACTGTCAATGCATATGATGAACATGTTGAATGCTTGTTTGAACGCATGTTTGCTTCCACTGTGTATGATAAATAATCATGTATCTATGTATGTGAGTGATTATGTATTTGTGTATATTCTACTTCAATGCATTTTGTTTCAATATTTCATGAATTCACATGTTCATGGGGATGGTAGCCCAGATGGTTAATGTCATGGTAGCGTCCTCTTCACCGGTCGAAGGGTCGGGGACGCTACAGTGTGATATTAGAGCTTACAAGTTGCAGCATGGGCCTCTATGGGCCATGAAGAACCAGTTAGAAGAGGCATGTTTCCTTCTGCCCAGAAGAAATTAGTGAATGACTGGAAAATTCACAAAAAATTGTCTAACTTTCTGAAATGTCGGTCCATCGAAAAAACTTAGTGGGACGGACTTTCGATGCAGTGGAGAGCTAGGCGGAAGCACACCCGACGGAGGACAGTTGGAAGAAAAGTGTGGAAATTTTCTAAGTGTTTTGGCCATCAGCACATCGAAACACCTAGAAAGATGGATCGTCGATACTTAGTCAATTGCGTGCCTCCGTTGCAGAAGCCTAGAGCGCTAGTCTTCCAATAGGGAGAAGCTCTAACTGTCGACAGTGGTGAAATCAGGTCACCGATCAGAAAGCATTAGCAGATTGGATTGCTGATCAGGAAAGGATCGAAGATGACGAGCCATTGTTGCGGCTACTGATCGAACTAACCCATCGATTATTTAGTCTTCCACTCACCGATGCCAAGGTGTTAGTGGATTGTGGAGCTGACAGAGTCAGTGGAAGGTAGAGAAAGTTTTTGCCGACAGAAGAAGAGAAAAATTTTCAAAAATTGTCTAAGTGTTGAGGCCATCGGTTATCGGTGACAGTTAGCTGTTTGGATCGGTGAAAGTCAGTGGTTCGTATGCCTGCCATTCGGAATCCTAGAGCACTGGCATTCCGACGAGGAGACTACCAATGTTGATCAGGTTATGCCTCAGTAGATTTCGCCACCGATCAAAAAAAGATTGAAGATGGTGGGTCGTCGTTGCGGCTGCTGATGGAACTATTTTGCTGACACCTAGTTAATTCAGTTGTCAATGAGCTACATCCGATGAAGTTAGTGGATTGAATTTCCATCGTTGCAGCTAGCTAGTGAGCTATACTTCTGACAGATAGAGGCTTCAACCGCTGATGCCAAAGTGATTAGTACTTCCAACAGCTGATGAGAAAAAAAAAAATTGAAAATTTTGTTTAAGTATAAGGTCGTCAAAAAGTTATTGAGGATTAGGTCATCGATCGAGTACGTTAAAGGTTTGAGAATCCACTGTTGTGGTAGTCTAGGACACTATCCACCCGATGGTTAGTAGGTCCGACAACCGATAATGTGTGTGAAACCCACAGTGAGATCGCTTTCTGCCATTGCGGCTGCCTAGAAGACTAATCGTTTGACGCAATAGCGTAGCCAATCGCCGACACAGAGGAGGTAAGTTTCTGTTTGGATCACCGCAATGATAGGAAGTATAGTGACTTGGATCACTGATCGAAAAAAGTTCAATGAAGGTGACTTGACGTTGCGGCTGCTTAGTCAACTAGCCCTCTAACGTCGTACCAACTAGTGCTTCCGACCACCGATAGAATTATGACTATGAAAGAATTAAGGGGACTAGTCATTGGCATCACTGATCGAAAGTCTAGACGTTTTTCCATGGAAGTCAAAGTAAGAACACTTTCCGTCATTGTGACTGCTCAAAGGACTATGCACCGGATGCACAGTCAAATTGGTCGTCGATGCAGATCGAAAGTGTAGTTGTTTTGACTACCACATTGTTGACAAAATAGCTGGGAAGAGGTCCGATTGGGCCTAAGGAAATTTGGGTTTTTCAGAAGAATTTCTAAGTAGGTTTTTGAGTACTTTTTGACTGTCTTCAATTGGTTTTTAGCATATTTCAGCGGACTGTCTGTGGTCACAGAGCTGAATATGAAATAGAAAAGAATTCGGTGTTTTAGCATAATTGTTGTTTTGTGAATTTCCAGAAGAAAAGGTAAGTAATTTTGATTTATATTAATATTATGCACCTAACAGTTTGCTACGAACACATTTGCAAAACTTTAGATAAATTCCAAGAGCAGTACTCTAGAAAGAATAGTGTGGTAAAGCGAGAGGTGGTTCAGTCATGAGAACCCATGATGGGTATGATGCTCAGGATTCTTACGAGCGAGCAGAAGATGCCATGGGAGAAAATTTCCGTAATGGAAATGATGACATAGAATCTAATGGAAGGAGATTCCACGGGACACCGTCCGAGGTTGCAGCCACCATGAGAAGCTTGGTTAAATCCCAGGAAGGGCAGCATCAATTGAATGCTGCCATATTGCAGAGTTTGACAGACTTGAAAAGAAAGATAGACTCTGGACGAGGTATAGCAAGGCCAGAAGGCGGTAAGAGTAGCACTAGGAGAAGGAGAAGGACTTCTAGTGGAACATCTGATTTTGAAGAATCTAGCGGGGATTCAAGTTCTTCTTCTCATAAAAGAGAAAGAAAGAGACACCATAGGGATCGCTCTCGGGACGAATTTAAGAAAGCTAAACCTCCTACATTTGATGGTGAGATAAATACTGGACAAGAAGCTAAATCTTGGCTTCTTGGGATAAAGAAGTACTTCCAACTGCATGATTATTTGGGAAACATGAAGGAAAGAGTTGCCATATTCAATTTGAATGGAAGAGCATCCATTTGGTGGGAACACTTCAAGCAAGTAAAGAGGATCAATGAAAGGAAACTTAAGTGGAAAAATTTCAAGAAGTATTTCAAGCAGAAATACCTCTCTGACAGGTATTATGATGACAAGATTAAGGAGTTCCATGAGCTGAGATTGGGATAGCGGACCATGGAAGATTATGCAAATAAGTTCTTGGAGCTGTTGAGGTATGCTCGGTACATCAGAGATGAAAAAGTGAAGGGCCAACATTTTTTGAGTCGATTACCTCAGTCTTACAAAGATAGAATTGAGTTTTATGAACCTAGAACTCTTGAGGAAGTAATAAGGAAGGCTAAGTATTGCTATGAGAAAAGCAAAGGTAAGTTGGATTAACATAAGGCATGGAAGGACAAGAAGAACAAGAAGTTTGACCAAAGAAATAAAGGTTTCAAACCTTCTAACTTCAGGAATCAGCAGAAGCAGCCATCCCAAGCTGCGAGTAAGCTAGCTGGAGTGACAGGAGAAAATCCTAATGATCCACAACATAATAGAGGACCACTTCAATGTTGTAAACGTGGAGGACCCCACATGCGCAAAAATTGTCCACTTAAGAATGAGAGTGTAAGGCCAGATTATAACATTCAAGAAGCAGAAACAGTGGGTCAAGTAGCAAGGGCAGTCCCTAGGATTTATGCAGCATTGGAGGACCACCAGGTAGATCACCAGTCAGTTGTGGTTGAAGTAGTAGGTAAGATCGTTGAACAATCTATTTCTATTTTGATTGACCCTAGTTCTACTCATAGTTACATTACTCCTAGAGTAGTGGAGATTTGTGCTTTTAAGAAAGTAAAGCATAGGAATCCTTGGTTAGTTCAGCTAGCCACTGGAACTAAGAGAAAGGTCAGTGAAGTGGTAGAGAAATGTCCATTGGTCATGAATGGATTGGTAACTTGTGTAGATATTAATGTTCTATCGCTTGGTTCCTATGATGTTCTCATTGGAATGGATTGGTTAGAATCTCACAGGGTGAAGCTTGACTACTACAATAAGACTTTCGAATGCATGAATGAAGAAGGGAACCTAGTAGTTGTGAAAGGTATTCCAAAGGTGATTTTAGTAAGGCAGGTGTCAGCAATGTAGTTGAAGAAGTTTTGTAGGAAGGGTTGCTAGTTGTATGCAGCTCATATTTTGGAGACATCATGAGATGAAACTCCTAGGTTGGAGGACTATCAGGTGTTACAAGAATTCAGGGACGTGTTTCTTGATGAGATTCCAGGGATTCCTCCAAAGAGGGACAATGATTTCACAATTGAACTTGTGCTAGGAGCAGCACCAGTTTCCAAGGAACCCTAAAGGATGAGTACATCAGAGATGTTAGAGCTGAAGATGAAACTACAAGAGTTATTGGAAAAGAAGTATATCTAGTCGAGTGTGTCTCCTTGGGGAGCACCAGTTCTGTTTGTAAAGAAGAAAGATGGTACACTGAGGTTATGTATTGATTACAGACAGTTGGACAAGGTTACTATGAAGAATAAATATCCTTTTCCTAGAATTGATGACCTCTTTGATCAAATGAGAGGAGCAAAGTTATTTTCCAAGATTGACTTGAGGTCTGGTTACCATCAAGTGAGAATCAAGGATGAAGAAATTCATAAGACAGTCTTCAGGACAAGGTATGGGCATTATGAGTTTGTAGTGGTACCATTTGGTCTCACAAATGCACCAGCTACATTTATGTGCCTTATGAATAGTGTCTTCAACAGGTATTTGGACAATTTTGTTCTTGTTTTCCTTGATGACATTCTTGTTTATTCTAAGAATGAGAAAGAGCATGAAGAGAATTTGAGATTGGCATTGCAATTTCTCGGGGAGCATAAGTTGTATGAAAAACTAAGCAAGTGTGACTGATATAGAGATAGAATTCTGTATTAGGGTCACATTATCTCAGAGGAGGGTATATCTGTGGACCCTAAAAATATTGAAGCCATTATGAATTGGCCTACTTCAATAAATGTGACAAATGTAAGATCTTTTATGGGACTTACAGGATACTACCGGAGGTTCATTGAGGGATTCTCCAAAGTTGCACATGCCATCACTTCTTTGCAAAAGAAGGGGATGAATTTTGAATGGACATCGAGGTGTGAAGAAAGCTTCCAACAATTGAAGAATATTCTCACTAGTGCACCCGTACTGAAAGTTGCAGATCCGGAGAAAGATTTTGTGGTGTGTATCGATGCATGCAGACAAGGGCTTGGAGGAGTCCTTATGCAGGACAACCACGTAATATGTTATGAGTCAAGAAATCTAAAGGATCATGAGAAGAACTATGGTACTCATGATCTAGAGCTTGTAGCCATAGTACATGCCCTCAAGATGTGGAGACATTACTTGATGGGTAGGAGATTTGAGCTCAGAACAGACCATTGTGGTCTGAAGTATTTGTTTGATCAGCCTACTCTGAATGCTAGGAAAGTGAGATGGCTGGAATTATTATGTGAGTTTGATTTCAAAATCAAGCACATAAAAGGGAAAGAGAATAAGGTAGCTGATGCACTTAGCAGGAAGGTGCAAGAAATGCATGTGGAATTTCTTAGTATTTTCCAATTAGATTTGAGGCAGTAGATTGCTAGTCATGCTGCTGGAGATGAATTGTATGAGCAGGTAAAAGATAGATTGCAACAACAAAGTATTGAGAAGAGGTATGAAGGATATAAATTGGAAGGAGATGGACTTATCACTTATAAAGGAAGAGTTTATATTCCATATGTAGCAAATTTGAGGAGAGTTGTCATGGATGAAATCCATCAAGCTCCGTATTCTAGCCACCCAGAATATCAGAAGACAATTGTTATAGCTAGAAAGCAGTACTTTTGGCTAGGAATGAAAAAGGATATGGCTGATTACATTTCGAGGTGTATGAAATGTCAATAGGTAAAGGTTGAGCATCAACACCCTGTAGGTTTGTTGCAGCCTTTGCCAATCCCAGAATGGAAATGGGAAGTTATTTCCATGGATTTTATTATAGGATTGTCGATGACTTGGAGAAAACATGATTCCGTCATGGTTGTGGTAGATAAGTTGACAAAGGCATCACATTTTATACCGGTTAAGTCCACACATAAGACTGATGACATTGCAAAGATATTCAAGAAGGAGATTTTCAAATTGCATGGATTTCCAAAGGCAATAGTCTCTGATAGAGATGTCAAGTTCACTTCCAACTTTTGGAAGGGGTTGTTTGTAGATCTGGGTACAAAGCTAAAGTTCAGCACTGCATACCATCCCTAGACAGATGGGCAGACAGAGAGAGTTAATTAGGTGCTTGAAGATATGCTTCTCATGTACATGATGGACAAACCAACCAAGTGGGAAGATTACTTGCACTTGGTAGAGTTTGCTTATAACAATGGACAACAAGCATCGTTGGGGATGAGTCCATATGAAGCCTTGTATGGAAGAAGGTGTAGGACACCAGTGGCTTGGGATAACCCAGTGAATAGGGTTGTGCTTGGACCCGAATTGCTCAAGGAAATGGAGCAAGAGGTTGTAAAGATCAGGCAAAATTTGAAAGCAGCACAGGACAGACAGAAAAGCTATGCAGATAAGCATAGGGTGAATAGGAATTTCAGTGTTGGGGATCATGTTTACCTCAGAGTGAGAGAAAGGAAGAGTTCCTTGAAGCTTGGAAGTTGTGCCAAGCTATCACTAAGATACTGTGGGCCATTTGAAATGCTTGAAAGAATAGGGCTAGTTTCATTTAGGCTTGCATTTCCTAGTAGCACTAGGGATCATAATGTTTTTCATGTTTCTTTGCTTAAGAGATATGTGCATGATCCTAACCATGTGATAAATTGGGATGTGATTTAGGTGGAACTCGAGTGAGAGTTCCGAATCAAGCCAATGCGCATCCTCGACAAGAAGGTCACAATGCTTCGAAACCAGGTCATAGGTCAGGTAAAGGTGAAATGGGATCACTACGGACATGAAGAGGCTACGTGGGAGCTGGAGGATGCCATGCAGTTGGCACATCCATTTTTGTTCAATTCCGCGGAACACTGAGGCGATACCAGTGTAGCATTTTGTTCAATTTTGTAAAGCACTGAGGACAGTGCTATTGAAGGGGAAGGGGAATTTAAAACCTCGATTTTGACCCCATTGCAATAGATGTATATGATGTATATATTCTAAATAAACATGGTGCGGAGCTAAAGTTCAAGGCCCCACCATCGATTGGTTATGCTATGTTCGGATTGAAATTGTCACCGATGATATATCAGGGCATGCAGCATACATATTAATTTTTTTGTCATCATGTAAATATACATCTTTAATTAAATAAACCCAACTAGCTATGCTCACTACAACCATAATGAAAAGGGCATGATTCTTACAAGGATAAGAGGGGAGGGGGATTGTCAAACTATGGGCTATGGGGGAAAATCCATGTGTCACCACCCTGTTTGATTGCTCATCCTCCCTTGTCTCATACAACCACCACCATTAAAATTTCTGATGTTAGTTGGGGCAGTTATGGCTGGGAATGGAGTGTGGCAGGACTGTCAGTCCTTTCCCACATGCACACTCCACCAACAGGTTGAATCTCACATTGGAAAGGAAAAAAAACCACCGCCATCACTCCAATGAACTCTCCATTCCCTCCACTATGCCATTCTCCCCATTGTCGGCTCATCCTCATGCATAGGTGGAGTTTTCCACCCTCACGTGGGGGCGGTAGCTTTGTTCATTCTCAGGCAGGGAAAAAAGACTTGTGTCTCATGCACAGGATTCCTTTTCTGTTTGGTCTCACATAGCCATGAGAGGGAGATGTTCCAATGGTCATTCACATTTTCCATAGAGAGGCATCCAGTGTGTTTTGATTTGTATCTTGGGGTTTGGTGTAAATTTATCTCATGCGCCAGTTGGGAGGATGATTTTCCTTCCCCATCACGGTTTGTGTAAAGTATTCCCAGTGGCTTCATTGCTGAGCACAGACTGTTGTTCCCAACATTATTGGTTGTGTATGATTTTACATTTTGGGACTATTCTAGGTTGTTTTGGGGTCGTTTTCACCATGATAGGTCCAAGAATGACTCAAGAGTTGTTATTCCCTATCCAAGCTGTGAATCGCTTGGGTGACTGCATGTATGCAGTGGTTGGTCTTCGGAATGTGTTGGAAGCAAGGATGGGTGCTTGGTTTTCTTGATAAACCTAGTGTGTTTGGAAACCACACAGATAAAGCTAGAGGGTTGGCTTTCCTCTCCACAACCCCTGAATAGCACTGGAAGGGAAGTCAGGGCATGAGGGACTGTGTAGCAGAGAAGGGACTAATTTCTGGTGTTGGGTGTGTGTGGGTGTCTTAGAAGTCAGGCTAGTTCTAGTGTAGGTGTTCCTAGATTTGTAATGGGCTCACCAGCTTAGCATATATCCTTTCCCAGCTCCTCGATGGCTTGATAAACCGGACCATGTTGGCTTGGATGTCTTGTTGATGGCCTAATAAACCCAATTGTGTTGGATTGGCTGTGTTTGTGTATCCTTAGCTATGTGTCAGCCTGCTTGTGCCTTATTCCTTAGGGAAACATGCCTAGCTCAGGGGTGGCAGAATTTCCAAGATATTTATGATCATGCTAGCCTATTGTTGGGAGGAACGTTGCAGCGACGTAGCTAGTTGCAGAATGAGTTCTTTAAGAGATAAGTAATCTTGTCTATTTTACTTCTGCAATTATATTTACTGTCAATGCATATGATGAACATGTTGAATGCTTGTTTGAACAAATTTTTGCTTCCGATGTGTATGATAAATAATCATGTATCTATGTATGTGAGTGATTATGTATTTGTGTATGTTCTACTTCAATGCATTTTGTTTCAGTATTTTATGAATTCACATATTCATGGGGATGGTAGACTAGATGGTTAATGTCATGGTAGCACCCTCTTCGCTGGTCAGAGGGTCAAGGACGCTACAATTTCCAATCCTAAAAATTGCCTTAGAAATCCTAGATCAGTCATGGCAAATTCAGTGTGTAGAGATGACTTAATTGAACAAATTGAAGTGTTCAAGGTCCTTGTAATTAAGAGGTCATCAACATAGAGAACAATAACCTGAAAAATACAATCATGTTTCTGCAAATATACATTTGGATCACATTTTTATCTAATGAAACAAATAGAGAGCAAGAAAGAAACCATCTTTTCATACAAAACCCCTAGGGCTTTCTTCAGTCCATAAAGTGATTTATTCAACCTACAAACAAGTGAAGGATCCTGTTGGAAACATCTAGGTTGCTGCATGTAGATATGTTCCCGTAACTCACCATGTAAGAATGCACTCTTGACATCCATATGGTGCACTTGCAAACCCTTACTAGCTTCAATTGCTAGAAATATTCTTATGGAGTCCATCTTTGCAACCCGTGCAAAGGTCTCGGTATAATCCACACCATCGACTTGAGAGTATTCCTTAGCAACTAATATGGATTTTTATATCACATATGAAATATCATCAGCAAGTTTGGTTTGAAATATTCACTTGCATTCATTAGAGGAAATTTCAACTCAAAATGGGCCTCCTAAGGAAAATAATAAAACAATATTTATTAATTTTGTAGGAAGAAAAGAAAAAAACTACTTTTTTGTTCGTGTTTTTGACATATATCCCTGTGGTTTTACTCAAATTTAGATCCGGAGAGCTCATTGGATACATAATCAAGTTACACATCCATATGAATACCCACTCGGGATATTTTTAATAGACCCCCCTACCCCAAAAACAAGAAATACCTGAAAAAATGTGATGATGATGTCATCATCACATTTTTCAGGTATTTCTTGTTTTTGGGGTAGAGGGGTCTATCAAAAGTATGTAGAGTGTGTACTCATTGGATGCGGAATTTTATTCCACATCCAATGAGTTCTCTCGATTGAAATTTCAGTAAAAGCATGAGGAGATATGTCGAAAATACCAAAAAAAGTAGTTTTTTTTATGATACTTATCCCCAAATTTATATTAAAAAGGTGTTGAAGACATATACTATATTTCAAATTTGATGCAATTTCATTGGCTAACACATGATGACATAGAATTCGAATTAGGGTTAAAAGGCCAAGTTTGAGTTGAAATTTCCTCTAATGGAACAAGGTTCCTCTTGGGAGGAAGGGGAACCAATTACCATGTCTCATTCTCTTGGCGAGAATGGAATTCCTTTTCCATTGATGTTTTCCATCTTGGTTCATGCCAAGATTTCTGATCTGACTATGGATCAGATCCAATCAGAATATAACAATGCTCAACAAGATCACTTTCACTATAAAAGGAAGCATTGTTAGATTGAGATCTAGTCTTCCTACGCTCTTGGGGATTGCTAGCCAATTCCCCTACAACTTGTATGATTTTTTCATCCCACTTGGGCCTTTATGGTGACTCATATAGAATAATCTCATATACAACTATATTATTATCAGAAATATCAGAAAATACAGAGCATGAATCATCACTTAAATCATCAAAATGTTGAGGGGAAGAGAATTCCCCCGGTGCAAGCTCATAATATGGTATTGGTTCCTCTTCGAAGTGCACACTTACCTGAATGAAAGTATTGAGTGTAGAAGTGTCAAATAGTTTGTAAAATTTTGTATCCTCACCATAACCAGCCATTATTCATTCAATTATTTTTGGATTCAATACCTTCCTCTTTTCGCAAGGGATTCGAGCCCATGGTCTTGATCCAAAAATCCAAAAAATTGAGACA
Organism: Pseudotsuga menziesii; assembly: GCA_001517045.1. NCBI lineage: Eukaryota > Viridiplantae > Streptophyta > Pinopsida > Pinales > Pinaceae > Pseudotsuga > Pseudotsuga menziesii. The sequence goes on along the minus strand of LPNX010078988.1, from coordinate 827,939 downwards.
TTTGGTTTATGGACAAACCATGCCTCGTAGGGAGTATTTTTTTTGAATTATTTGTGGAAGTATATATTATGTATATTTGTAGCACAATTAATATCCTCATTCCATAGCTTCGGACTTAGATCTCTATGTTCAATCATGGATGTGGCCATCTGCTTGAGAGACCTATTTTTCCGCTCTACCACACCATTTTACTGTGGTGTGTAGGGAGTTGAATGTTGCATTTGAATTCAACATTCCTCACAAAGGTGTTGCATTATTTTGTTGACATACTCCTTCCCATTATCATTCCTAAGGATCTTAAACTTATTCTTGCTTTGATTCTCTACTAGTGCCTTCCAAATCTTCAATTGCTCAAAAACTTCATATTTTTATTTAAGGAAGTACACCCAGCAGAATCTCGAGTAGTGATCAATAAATGTGAGTAAATTCCTTTATATACCATAGGATGGAGTGGGAAGAGGACCAATCAGATATGAATGTACCGACCCAAGTGGTTGTGCAGCTCTCCTTGCCATCCCCTTCTCATAGCTTCACTCTTGATGCTTTCCAACTCCACACCCAATGCAAGCTTCATTTGATGATTTGATTTTTGGAAGTCCTTCCAACATCTCATCTTTGTGTAGTGCTTAGAGGTACTTTTAGTTCATGTGACCAAAACTCTCATTCCATAGCTTGGACGTCTCATTGGCATGTGAGAGGAGAGCTTTGTCATTGGAAGTAGGGAGGCAATTCAAAAACTTGTACATCCTCTCATGGTGGTCTGTATACCCAACTGCAACAACTTGGTTTGATGATATTTTTGCAATCTCTATCAAGTCTGGAGTGAATGTAAAACATTATTTGAGCCCAAAATACGATGACTTCAAACATCAAGTACATTTTTGTCGGATTGCAATAATGAAAAGCATTGTTTTGTCCGATTTCTTTTGTCGTTCTGCAAATTCATCGAATTTTCAGCTTGCATGTTCGTCAGTTGCTCGACAATTATTTTTTTTGGTTAAGTGATGATCGCTCATCATATTTGCAACAATTGGTGAAAGAAATGTTGTCAGATTCACAACGGATAGTGAAGGGATGGTCACCGCAATTTCAACGAGCCCAGGCTATTTTTCCCCATATTTTAAAGCCATATTTAAAACGGTAAGTAGGTTCATATCGTCGGATATCTGACGATAGTTAAATTATAAATATAAAAAATTTTAAACATTCTGACATGTTTTCTATAGAAGCGATGCACTATTTGTGGAAATTATTTATTCCTCGATGGATGGTTTGAGGAATTGTTTTATTTTTCGACGGTCGGTTTGGGGATTTTTTTTTTCTTCGACAATCAGTTTGTGGGAATTTTTTTATTCTTTGACACACCACTGTTTGATAAAATTGTGATGCGTGGAGCTTGATTTTTTAATATTTTCAATAGTATTCAATCATGAAGTTTGTGAAAAAATGTCAAATAGCAATATTCCTGATCCAAATGAACAAAATTGAAAATTGCTTGCTAGACTATGGGATGCACCGAAATGAAGGGGTGATGGAAAATGCTATTTTCCATGTAGTCAATGCAGGGGATTTAAGAGGAGAATAATATTGATCAAAACAGCCACAAAACATTGTAGGGAATATGGACACGCTGAGCAGGGTGAATGAATATCGTCCATTTGTAGGTTTAGCATTATCAAGTTTTTTATAATTTTTTTTTAGTAAATGTATTTATTATTTTAATATTTCCTATATTAACTTATATATATTTATGTATTCATGTATTTATAAAGGAAATACATCCTACGACATATCGTCCAGAGGAAGTTCTTTTATAACAAGTACTAGAGGATCATGGAGCGTCTATGCTTAATGGAGAACAAGTGAATGATCATATTGAAGAAGATGATCATACTAATAAGTTAGTTGAAGATGATGGTACAAATACATTGATCCATGAAAATATTGATGAGTTTGATTATTTTCATGATGTACCTCTTCTCGATAAGGAATACAAACCCCTTTATGAAGGATCCAAAACAAATTTTCTCTCTTTTATATTGTTGATAATGAACTTGAAGGTTATGAATGGTCTCTCAAACATATCAATCACATGGATGCTAAGGTATATAAAATAATCCATCACATATATATGATCGTGATAAAGTTTATTTTTATTCTTGTAATACTTGTATTGTTAATTCATAATTCAAATTAATACAGTTGAAGTGTGTTTCGTTAATATCATTTATATATTATATTAAATCTATTTTTATTTTTATTTGATGTAGCTTGATATCTGAATTTTTGTTACCACCATCAAATATTTTACCTTACACATATCAATATTTATCTTCCATCATGAAACAATTTGGAATGCATTATGAAGCAATTCATGCATGCCCCAATGACAATGTTATATATTATAATCAGCATGAATTTACAACACAATGTTTGGAATGTCATATAAGTAGATATCGAATAGATCATGTAACAATAAAGGTGCCTCACAAGGTTCTTCGTTATATTCCCATCATTCCACATTTTCAATGATCGTTTAGGTGCAATAACATTTAGGAATTTATGGATTACCATGCCAGGAACAAAAATCAAGATGATTTTATTCGAATTTCTATAGATGGCTCTGCATTTAGAGATATGAAGGAAAAGTGGCCTCACTTTAAAGAATAAGCTCATAATCTTAGGATTTATTTGGCAGTAGATGGTTTTAATCCATTTGCACAAATGAAATCCATTTACATGGTGTGTCCTATTTTTTCTATGAACAATAACATTCCTCCATGGTTTTCAATAAAGAAGGAGCACATAATGTTGCCGATGATTATTCTAGGTATTTTGTGTCTACAACTATTTTATTTATAATATAGTTGTGGCATATCATTTTCCATATTATGTTTCTTGATGTCATATATATATATATATTGTCATATATTTAAGTTATGGAATGACATCACTATGTATGACGTATCTAGAACAATACGACAAAGGCAATTTCAATTCCATGTAATGGTTGTATGGACAATAAATCATGCCCTAGGGTTAAAACAACTGAAAAAAATATTTTCAATGGGATGCAAGAGACTGCATTAAAACCACGGATAATGACACCTCACCAATGGAAGATGTAATGCAATAAAAATCGTCAAGCTAGTACGTATGGATCATCGTATATGAATTGTTATGTATTTTCTTTTTTTTTGCGAGTTGTTTATTGTAGTGTCCATAATTGATTTGTGTAATTTATTTATAAACTAATATTCATGATGTCCTTCGTGATCATGAAGGAATTAATAGGATTCCATGAGGAATGAAAAGTTATCCTATACAATTCAACAGGTTTCCCTACTATCAACACCTTCAATTTGCTCATTTCTTTGAAACAATGCATATTGGAAAGAATGTGTCTGAAACATTATGGCAACTACTAGAGGTAAGGAGTGAGAAAGATACAATTGTGAAAGTTTGCAAAGACGTTCAAGAAGGAAACCATGCAATGAAAGACATCATTCAATTTCATAGCAACAGAGACAAAATTAATATAAACTCAATTCCATGGATGTTTTAAGAGCAAAAAAGTAATGTTTTTAATGAGGTAATGTCGAAAACTAAATTTCTCATTGGATTTTGTGCGAACTTGAAGAATATCATAACAAAGAAACATAACTTTGTAGGCGTCAAAATGCATGATTCAAATGTATTCATCAAGGCAATTATTATTGTTATGTCCATCTATAAATTTGTTTTTTCATTTTATTGCATAAATTTGTTTTCTTGTTTGTATACTCTTTGTTTAAAAAATTCTGTGCTTTTTATATTGATACAGTATGTTCTACCTCTCTCTCTCCTACAGAACTTTGAAAACAATGTCAAAAAAGTTATATATAATCTTTGGAAATACATGAGGTAACTAGCGATTAGTTTCATGTGCTCAGTGTTTCTTTAATTCTTTGTATAATTTATATTTGCCTTTTGTGCACTAATTGATGTTATGTAATTTAATGTTTTTGTTTGTTAATTATCGTTATTGGTTTGCGTCACTTGTAGATGGTTGACATATAAATAATCCATAAAGAAGATATAAAGTATTCAAGGAGATAAATTCCTTTTCTCATGTGTGAAATGAAAAATCATCTACCTTCTACATTTTTCAATGCACATGAACACTACCTCATATACCATGTTGAAGAGATTGAATTGTGTGGACCTGTGCACTGAAGGTCCATGTGGATGGTTAAGAGGCACTTGAAATTTATGAAGGGTTTGGTGAGACGGCGAGTAAGTGCTAAGGGTTCTATGATTGAAGGATATATGGTATAACAAAACATTTTGTATGTTAGTGAATATATTTCTAATTTAGCGTTAAAGACTAATTTACACCGCATTTGTGATCCAGACTCCAATAATAGTTTTGAAGGGGAGTACCTAAAGGGGAAAGGTAGATCAAGGAAAGTGAAAGGTAATTATTAGCTAGTGGATGTTAATTATATCGTACATATTGTAATTTCATATTCAATTTATTGCATCAATTAAGAGAATATACTTTGTTGAGAAAATTTACATTTGTCTTGAATTTTAATGTTTATTGTCATCAAGCAATTGGTCGAGAATGGGATGCAATTTATTTATACATCGCAAACAATACTAACTAGATGAAGGCATGGATTAAATAATGCGAACAATTGGGTCATGGAATATCATTGGAAGGTGTGGATTTATTGGTAAAAGTAGCACATCGCAATGGAGATACAAATATTACATAAAGGAAAATCAATTTAGCATATAGTTTAAAAGATAAGCAAGACATCATATTAATCAATCACTCTAAATATTTTAATTTGCAAATTACATTTTGATGTACATTTTTTTCTTTTCCATGTATGGCTGCATAAACATGCAATTAATCATAAATATTGAATCGTTATGTAATCTTTTTGTGTATTGCTTGTTGTAGGTAAAACACCATAACACTATGGTCTGCAATGGTTCTAGATATTGCATCAGAAAATTGGATGAAATAAAGAAAACATCAGATTGTGAGATATCTGTTGTCTTTGAGGTTACCAATGTTTCATATAGAAGCAACAGACATCCACAACTCTTAGAAAATCGATACTATTGGTATTTAAATATATTCTACAATGTGACTTTAAATCCTTCAAGGTAGTTCCGTTTGTTGTCAAATTGTACAGGTTATGATTGAATCAATGTGATCCCGATAGAACTATTATTGAACATGATAATGGAATTACCATAGTAAATACAAGGTTGTTTGAGCTAGGAATAGAGCCCTATGTTCTTCCAAGCCAATGTGAATAGGTATTTTACTTGGAGGTTCCAGGTAAAGCGGGGTGGTCATTTTTTGCGAGACACGATCCAAGGGGAAGGCCAATAAAGTATAACCTAAATGAAGGTAATGAAGAGGGTACTCTCGAAGAAGAACCCAATGAGAAAGAGCATAATCAACATGAGCTATATGATCATGATGATCCAACATAAGATGTCCAATAATTAGTTGAATCAAATGTGTAGTAGGAAATGACCATGAAGATTCTTTAGACGATGACATGATGATATGGCCAATCCTTACAATGTTGACTATGGGTATAATGATACATATGATAAATTGAATGATGATTTGGATGAAGATGATGAAATCTATTCAAAGGTAAATATTTTATTAGACCTATTATTTTATCTTATTTAAAAAAAAAGAATTGCTAACATTAATGAGATCATATATTTACAGATAGGAGAACAAATGAGGCTAAAATAATATTCATAATCGTCAACATTATCATCATCATCATAATCTTCATCATCGTCGACATCATCATCATCTTCATCATCATCGACATCATCATCATCTTCATCATCTTCGACATCATTATCATTTTCATCTTCATCATCATCATGTTCATCATCATCGTTTTCATCATCATCATCATCATCATCATCATCATCATCATAATCATCATCATCTTCATCATCATCGACATCATCATCTTTATCTTCATCATCATCATGTTCATCATCATCGTCATCATCATCATCATCATCATCATCATCTTCATCATCGTTGATATCATCACATCTTCATCTTCATCATCATCATCATGATCACCTTCATCAGCGTCAACATCATCATTTTCATCATCATTGTCATCATATTCATCATCATCATCATCATATTCATCATCATCATCATCTTCTTCAACTTCATCATCATCATCATCATCATCATTTCCATCATCGTCATCATCATCATCATCATCGTCGTCGTCGTCATCACCATCATTGTCATCGTCTTCATTTTCGTCATCATTGTCATCATCATCATCATCATCATCATCATCATAATCATCATCATTTCCATCATCATCATCATCATCATCATCATCATCATCATCATCGTTTTCGTCACCATCATTGTCATCGTCTTCATTGTCGTCGTTATCATCATCATCGTCGTCGTCGTCATAATCATCATCATTGTTATCATCATCATCATCATCATCATCATCATAAACATCATCATCATCATCATATTCATCATCATCATCATCATCTTCATCTTCATTATCTTCATCATCATCATCATCATCCTCATCGTCATCATCATCTTCATCAACATCATCTTCATCATCATTGTCCTCAACATCATCATCGTAGACATCATCATCATCATTGTCCTCATCATCATCATCTTCAAGACTACCATTAATTTATTGTATTATTTGATTATACTGGACAACTATACATATCCTATGATATGTTGCTGAAGGGTTTTCGTTTACATTCCAATATGGAGAGATGGGTGAAACCTATCCCTTATCCCACTGAGTCTTGGATGTTTAATCCTACGTTCCAAAATGAGAATTGTAGGGAGCTTGAAACAATCTCTCATTACTAATACAACACATGAAACAATGCAAATTGACCAGCTAAAAAGGAATAAATCAGCAAAGATTACAGACTAATATAAATGTATTTAGAACATTGTTTTCATTCCTAAATGTGCCAAGTAGTAAATCTGGAAATGTTAGCTCTTCACCTCCATGGATTAGACTACTTGAGTGTTGTAGCAATATTATAAGAGCTTAGTGAATGGTATATATATATATATATGGGTGTTGTAGGTTACCAATGGGAAATATGCCTCCAAGAATGTATGTAGGAGCTCATCTGATTTCTCCCATTATTTTGGTGGTACCTACTTGAAATCTTCCAACTCTGTTCAAGTTAGCATTTCTTTAGGTTTGAAAATTAGAATGTTAATGCTATACCATAACTTACTCTACAATATTGTCTTAAATATGGGATGAAACATTGTAAAATCATATTTCCAAATCAACACTACCTTCTAGGGTTCCATATTCATCTCCAAGGGAGAACTTGTGACATGAACATACCTACTATATCGACATAAAACCTAATTTGTAAATGCATCATAAAAACCTTAGTTTGTACAAGTGAGACCTGAGTTGTACATGCAACATGCAATTGTTGTATAATATGTATTGTATTTGTAATTTTTCACGTGATAAAAGTCTAGATTTTCTGAATGCAATATTTTGTGAACAAGTTAATTATGTATCTCTTGTGATGGTATCCTTTATCTAGATTCTTACTTCTACGTAAAGAGTTGATTTATTTCATAGTAACGTCAATTGTTGTTCAGTGTCCCATAATAACATAGATCAAGCAAGAAGAATGTGTGTGGGAATGCTTCTGCATCATACAAAAATATCATTAGTGTCACAGTTCATCGAAGTATTTTCAACATGTCAAGTAACCTACAATAGAGAAAACAAATTGGGTAACTCTAACAGTATTGATTAACACAACAACATGAATCATTGGTTGGTTTTCCATAACAAAGTGGCATGTGATTTGCTTAATGTAGTGAATGCAGCACAAAGACTTGCTTAGTTTTCACTGATGGAATTGTTTAGTGTGGCACAGAGCCTTCATGATTTGAATCCTAAATTCTTTACTTGGATTGTTTTGTAACAAAACAAAGTACTTTTTTCTACTACACCAATAACCAAGAATTTCTATCATGATATTAGTGCAAACCAACATCAGCTTAAGAGAAGCCTAGAGGGTTTTGAGTTATGTAAAGGATACTTTCGATTTGGAATAATATGTGGCATAGGGGAGGAATTTTAGCTAATAGGGCATACACAATTAGATTGGGTTGGTTTAGTTGATTACATGAAGCCCACACATATACTTTTTTTTATCATCGGTACATGTCTAGTTTTATGGCTGAGTAAAAAATAACATGCATTAACATTTATCTCCACTAAAGTAGATGTCACATGCCCCAATTTTACAAAAATAATATTATCATATTTGATTTTATTTCAAGACAATATGTTAAATTTTATGCTAAGTTGTAATTGATGACTCAGAAGAGTCAAGGATGTTGAATGTAATTAGGAATATTTTAATTATAAATAAATAAAAAGTGGAGACAACAGCTTGGGAGAATTGTTAAAAGAGTGTTTAATGGTCAAGTTCGTGGAGGAGACTGGGTGGAGAGAAAATAGACAAGTGGAAGCATCCTCAAACACTTGCAATATTGCAGGTGGAAACCTCCCTACATTTGGGGTCATGATCCCCCAAGAAAGTGGGATCAAAGCAGGTGGCTCAATTAATGACAACTAACCCAAAAAGAGCTAGGAAATCTTAATAAAAATGTCCATTGAAGAGAGCTGAGGCTACTCATTCCAAGAAAAGAACCCTTCAGGTGAATGTACTTCAGAGGATTTCATTGGGAAGGGAATTTTTGGAATGTGTTTGAGGGGTAAACTGCTGAAATTGATATAGTATAGCTATTTAGCTGAAGGATCTTGCTGTTAAGAGTAGAGTTAGCACTGAGTCATTGGACTAGTATTTTGTTGCTTGCTCCACTAGTTCCCAGCCAAGGAGACCAGAAACAAGCTCGGGGGTCTTGAGAAGACACTGTTTGAGTGCTCTCCAAGAGTTGGTAGGGAGGAACGGCCTCCCAACGATGTTGTGATCTAGCTTTAAACAGGTTCTACAGTCTTTTATTTGCTATGTTAAAAGATTATATATGAGAATGAATGAATAATGAAATATTTATATGCTTTGTAGGGAACTATTAAATCTTGTAATCTTTTAGTTATTTGAATGTCGAATCTGTAATTGAATGAAATAATCCTACCTGTGTTTTTCCCCATCTGGAATGAACCAGACCGTACTCTAGCACAGATAGTGTGTTTAAAATAGATTGAGATATGATAGAAATCTGGATTGAATAGAGTTATTTTGTATTTTAGAACAATGGAGTAATTTATTTCTGTATATAGAAATTTTTTAGGAAAGAATATTAATCTGTCGAATTAAGTTATTGTTTAAAACCATACTATTGTATTAAGAATGCTAGCAAAGAAGTATTTATAATACTTTACAGACAATAGGTGTATTTCTTTTAATAAGTTGATTACTGTAAATAGGTTATTTTCTTATTCAAAACTGTATTTTTGTAAAATGAAACTACTAACCTATAACATAGGTAAAAGAATTAACTTAGGTAAACACTCATTTATTTATGTGAGGAAAGAACAAAGTTATTTTACATAGTTTAATTTATTGTTCATACTGCTTAACTATATTTACAAATGTCCACTTTGCAAGTAGGGTAATTCTAGTATAGCTCTTTTTGTAAATAAATTAAATACAACAATTATAATATTGTAATAAGGAAATAATAACAAAACTTATTTATGTACTTATTAAAATAAAATGGATTGAATGCAATGGTAAATAATATTTAATAAATAATATTTATAAATGAACTAATTCATTTAAATAAACTAAACGAAGATTAATTATAAAAGAAAGTATAGGGTCGAAACCCTCATAGTATTAACATTATAATTTATAGTATTAAAATTGTAATTCATAGTAATAACAATATAATTAATAGTCAGATTAGCAATAATCCAAGGAATTGGATTATTTAGTATTCTGAAACTTAAAACTATAAAATGTTATTACAGTCCTATAAGGAAAAAGAAAGATAACAATGAAAGTATAACAACTATATACCTGTAACAAACAATTAATTTAACATTTATTACTAAAATAAACCTACAGAATAATTAAAGAAATTATTTTATACACAGGTCACTAACATTATTAACCCTTGTTCGAATATCCGAGCTTATAAACAAATTATTATAATAGAAAGAAATAATAAAACAGGTTATAATAATATATTTTAATGAAAGATAAATTTAAAAAGTAGAAACATCCTTACACAGTTGATTAAGGGTAAGAACCCTAGTATACAAATTACATTAATAGCATATAAATAACTGAGTTCAGGCTCAAGAGAGCTAATCTCTATGCTTAAAGTTTAAATAGAGAATGGCTTGACAGGCCACGAATTCTTTTACATAACTGTACACAAAAGAAAACAAGTAAAACAAAATTTACAAGTCACGGCATAACCCGGACATCCCTGCTAACAAAAAGGGTTAGAAAAAACTAAACAAGCAAGCCGAGAAATAGTAACCCATGAAAAGTCACTTGCAGGCCACGACTTCCAACCGAAACTGTTCCATAAAGAACTGAACAAGCATGGATTTCCATGGGTTGACTAGGGCTTACCCGTAACAAGGAAGTCGACCCTACTCATTTGTACCAGCTGCAAAGAGAGTTTTAAATTGTTACCTGCAAGGATAAGAACCCACAACATTAAAATTATGCTTCATATCATAACTGAGATAATAGTAAGTTAAGAACTGTTTAAAAATAAAACTTCATACCTGGAAGCGAAAGTAATGTAGCCACCGAGAAACAATAGCACCACCACCAACGAGACAAAGAGCCAACCCTTCATTTCTCCCATGATAGATATGGTTCGAACACAGACAAAAGCCACTGCTAGCAGCAGTAAGAAGAAGGTGGAGCAACGACCAAGCAAGAAGCGGATGGTGAATATCGAACTGTCACCACAATGTGAAGTATGAGAACCATACTTTGGAAACCCTATGACGAAAACCAAATTGTAACAGAAGCAAGTAACCCCTTTAAACAATCCCAACAAGAAGGAAGTGGAAGAACGAACCAAAAACTACACACAGGCCAGGTCGTAAGCTTAAATTCACGACCCTCAACAATTTATTGCCAAGATAAACTCACAGTGCAAGCAAGGGTTCGAGCACGAAGAAGACAACTGAATATTGCAAACCAGGACACAGAGCTCGTTCATTTCCCAGTAGGGTAAGCATGCAGGCCATGGGAATAATTGCAGAGCGGCCTGAAGGCCCAAAATCCACGGAGGAGAATGACAAAGAATAGGGTTACACCAACCCTTATACTTCCAACACTTGGACGAGAAGAAAACACGTGGTCTCATAAATTATTCAACCATGAAGTGGGTCGATCATATAGTTCCTGTATACCAATGATTCACAATGATTTATAACATAATTTTATGCACAATCATATACTATTATAATCATTAAAAGGTTCTACATGATCATGGATTCCACCCTATGGTTGCATGGCATAAACCATGAACTCTCAAATCTTTGCCAAGGTTATCATATAGTCATCGTATAGTTTAGAATGAGGGCGCTTTCAAAGACTTCTATTTATACAAAACCTTACACATAATCCCATCGATGGAGTGGTCTAACACCACATCCCTTTTCCATTGCAAGTTATAATACATACTTTATAATTATATGTTTATTCACATTAAGATTTTTGTTGATCATGAAATCGATGCAATCTCATAATCTATATTCTTGCCCAAAGTATATATGCATAGAACCTCTAGTTATTCACTAATGGTTTGTCCATTTATTCATAACATCAATATTATAGTTACAAATGTTGATAAGCCTTGATCTATCCTAACTATGTTTATGAAGTAAATATTATGATACTTGGGAGATACTAATTGAAAGACTATTTCATCACCTAGCCAAACTATGATGTTTAATAAAGTATTCCTAATATACTTTTCATAGCTAATCTTGTTTCAACCAACGTTTATGTTGTGACTTGATAATTTTATTCAACATAGTTTTAAATAGGATCATGAACTTATAAATATTATTTGTTTATAACCAAAATTACTGGTAAACATGGATGTATTATAAACAAGATAGTTTATGTGTGTATTGGTGAGTATCATAGAAAAAATATAGTTTTCAGTGGGTGGCAAATACTAGGAAGTTGGCTACGAATCCTTTACATAGCTCAGACCAACAAAGTTTACTAGCTTTTGGTTATTTACTCAATCATAAAAAGTACTATAGTTTCACCATGTTTATAATTAGTAACATAAATTTTAGAACTATCTAGGGCTGGCATGAGGTAATAAAACAATCTCTCTTAAAGACTTTGATCTAAGTTAATTGTTGTGGCTAGAAGCTTAATTCATGAGAAGTATTATAAAGAAATAAGAAACTGAAGTGGAACAATCCCACTAGATTCTAAGTCCTTAGGACTTTATGTACATTGTAATGTTTAGAACCTTAGGCAGTAATATTCATTACAGAAGATGAATAACAAGCAATTGGTTATACTATTGATATAAGTTGATAATGTATATTACCATTAGAACAATCATTATAGCATTTCAGGTTATGCACTCTAAGTAAAAATAACTTACAACAAATATCACAAGTTGTAAACTAGGGAAAGTAATTACTGTTGCTATTTTACATTCATGAAAGAAACTCTTCTACGTGTATATCGTTGACAAGAATAATTGAAGAAAACAAAACTACTTGTTTTACCTCATAAAAGTAGATTGTTATGTAACAGCTTATTTACCAAGCTTTTTATTTTTGGAAATAGAAATATAGCTAGATGCTTTATGGAATTAAAGGTGTTACTCGATCATTCATACCTGTAAAACCTGTAAGAATAAGTAAGCTTTCTGCATTATCTTAAACGCTAAGTAAGCCCTGGAATCCAAAGATAGTTCCACCTACTTGTCGCAAATTAAAACTCATCAGCAAACTGAAAATTATTGAACAAGTTAAACCTAACCTTGTATCAAAAAGTAGAATGCTAAGTTACTTAATTAAGATTATGTATTAACTAATATGGTAACTAATTATTTTATAGATAACTATTATCTGTTAGCAAACCACATTCTCATCATTTTATGTATTTTCAAAATTTTAAATTTTTATGAAAATTTGGGGTTTTGATAGTAGAGCATTAATGCCAACTTGTGAGTTGGTTTGTCTAAGGAGGATACTTGTTGATATGCAAGTAGAATAAGATAATCCTACTACACAGTAGAACAAGTTGATCTTGTTAGTTGTTGCGGTCATTTTCATCCAAATCTTTATGTCAAAAACATAGTTGATCAGTTGGTGATTTTTTGGTCTATTTAATCGCACATAGCGAGCTGATAGCAACTCTTAGAAGTGTCACCACTGTCACCTCAACAACCTGTATTCATTTTACTACTTATATAAATATCCAACACTAGTTGGGTTTCCCTAATCTCAACTTAGTCACAGGGATGGTTCTAATGGAGGATGACTTTGGATATTTGATTTTAGAATTAACTGCGTAGGAGATACTTCAAGTCTTGGATAAAAATATTGATTTGAATTTCTGAGCTAGATTATGATATATGCAAGGTTGATTTACGGTTTTAGATCATGATCCTTGAATATTGATTATTACCCTAAATTTCCATATTTAAAGTGAAAATGGCTTGTTATTATATAGTGTGGATTTGATCAACAATAAGTGTATTAGAACAACAACAAATTCCAGCCTTTTAATGTGAATGAAAACGACTGCAAATAGGGCTAGAATAGAACAAGAAAATAGGTTTTACATGGAATACTTCATAGAACCACTTAGTTAAACTTGTATGCATTATCAACCTAGTGTATTTTGTAAGATTAATTAGGTTGACAGTGACAATAGATTGCAAATCTATTATAGACAGTTAGAGGCAAGAGAAAAATGTGAATTTAATGCTTCTAAGAACTTGCAACTTGAACTAACCCATAAATTGTACTAGATATGAATCTACTTAGATGACTTCCATAAAAGTGCTTTTATGATGTTGATTATGCCAATAAACCACTCTTAAATATTTTTGAAATTTAACCCACTTAAAGGTAGATTGAAGAAGCACAAACATGGCTAATTTTAAAGCAAATCTAGAATTAAATTCACCTTGAATTTTATATTAATAATCGGTAACAAAAACAGACCCTCAACTGCCCTAAAAATTAGATTTAAAGGTGCAAGGTACAAGCTAAAATATAAATGAGATGAATCCCTTAAGGATCTAATGATGAAAATATTTAGGGTTTTGCAGAAAAATTATTTCTAATCAAAACCTTAGCCCCACCACCATCATCTTCTCTTTCCCTAACAGAACCGCCACCTGTACCCTCAATTTCATGATAATGTGGTCGACCCCTCAAAATCCCTGTATACTCTAGCAGAGCAGATAATGGTGCCTGAATTACGTTTGCAGTGGAGAAACACATCCCATATCTTCTAGAGCCCTTGCTCCTAAACCCTTCAGTGCTCGTACTAGAAGTTTCTATTTGAATTTAAGTCACAGGATCTCGAATTGTGGTTTATTTGTTCAAATCATGGGAGCTCGACTTAGGGTTTGGGATCTCATAACAATAGATCTCTTCTTTACATAAAATTGACTTCCACCTAGATGCTTTACTACTTTGTGTTGATGCAGGAGCATCTCACTCTCATCAAAATATTCAAATTGTTATTTATTAATTAGGGTATTCATATTTTCGAGGGGCGTGGATTCTTTTCAAGGAAATTAGTGTATTTATCCTAAGTTTGTAAATAGGTTTTAGAAAGCCTAAAACCATGCATAAATATATGATCTTCATAGACACTTGTGTAAATATCAAGAATATAGTTAATGAAAAATGAATAGATAAGGATTGAGTTATTCGGTTCACTGGATATAGGGGTTGACTCTATTATTAAACATTTGTTACGATTCTATAGCATTTAGTTAAGGAAATTATTGTGATGAGTTGGGAGTTTATCTAAGTTATATGTAAGCGTGCGGGTGTAGAGTAAAAAAAGAGGAGTGGCCAAGAAAATGAATAATCGGGCCAATGTAGAGTGAAGAAGTGACCTATAAGTTGTGTGATCAGGTCGGTGTAGTGATAGAAGCTCTCTGAATGTGAAATCATATATAGAGGTTGGAGAAAGTAATGCATTTAATCAGATATCCGACATATATGCTATACTACCGACATACTCAATTCATTTGTTATATGAATTTAGCCATGTCTACAGGGAGCTCAATAAGAGTGCACACCGTTTATATAAGGAAGCATTGAATATGAAGGCTGGCCTCCTCTCCTTCTCGTAACTTTTAGAAGGAGAAACCATTGAGGAAGGAATGATACAGTTAATTTAAGGGCTTTTTTATTTCTATGGCATAGTATTTTTTGGTTCTTTATACTATGGGATACATTCAAATATTTCTTGTTTTAGCTGGGGATATAGAGTTTGTTTTCATCCCCTTAGGGGTGTGTTTTCTCCACCCTCGATGCCTCCTTGGATAAGTTGTTTGGGATCCTTATGTTATCCGCGTGGAATATTTACTTTAGTCATCTTTGGATTGTGGGTTCTGTCCCTCTCCTTAGGAAATTTTTTGATACTTATGATCTTCGCTCATCTTTGGAGCGACTTATTGTCAGGACTATGTAAAAGTTACCTTTGATTCACTATTGAATGTCAAGGAACGCCTCTTTTTCTTCTGAAACAAAGTTACAAAATATTTGCAAATGATTTTATTAGATATATTGAGATCCGTAAAATGGGTCTTTAATATTTTTGGGTGAGGAAACAAAATAAATTAAAAAAGGTAAACCTAAGAATATTGTAAAAAACATAGTTTGTATTTTGAGATAAATTGCCTAAAGCATTTTCTATGGAACGACTTGATATCTATATCGTGTTGAAGGACTATGTGAATAATTGTTATACTAGGTAATTATTGATATTATTCAGGATAATAATATCAGTATTATTCCATGTTTATAAGTCTTTCCATGTTTTTTCCTCGTATTTTTTTATTTTTTGCCAATCTTTTCCTAGCCATGGTACATGTAGAACCAAACAGGTATTTTTCAGACCTTTCTTCCTACAATGAAAGCAGCTTGGGAAGGCTAGAGGAAAGTGAGACATCCAGTAGGTCTACAAGGGCTAGAACAACTAGATGTTAGAAGATGATAAGAAAATTCAATAAACACAGGGAATTTTTCTCAAAGAAGCGGGATCATGTTCCTCTGTTGATGAGGCAATAGGAGACATCGAGGTTCCCTTAAGGTACAATCACCTAGTGAAACAATGGGTACCTAGGGATATTTCTCAAGTAAACACTGATTTCTGTGTGAATGAGAGGATAAATAGAATTACACTGTCATCATTACATGGATTGGGGTTGTTTCGCATGGATGGCATAAAGGTCGGATATGGAAGATGTACAGAATTGATGGAGTATGTTGGACCGTCTTACAACTACAATGATTGGATGTTCTTCGTCCAATATGCAGGAAGTATGTGTTGATATGGGTTGTCAACAACTTATTTACAACTGAAAGACACAGATCAAAATAAAGGAGCAACATTGTACATTCATGGAAGGCCAAAAATAACTGGGAATATTGCGGGGTTTATAAACAGTACACAACCAACGTCTACACTTAAGCAACTCAACTGCATATTTGAGGCGAGTGAAGAAAATTGTGTCTTTGTATGTGCCATTAATTCAATAGATACTGGGGAAGAGTTTCTTATTAATTACAATTTGAATCGAGTAGATAGAGACACAGTTAGTATAGATGTGGTACATCCAACAATTTACCCAAACTTTTATTAATTATTTTAACATCTTAAGGATTATTCGTTAGTAGATAATTATAATTTATTATTATATTTCCTATGTTGTCTTTGTAGGGATGTGATCGGGGGTGCATCACACTAGTAGCAAGTGAGAGGTGTACACAAAAAATGAGGCAATAGGTATACATAAAAATGTTATCTTATGAAATTGTTTTAGTGAGTATTTTGGTTTCGTTAGGTAATTTTTAGTATGTTGTTGATGCAGGATTCTGTCATCGATATTACCATTGTAAAAATTTGGGATGGACAAACATATCTGTTGTTATGTTATTTCAATAGTATATTCGGTTTGTTTATATAATCTTATCTATTTTCCATGCAAAGTGTTGATCGAGGAAGCTACCCAACAATTGATCAGATGACTACAGCCTTTGGGAAACAAGTAAACATGAATGTAATTCTACAATTTAAAAAATTTAAAATTGTACACATGTATAACGTGTAGCATAATGTTTATTTTTTTTTGTTATGATTGTGTTAATTATGATAATATAGTCTACTTTTTTTGCAGGTTGATGATCACTGAAAGTTCCCAGCTATTGATAAGACGATTGAAGCCTCGAGGAAACAGATAAACATGAATGTAATTCTACATTTTAAATACTTCAAAAATGTACACATATAAAACATGTAGCATAATGTTTAATTTGTTATGTCTTTTTTGTTTTTACGATTGCGTTCATTACAATAATGTTGTATAATTTTTTGTAGGTGGATGATCGAGGAAAGTCCATAGCTGTTGATCAGATTGTACCATTTTCTAGGCATCGAGTAAACCTAGATGTAATTCTAGTAATCTATCATGATAGTCAATTTTTGTTAATATAACTTTTTGTGTAGACTATTGCTTCAACAACTAAGAATTGTTTTATATATTTTTGTTGCAGACAAATGATTCTCTTTATGAAACAACAACTCAACAGTTTTTATAATTTGATGTCTACCAGTTGTTCAATGATGTTGACATTGGTTTGTCTATAGACCCATTGAAGGTGCTACATAAGACATTGAAAAAAAACATGAGGAAATGGTTCTTCTAGCATTCACAGTTCCACAGATAGACGATATCAAACTAAAGATTGAATTGTTGATCCCGAGATGTCAGTCCTTGAAAGTAAGTTGTGGAATCATAATGTAAATTCATTTATAACTTTATAATTTTTAATTTTATATGATATTGAACTTATAATACAATCATTTGTACTGATAGAAATATATGCAACAAAACACTGGTTGTGAAGGCATTGTTGGTCCCAGTGACCAAGCCACTCCACATACACCACATATTGCACCCTTTTTGTGAACTGACTAGTCAGAAACATGCTCTACGACACCCCCAAGGCGAGCAGAGGGTGCAGCCAATGCTGAACGATGAACAACAAATCGTGCAGAAGGAGTGGAGTCAGGGTTTGATACTAATGCTGATGTTGAAGTAGCATTTCTTGGATGTTCTGATTTCACTAGCACTAGTTCAATAGTGACAAAAATTTTGGTGAATGATGAACTCATTACAATAAATATAGAGAAGATTTCAAGTAATTATAGATTGTTCAATTTAGTTATACCAATAATTTTTTTTAGTGTTGACTAATGATAGCATGATTGTTCTGCAGGAAATATATTTTATATAAAACTAAATGATTTTCCCTTGGGTATTTCCAGGCCCACAACACACACAAGGTGGGACAGATAGCCAAAATATTTAAAGGATGAGCTGACTAATTGGTTGGTTGGTCTGTTCGTAAAAGATACCTTTGATACATCGAAGGTCCTAAATAAGGTTGGAAAACATATAAATATTTTTCGAGACCAATATAGGGTTCACATAGAAAAGAACCCTAGGTATGAGATCCCTCTGATGATTCCATGAAGGGAGTGGAAAGCCCTAGTGGAAGATGGAAAAATGAAGCGTCTCAGAAAAGTAGAAAATTTACCATCAGGCATGGGGAGGCATGCAATACATTCCACAATGTAATGGTAAGGCTTATTATTATTAATTTTTATATCGAATTTGGAACATCAACTAACGTAATTGAACACTTCATTAGGCTCTTAGACACATCAAAGGCCACCAAGGAAAGACTTAAAAAATTTGGTCAACACAAGCTTGGACCTGGTGTTTATTCAAATTTGGTGGCACAATTTGTATGTATCGAAAACATGATACTGCGTCCAAAATATTTTCATTTTATTACCGCAAAAAATGTAAAATTAATGACATTATGCAAATATGTAGGCTGATTGATTCAAAGAATTTCCCTTGGGAAGACTTGAAGCTTGGCTTTCAACATGGTTTTGAAGCTGTTGTTGAACATCGAAGAAGCTTGTCTATGCATATACAATCTTATGTTGATCCATCTGGTGCACATGTATATAAAAACTATATACTTTAATGAAAATTTATTAATTCTCATTTAATTTATTCGTTATACAAAATTAACATAAACTATTTATTATGTTTTGAGAATGAAATTATTGATCTTGTTTATGTCAAGGATGTACACCAACCAGTCGAAGATCATGCTATGATTCTTGGTAATGAATTTATTAATATGCTACTATTTTGAATAGATAATTGCAAATGATGAACATTAATTGTAATTCTCCACAATTCAACTGTAGAGCATGTAGATGCAAGTAACACTGAAGAGGTTGAACTTGGACACGATAATGATGAAAATGATGATGTTCCCATGCCAGGTAAAAAAACACGTTTGTAATTTTTTCTTAAATGAATCACTTGTAATTATAAAAACAAAAATAAATTAATGAAACATTTTCACATTATTGTAGCAATTTTGAGCCCCTCACGATAAGTTCAACCTGACGAGCAATCTACTAGGGAGGCTGATCAACAAATTCTGCAAGATGGTCCTGTTGCTAATTATGTAAAGAGAAGAAAAGTAAAAACGAAGTGACTGGAGAAATTTAGAGTAATTCTTCTTTTATAACTCAATGTAGTTCATGGTTTTTTCATCTATTTAATGAATGAATGGCTAAATGAATGCTTTACTGAATGGATTTATCTGCTATTGACTAAATAAATGGTTTAATTAATGTTTTTTTTTATATTTTGAATGAATGAATGGTTTATCGAATGATTTAATGAGTTGTTTAATCAAATATTTTTTCAGCTATTATGTGAATTAATTTGTAGTAAATTGTTATTTTCAAGTAGATGCATTGGGTTTGGGGAATTGATAGTGATGTAAAGGGGGCGAGGGGCCATAAGAGCTTCCACCTTTAGATGGTTTCTCCGGTTTAGTAGAGAATAATAAATTATTGTCGAAAAAGAGAGGAGCTCAATGAATGGTAATGAAGTAGCTCAATGAATGGTAAGGAAGTATACATTAAAAATAATTATTTCTATAATTGTAGTGTTTAAATTTTACTATTGCTATTTGACTCATCCATTGGAACTTGTTACACATAGCGCTAGGAAACATTTCCATAGTTTAGAGGCAAAAAATGGTGTTTTGATGTGATCGATGGTCTTATATACATAGTTTTTTGGTTCTCCATGTTTCCTTAAGTGATCTCTTATTACCAATTACTTTACTTGACTAGTTGAATAGTATTGTAATTTACATTTTAATAGTATTGTATTTATTTAGATTGGTTTTGTTATTTTCGTAAATAGGAAAATATTTATTTGATGGGTCCTAACATGAAATTATTGCAACAAAAAAATATTTGTAGTATGTTGAATGATCTTTTCAAAGGTAAAGTAGAAGAAGATAGTGTGAATCTCCACAAATCAAGGTAAGTTATAACAAAAAATATATAAATAGTATAGGAAACATATTCCTAATTCTCATACATATTTTTATTCAGTTAATTTCATTTGTATTCCATACTTTCTCAATTTCTACCATTCTTTGTTCCCTATAATTTTAACTTGCTTGAATTGATAATAAAATATATCAGATATGCTTAAAAGTCCAAAAACATGGACACCATGTCTCATTTCCTAAAAATGTTAGGTTCCTTATTGTCGGTTTTGAATGGTTTTCTTTGTAATAGAATCATGGTCAAAATAATAGATATTAATAGATTGCATATAAAAACTTAGTGTTTCCTGAGATCTCTATATATGGTCAAAAGTGATCATATCAAAGAGATGTGTATTTTCCTTAATCTATATAGCGAGAGGTTGTAAATTCACTTTATGGATTTGTTGATTGTTCTTCATCCACCTAATCACCAACATGGAATCTCTATAGACCTTAAGCCAATCAAGACGTTTCACAAGTGATAGAGATCTTCTCACAACAGAACCTCTCTCTTGGTCACTAAGGATAGATATCTTGGCCCATTCACTATTTGTTATAATCATGCTTGGTTAACTTTATCAAACACTCATAGTCCTAGAAATTTATTCATTGTCCACCAATCTCCATTCATCTATGTCCTAAATTTGGGAATAGAAGATAAAGGTATTAAAACTTGGCCAAGACACATTCTATAGATCCCTCAAAGGAAATAAAACACAACGAGAAAAAACTTAAACAAAACTAAATTGAAGAAGTAGGGATCTGGGGGGAGTCAAGGAACAAAATAAGTAGCAATTACAACTTGATCAGATGATACAATCGAAAGGAGGAGGCTAAATCCAAAAAAACTACAACTTAAGGAAAGTAATAAGAACATTAGATTTTTCATAATTGAGACAAATTTAGATTAATGTGGAACCATATCTCAAAATTTTCCCTTCTAAATGGAATGAAGAAAAAAAATATTCAGTAACAAAGAATGTTTCTTATATAACCCTTATCAAGACATTATTTTTGCATAAAGTGTGGCAAACATTTAGATTTTTTAAGTATTGGCGTTATATTTGGGTGTATTGGTTGTTTTTCTAACCAAACATATTGATTAACTAAGTATTTTGAGGTAAACAAATTGGTCTCACATAATTTACATTAAATGAATAACCCCCCATACTAGGTTATAAAGAACATCATTACTCTATGAAATCCTATCCTATTCTTTGAATCCTCAAACCCTAATTCTTCCATTCTTACATCATCATAAGCATCAATACATCCATGTAGCATTAAGAATACAATAAATATATGATATTTTCCTAGACTTACATACCATAAGAATAAATATCCAAAAATATACAAGGTTTTAAATCTACTCTCCATGTCTTCTACTAGGGTAGAAACTTTTGTGTTAGAACAAGATACATAATAACCATCATCGCAAATGGTGTATTCTTCTGTAGGTTTTGCAAGTATAAAAAAAAACTTAGTCATCACAAAAAAAACCTAACATCACAAGTGAGAAAGATCTCCAAGAACATCTAAGACGTTTATCATCCTATGTCTTCTCCTAAGGTTTCCAAAATAGTAAATAAAAAACATACAAAATGGAAATTACTTGCATTGGAAAGATGCAAATTTTGGAGAAAGAAGCATGAATTGACATGGGCGTGTTTTCCTAGGAAAAATAGGTAGGTTTAACAAAGTCCATTGTACCAATAGGAGGAACATTTCTTAGTGAAAATTCATGCTAACTTGTATGAATTTGGGAATTCTAACTTTTAATGTGATTTGCAAATTTCACTTCTCACCAAAGGTTTCCCATATTGAATTCTTATGAATATTCAACCATAGGATGATCTTTAATATAAATGATAGTAGAAAACTATGGGTCATATTTCTCTTTACATCAACCCCAATCTAGTATGAATTGCAAGAGTAAGGTATCAAATGTATGCCAACAAGTTTCAGGTATTTTAGGCACACATTTCTAAAGCTAAAACATATTTTAAATCATTCTAATTATTGTATATTTACAATATTAAGTATGCCTTGTTATCTTTAAGGCGTTTGTCAAATCACTTAACAATTTCAACCCTTGATATTTCAAACTAGCATGAACAATAAGTTGTTAAAATTACTCAATCAAGACGACAATGAAAGATGAAAATAAAAAATGAAATTACATTGGTATTGGATAGATGAAAACTTCATATATGAGTTTGTCAGAATTAAGTACATGTACATGCCACAATGTTTTCACAAAGATGGTGCAATTTTTCAACCTCTCCAAAACCATCGCTATGGAAATCATGAAAAACCTAGCCACCACCAAATATCTCCAACTAGAAATCACCAACATTAACAAGGCCTTCTTGGTTTCAACAACATTATTGTGTCACAAACTCTCAACATTAGCATGTTTTTCTTCCTCTGGGTTTTCACACCCTAGCCATGTTAAATCGTATACGTATGTGGAAAGAAAAATCTAGTGTTGGTCACCAAATATACTTTCATGTCCCAGTGTTTGGATCCTCAAACCAATTCTTGCACTCTTACATCATCATAAAATTTTTTACTTCCATGTAGAATCAAGAATACAATAACTCTATGATATTTTCCTAGCCTTAAATTCCTTAATAATAAAGATCCAAAAACATACAAGGTGTTAAATCTATTCTCTATGTCTTCTACTAGTGCAGAAACCTTAGTGTTACAACAAGATAGATAATAACCATCATCGACAAATCTATATTCTTCTACAGGTTTTGCATGTATAAAACAAACCTTAGTCACCACAAGAAAACCTAACATCACAAATGAGAAAGCTATCCAAGAAAATCTAAGACAATTATCATCCCTTGTCTTATCCTAAGGTTTCCACATGAACCCTAAGTCTCCAATAGAAGTACCATGAAGGGTACAAATGATGAATGGATATGAGATATTTCGCCTCCCTTATATATGTAATTAGGTGAGGGAGTATAACATAAAATGAGAACAAGTTTCCCTACAAGTAACCAACTTGGAGAATCCAGATGGAGCACCGTACAATCCAAGGTTGTGCATGGAAAACTAGGGTTTTTTCCAACACCAAAAGTGAGATTCCATCCAATTCAAGATAGTGGGATCAATTACCCTCCTCCAAGATGTTTTGGTCTCCAATAGGGTGTTAGTCCTACACTCCCTCTTCCATGTTGTCTTGGTGTCCAAGTTCCCTTGTGTAAGTTGTAGCTCTAATTGTTTGTCCAATTCCCTCTCATATACCCAATGCTACTCTGATATGTACCAATATTGTCAATAAGCTCCCATCCTCCTCCTCAATATATGTGCTTGGGTCCATCACCAACCTCCATGAAGTATGCCATAATTTTATGGCAATTTAAGGTCATTTCTTGCATAGAATATTGTGGTGCCATTTTTTGGATGATGTTGGTGAAATGTTTTACAATGAAAATGTGATTTCATAGTGGTATTTGGTGTCCAAAATAGTAAATAAAGAAACATACAAAATGGAAATTACTTTCATTGGAAAGAGGCACATTCTCGAGAAAGAAGCATGGATTGACATGGGCATATTTTCCTTGGACAAGGAGATAGGTTTAACAAAAGCCATTGTACCCAAAGGAGGAACATTTCTTAGTGCAAATTCATGCTAACTTGTATAAATTTGGAAATTATAACTTTTAATGTGATTTTCAAATTTCACTTCTCTCCAAAGGTTTCTCATATTCGATTCTTATGAATATTCAACCTTACGATGATCTTGACTATAAAGTATAGCATAAAACTATGGATGATATTTCAGTTTACATCAACCCCAATCCACTATGAATTGTGAGAGTAAGGATATCAAATGTATGCCAACAAGTTTCAGGTATTTTAGGCACACTTTTCTAAAGCTAACCCATATTTGAAATCACTTTAATTATTTTATATTTACAATATTATATATTCCTTATTATCTTTAAGGTGTTTGTCAAATCACTCAACAATTTCAACCCTTAATATATCAAATTAGCACGGACAATAAGTTTTTAAAATTACTTAATCAAGAAGACAATGAAATATGAAAATCAAATATGCAATTACATTGGTATTGTATAGATGAATAATTCATATATGGGGTTGTCATAATTAATTACATGTACATGCCACAACTTTTTCACAAAAATGGTGCAATTTTTCAACCTCTCCAAAACCCTCACTAGGGAAATCATGAAAACCCTAGCCACCACCAAATATATCCAACTAGAAAGCATTAACATTAACAAGTCCTCCTTGGATTAAACAACAATATCATGTCACAAACTCTCCACATTAGCATGGTTTTATTCATCAAGGTTTTCACACCCTAGACATGTTAAATCGTATACGTATGTGGAAAGAAAAATCTATTGTTGGCCTCCAAATATACTATTATGTCCTAGGGTCTGAATCCTCAAACCTTAATTCTTCCACTCTTACATCATCATACACATGAATACTTCCATGTAGCATCAAGAATTCAAGAAATCTATGATATTTTCTTAGCCTTACCTACCATAACAATAAATATCCAAAAAAATACAAGGTGTTAAATCTACTCTCCATGTCTTCTACTAGGGTAGAAACCTTTGTGTTACAACAAGATACATAATAACCATCATCGGAAATGGTGTATTCTTCTCTATGGTTTACATGTATAACACAAACCTTAGTCATAACAATAAAAATCCTAACATCAGAAATGAGAATTCTTTCCAAGAACAACTAAGATGTTTATCATCCCTTGTCTTCTCTTAAGGTTTTCACATGAACCCTAAGTCTGCAAGACAAGTGCCATGAAGAGTACA
Organism: Pseudotsuga menziesii; assembly: GCA_001517045.1. Taxonomy (NCBI): domain Eukaryota; kingdom Viridiplantae; phylum Streptophyta; class Pinopsida; order Pinales; family Pinaceae; genus Pseudotsuga; species Pseudotsuga menziesii. The sequence goes on along the minus strand of LPNX010078988.1, from coordinate 802,417 downwards.
AATGATGAATGAATATGAGATATTTCTCCTCCCTTATATATGCAAGTAGGTGAGGGAGGATAACATAAAATAAGGACAAGTTTACCTACAAGTAACCAACATGGAGAACCCACATGTAAAACTCTACTATCCAAAGATGTGCATGTAAAACTAGGGTTTTGTCGAACCCCAAAAGTGAGATTCAATAGGGTATTATTATGTATGCATGTATTATTATCTATGTGTAAATTGAATTATGTATGTATGTATGTATTATTATATATGTGTAAATTGGATTTATTATGTTTGTATAGTTATTAATTATTATGTATGTATGTTTCATTCTTAGAAACAAAAAAAAAGTATTCTTCATCTCACAAACAAATCCTGATATATACTTCATTCAGTTGCAACTGTAATGAATTGAAGCAATTCATTGCAAATTGTTAACCACAAAATAGGATAATGAAAAATATGTTTGTAAATGTATCTAGAAACAAGAAATGGTGTTCGAATTGTTCAAAGACATACAGTTGCAGTATCGTTTACCCCCTCTCCATATTTGATGTACAATTGATATTTCCTATTATTTTGTTGGGAGGAAATCACAATTTCCACAATATATCCGAAAGAGTAGTTGTTTGTTGATCTTGAAATGCATCCTACAGTCTCGAAAATCCTGAGATATTGCTTCAACAAAAGCCTATTGCTATAAAAAATGCAATACTTTGACTCTCCTCTATCATATATTCCCTAATTTCTAGTTCCAAAATTTTATATTTGGACACTTCTACTAGGAGTAAAGTGTTCAGTGAAATAAGAAACAATATTATATTCATAATCAATGCATTGTTAGTTGGCCATCTCTATCTAATAGGTCAACATGTATCCATTGCGTTTTATTGGTGAATTTGAACTTTTTCTTTTTGTAGGTCCATAGAACAAGAGAATGTCTCCTTAAAACACATTTGTATATGTTGTTGAACAAAGTTGCAAAATAGAATATGGTAGTTGTGGTACTTGGTAAATCCTAAAACAAATGGGCAATACGACTTATTAAAGTTAAAATATAGGGTTTGTAAAATAGATTATTTTCTTTGGATCTATCAAATTGTATAGATATATGAAGAAATTAGAAGATTATTACCTTTGTGGGTTCTCATGATAAGGATTCTATGGCATATTTGTTTTGGTCTTGTTGCCATAAATATTGACCATATCCATGATGCCAAAGCAATCGCAATTGCATTAAATTTACAATTCTAGAAATTGTTGAATATGTTACAAGTATCTATTGTGAGCTTACTTTGTTTAGAAGACTATATGGATTTAACACATAGATAAACCAATTGATCATAGGCATGGAAACAAGCAAAGAGTGAGACAAAAATCTACATATGAATATTGCAAATGTTGAATTGTTGTTTGAACTAGTTATTGAAATTAAGATATATTGCTTAACCTAAATAACAACAATAAGATGGTTTAGTTCGTTTTTTTCCAAAATAGCATTTCAATTTCCTACAACTATGAAACTTAAACAAAATATAGAACTTTCAAAATATAAGTATTTGTGAATATTTTCAAAGGAATCGAAAGGAAAACACTATTCTGATATGTCGAATAAGCCTCAGAGATATGGAATTGGACATTGTCAGCCGATAGAGTTTGTAATATCCCTCTCATACCCCAGATATTTTTGTTTGTATGAATGTTGATTGTACTTGTTTCTGGTGAGGAGCTCAAGGCCAAGGCCGCACTAGAAATAGATCCTTCCTCTTTTTATAAGTTAAAACTACCTAAGTGGAAAAATTAGGAGAGGTAAGATGATGACACAATTAAATAGGGGGCCAACCAAAAAAAAAAGGAGAAAAAAATCTACAAGACTAAAAGCAAATGGTCAGGGAATCCAAATTGGATGTCGTAGTAAAAAATATCATCATAGTTATAGCCATGCTAGGGGGAAGGTTCAGGCTCCACTTTCGCCATAGATATCCCAACTTAGACACAATAGCGTGGTTAATTAATTATAATGTGTTTAACCCTCGAGGAAGAATTTTACTTTAAAACCACGACACAAAAGAGGAACAACCTAGGGGTTTATTTGTTTAAAAGGCTATGTTGTGGCCACCCTAGGAAATTGAGAGGATTTTTGTTCTGACCTAATTATATCATCATACCTTGATTGATTTAGATAATAACCCACACGTTACCCTTGACTAATATATGCTGCCATATATTAGAAAATTAACAAATATAATGGATAAGACATGCAATACCTATCATTATGAAATATAAAATGGTAGCCATACTTGCTCAGCTCGACAAGAGTAGATCCCACTACTCTAAGCAATAAATTTCACTCACTAACATGACCACGCAAGTCATACCTATGGACTAGTGGTCACGAGGTTTTGAGAAGACAAAAACCTTTCCTAAGCAAAGTGCTTTTATTTGAATATAATTATTATGAGAGAAGGGGGGGATTTGAGAATATTTTCTTTCCTTCGAGGGGAGAAGAAAACAAAGGAAAGTAATTAATTCTTTCCTTTATAGGGACGAGTGAACAGAAGAAAGTATTCACTGTCTTTCCTTCATAATAAAGACAGATTTTAGGAAGATTTTTATAACATTCCTCGTGAAGGAATATCTTGGGGGGGTTATTTAATTGTGAGAGAATCTCACATGGAGGGGGTGTGGTTGGCGTGTGGAGAAAAAGGGAAAAATCCCTAGCTCTTGATTTCATTTCAGGGATTTTGTAGGCTCGGAAAGATTTCAGTAAGCATGATGAGGATGGTCTACCGCCTTCGAAATATTTCAGGAACCATCTCTGTGCAAATCTGCTGTGTTCAAAGTTAAATGAACTTACTACCATTGATTTTGATAAAGAAATGCGTATGACAGTCTTTATCTATCTCGGCTCATTGTTTATTTGCTCGAGAGACTCATAAAATCCCTGCCTTATTTCTATGGAATCACGATTTGAAGTATAAACCTAGACCCCTATCATTTTTGTTGGGATCGCCAAAGATACCCATCCAAATATTTATATCATATCGGTTTCCTTTTTCTCCTTTGTGTGTGCCTTTTACCATGTAGATAATTGCTGGGGAGAACCCGCCCCCTCCCGGTGAATGTTTCAATTTAGTTCGGCAGCCCTATTTGATAAATACAACCCGTGTATACAGATCAATTTACTAGAATTTTTGTAGCATCGTTAATGCATGGCTAGCAGTAGATTAACGAGCTTACATGCATTTTTCACTATCTCTATGTATTGGATCGAAATCGCCACACTGTTGAAAGTCGTTGGGTGTTGGAGACATTTACCATCATACACACTCTTTTTGATCAAATTGGCCTAGCTAAACCACTATCCTAAGTATAATTGACATTAATTGACATCAATGGAGCATTAATTTCCGTCATCCAGTCACACCCACGTCTACCTATAGTCAAGGAGGCTAACTTAGCCTTCTCCTATAGTCAAGGAGGATAACTGGAGCACTCTGGGGGTGATCTGAGTGATATTAATGCACCTAATGGCTAACTAGTGGTTACAATCAGTTCAACCAGTCGGTTAAGGCACCTCCTCTCACTAAATATATTATTTAATGATCTGGAGTCACTAGGGCACCTCCACCAACTTTTGATGGTCAGTTTAGCTTCAGTTAAATTCATCGGGGTTCATTGAAGTCATGGAGCACTAGCGCTTGATGGTTGGCTTACTATGACATGTGTTTGATCTCCTTCAGTTGATATTTAGTCATTTATTGCACTCCGACTTCAGTTAGGGTTTGGTGAGTCAATTAAGGTTTTGGTCAAGTGGTTAACTGAGTGTGATTGAATTGCTAAGAGTCTGTTAAGCCAGACTCACTCACTGAATTCAAATTGTCTCCTTAGGTATTCGAATTCTTCATGGAGTTAAGCTATTGCTTGACATTGTTATTGTAACCATTCATTGTTTATTAAATATACAGAGAGGAAACCAATTCTGGTTCTGATTAACACCAATTCATGAGTATTTGATAATTATTCTTTGATGATTTTGATTCCTGGTTCCTAGATCATGTGCAAGAATTAATATGGTATCACAGCATACGGCGGGACAAAGATCAATCTCTCAAAAACAAGATTTTTGACAGATTTCTCCATGGAAAGTGAGCAATAGCTCAAAATTCCAGCACTACACCAGAAGCCAAGGCTTACCACTCAATATCCCAAGTAAAGAACTTGTTGATAAATCTCGCTTGATTGAATATGCTAGGTGTGATGAAAGCCTAGAATGTACAGGCTGTCCGACCTTATTTTTCCCTTTCTGTTTTGATTTTCAGGTTTCTACAGGTGAATCATTCGCTACAATATATCCATATGGCCTCCTCAGTACCTCTCTTGACTCCATACAATTTCCACACATGGAAAAATAAAATGGAGATTCAATTGCACTCCAAAGGACTCCATAGAGTCGCCATGGACACTGAAGTTGAGCCTGGATCCACCATAGAAAAATCAATATTCTTGAACAAGAAGGATGGAGCCTTCGGTTTCTTATGCCTCTCTATTTACGAAGACCTTCTCTTCCATCTTACAGATCTGAAGACATCGAAAGAAATATGGTACAAATTGGAATCTCTATACGGAAAGCATGATGACTTAAGAGTTTAACAACTCGAAAATTAACTCATGTCTCTCCAACCTTCCAATTTCGAGACTCTGAATGATTTCTTTACAAAGTTCAAGCATACTGTTTTCCTTTTGAATCAATGCAAAGTGAATAAGGCAGATGATCAGCTCATCCTAGCCATCCTCTCCAAACTCGGGGCTTATTATTCAGTTTTTGTTTCTACATTCCGTGTGGGGAAGCTCACAACCCCCGGATGGAAGATGCCTACACTCAATGCCTTCATTGAGTCCCTAACTAATGAACATGACAAGCTTGTCCAGATGGGGATCATCCGATCTTCCCGTGATAAAGCCCTCCATTTCTCGGGGCCTAAAGATGTGAAGGGTAAAGTAAAGCAACAGAAAAATTAGAAAACTAAATTTGATGCTCCCAAGCCTAGAGTTGAAAATCAGCAGCATGATGAATCTTCCGGCTCAAGGAAGAACAAAGGAAAAGGGAGCAATGGGAAAGAAAAAGTCAGGTGTTCTTACTAGAGGAATGGTTTTCACCCTGAACATGCCTGCATGAAGAAAAATCTTGATGAAGCAACCTCTCTCCTTGAGAGGAATCACATCAATATTCCGGAGAGCTTTAAGAGGAGAGATCACCAAGATCGGGAACCACAACATGAGAAAGGTCATTCCCTCATGGCAAGCATTTCGAAGTACAAAGCACTACTGATTGACAGTGGAGCTTTGAATCAAATGATGGCTGAAAAAAACTCCTTTTCATCCTTGGATACCGGTAAATCCATCTCCATCCACATGGGATATGACTCCACCATCATTTCCGAAGGACAAGGTACTGTAGATCTAGAAAATGTTTTTTTTTTCTAATGTTTTGTATGTACCGTCTCTAGCATCAAATCTCCTTAGTGTCTATCAGATGACACATACATGAATGCCTAAGAGAGTCTCTTTCATCCCAAATGATGTTGACATAACAAAAATTGCATCCAGGAAACTCATTGCAAAAGGACTTGCAAATCATCATGCAAAAGCCTATGAGTTCTCTCACTTTGTTGCGGATGCAAATCCCACCGCTCTGCTAACTCATGGAAATGAGGTTAGTAGGCTGTGGCATGAGAGGTTTGGCCATCTTAATTTCAAATATTTTCAGCAATTATAGAAAATATCCATGGTTGAAGGCCTCCCATTCATCAAGGCAACCACGGGAGTCTGCAAGGGCTGTGTGATTGGAAAACACCCTGAGCAGAAGTTCGATCGGGGGAAGGCAAACCGAGCTACAAGCATATTGGGGGTTATACATTCTGATATTAGTGGTCCAATGCCTGTCACATCCATGAATGGATCAAGGTACCTCCTTACCTTTATTGATGATTATTCAAGGTATACATGGGTTTTCTCTCTCAAAAGGAAATCAGAGGTATGTGAAAAAAAATTCTGAATTGAAGGCCTTGATCGAAAATTCCTCTGGGCTTAAGATCAAGATATTGAGATCTGATAATGGAGGGGAGTATGTTAGTAATGAGTTTCTGTAAATTTTCTCCCAAATTGGTACTCAGGTCCAACATTTAATTGCCTACACTCCCCAGCAGAACGGAGTAGCAGAAAGGAAGAACCGGTCTCTCAAAGAGATGACCACCTGTATGTTGGAGTCAAAGAAGCTTGCTGAAAATTTGTGGGCTGAAGCCATGCATGCTGCAGAATAAATTTGTAATAGGGTTCCACATTCATCAGTGAAATTAAAGACTCCTTTTTAAGCATACTTTGTACACAAGCCATATGTGTCGAACCTACGGGTGTTTGGGTCCACCCGTAGGTTCGACACAATATTAAAAGAAGGGATTTGAAACCGTAGAGCATAGAATGTCTATTTATTGGGTATCCTGATGAATATAAAGGATTCAATATGCTATATATCAATACCAAACATATCATCATCGAGAGAAGTGTCAAGTTCGATGAGCCTCTTCAGGAGGTGGAACTAGTGAAGGACAAAACTGCTAAATTTCCTTCCTAATCCACTGAATATTTGGATGATGAAATCGGGGGTGATGACCCTGATTTGGATCCTCTGATTTTTTATATCAGTTTGCAGCAATCATCATATACTGAATCATAACCTGAAGTCCAAAATCATCTTCCTACACGGGCCCAAAAGACACTCTCCTCCGCAGGAGACAATATTGGAAATCCGGATGATCCAAGGAGAACCCGGTCTGATTTCCAAAGAGCAGGTATTGCGCTCTCTTGTTCTGATAATTTGCTGTCCAAAACTTGATATTTTATGATTATTTTAGATCCAAAATCCTACTACCATGCTCAGAATGATCCGATATGGTAAATTTCCATGGATGAAGAGATGAATTCTCTTCAGAAAAACACTACTTGGGAGCTAGTTTCTCTTCCTCCGGGAAGGAAATTGGTTCAATGCAAGTGGGTGTTTTGGAAAAAGGTTGCTGCTGATAGAAGCACATGCTAATATAAGGAAATTCTTGTAGCAAAATTTTTCTCTCAGGTCCAAGGAGTGGAGTACCATGAGACCTTTGCACCGGTTGCAAAAATGGACTCCATCCGCTTTGTTTTGGCCATTTCCGCATCCAAGCATTGGGAGGTGCATCACATGGATGTTAAGTCAGCCTTTTTGCATGGATATATTCATTAGGAGATATAAATGAAGCATCCTGAGGGCTACATCACTGATCCATCTTTGGTTTGCAAGCTAAAGAAGTCACTATACGGGTTAAAATAGGCCCCAAGAGAGTGGTATTCCAAGATGGATGCCTTCCTTCTCTCGCAAAACTTTAAAAGATGTAGATCAGATCCAAATGTGTATTTAAAGCAGCATTATGGTCATATAATTATAATTGTTTTATATTTTGATCAATTACTGATCACAGGTAGCACAATTGCCTCCATTTCAGCCATCAAAACTGCTCTCCACAATGCCTTTGAAATGAGTGATTTGGGGCTTCTAAAACAATTTTTGGGGCTCAAAATCGAGAAACATTCTGATGGGATTATAGTCACTCAGTCCAAATAAATTTCAGACCTGTTAGTCAAGTTTAACATGTCTGAATGTAGGCCTGCACCATTCCCTTTCCTTTCAGGGATCAGCCTTGAAGAAGGAAAAAACACACCTCCCATGGACTGCGGTATCTATCGACAGCTGATTGGTAGCTTGTTGTACTTGACACATTCTAGGCCTGATATTTGTTATGCCATGAATGATGTATCAATATACATGCATCAGCCTCATGATATTCATTGGAAGGCAGCCAAGAGGATCCTCCAGTACATTCAGGGAACCAGGACCTACAACATTCACTATGTTGCAGACTTCGAGCTAAAGCTGGTTGGATACACAGATTTCGATTGGGAAGGTGAATCTATTAATCAGAAGTCAACTTCTAGATATGTATTCATGTTTGGTGGTGGCCCTATTTTCTGTTCAAGCAAAAATCAGGCTTCCATAGCACTATCTTCAGCAGAGGCTGAGTATCGAGGAGCGGTGAATGCTTGCATCCAAGCAGTTTGGTTGCAAGGCATTCTTTCAGAGTTTGATCTTGGTAGTAATTTGTCCACTGTCCTCTTTTATGACAACCAGAGTGCTATTAAGATATCCATAGATCCAGTCACTAGGAAGAGGATCAAGCATGTAGAGATTCACATGCACTACATCAGGGAGCTAGTGCATGACAGGACCATCATTCTGCAATACTACCCCACTGATGAGCAGATTGCAGTCATCTTCACCAAGATATTTTCAGAAAAGAAGATCACTTACCTCCGTTCACTGTTGGGGGTGAGTTCATTAGGGTGATCCAGACTACTTTCAGTGTTAAGATTGAGGGGGGATTTTTCCCACTGGGTTTTCCCTCTTTTCCTCACTTAATTTGTTTTGAGCATTGTTTCAGTTTCAACATTGTACAGGGTGACCTATGGCCTTAGTTGTGAGGGCCCTAGCATTTTTATGCATCTATGTTTTCTAACTCTTCCTGAGTATAGCTTAACGGGGGGTGTTGGAGACATTTACCATCATACACACTCTTTTTGGTCAAATTGGCCTAGTTAAACCACTATCCTAATTATAATTAACATTAATTGACATCAATGGAGCATTACTTGCCATCATCCATTCACACCCACGCCTACCTATAGTCAAGGAGGATAACTCGAGCACTCCGGGGGTGATCTGAGTGATATTAATGCACCTAATGGCTAACTGGTGGTTATAATCAGTTCAACCTATCAGTTAAGGAGCCTCCTCTCATTAAATATATTACTTAATGATTATTTATTATTATTTAATGATCTGGAGTCAACAGGGTGCCTCCACCAACTTCTGATGGTCAGTTCAGCTTCAGTTAACTTCATCAGGCTTCATTGAAGTCATGGAGCACTAGAACTTGATGGTTGGATTGCTATGACATATGTTTGATCTCCTTAAGTTGAGATTCAGTCATTTATTGCACTCCGACTTCAGTTAGGGTTTGGTGAGTCAATTAGGGTTTTGTTCAAGTGGTTAACTTAGTGTGATTGAATGGATAAGAGTCGGTTAATCTATACTCACTCATTGAATTCGAATTGCCTCCTTAGGTATTCAAATTATTCATGGAGTTAAGCTATTGCTTTACATTGGTATTGTAACCATTCATTGTTTATTAAATATACAAAGAGGAAACCAATTCCGGTTTCGATTAACACCAATTCATGAGTATTTGTTAATTATTCTTTGATGATTTTGATTCCTAGTTCCTAGATCATGTGCAAGAATTAATACTGGGATCGTGATTGATCTTCCATTTATCAGGTGATATTTATGTGCTTTAAGACTCATAATCACCATTGTTTTAGGTTGAAAAATACTTACATAAAGGTTGGATCCATTATTTCTACCCATCTCTCTGTATTTGGGTTGGGCGCGATCCTATGGTTTTAAAACCAGATCCATACTAGCAGTAAATCGGTGCATAGGAGTTTTTGTTTGTTTTAGAATATAAGGATGATATTTTATAGATTACAGGGTTAATTCTTCCTGCAAAGAAAAACTGATTGTATTATGTATCATCCATAGTGCAAGATAGTGCATCTTGGTATTAAAAGAATCAAGAACCATGCCTAGTATTTCTTGGTTGTTCTTTGCAGACATTTTAGGTTAGCACCAATATGTTTCTCTAGATTTACTAAGGCTTGGTTTATTCTAACTATCTATATGTCACAATGTCTTTGCATGCCCTATATGTTCTCACAAACAAAGAGCGTGATGACCAATGAAGGATGGTATTAGTCGTATACCTTAAACCATAGTATCCTAAACTAGTGCTATGCTTTGAAGTGTTGTTTGTTTAGGAGTTTTTCATTTGTGATATTTGTCATTTCAGTTCTAGGAGAAAACTACGAATGCGGCTAAAGATTGTGGTCATTTTTAAATGTGTTCTCATCCTATATATATAAGCTATACTATTTTAGCTAACACGTATAACTTATTTGCTAGATGTGAAAGTATGACCTGCTAGCACGCTTTAGTGCATGTAGTTCAGTCAAGTGTAAATATTTTATGCTAGTTAGGTAAGGCATAGGTTCTAAAAGTGGGCATACACCTTAGTACCAAATACATTCTGTGAAGCTGCAGAATGCATGAGGGAAAGTCTTATATGATACTGATCTAGCATTATTTTTACCTTAAACATGTCATATACCAGCATTACAAATGGGGTATCGATGCTTAATACTTATAGTAAACTATAAGGATACTGACATAATTGACCAAACTTTATAAAAAACTCCTGTCACAGCTCGACATTAGTAGTGGATAGTTAGAATACCCCTAGTGAGAGAAAGAGTCTATGTGGAGAACTGAAGGAATTTGCGGCAATGACGATGTTACGGTTGTAATTATTTTAATAAAATAAAGGTCATAGGATGTGACAGTGTTGATTGATGTAACCTATGGATTGGGTGAACCACATATATCAGCGTCCCTCTTGTTCTTGCGTCTAAATGTTCATTTCCTTTTATTGTTCTGTACTTCTGTCTAAATGTTCATTTTCCTCTTATTGTTCTGATTACTGATCTTTTTGTTTTGCAAATTCTTTAAATGGTTTTAAGCAGTTTAAAAAGGGAAATCAAGGAAATCTATCGGCAACTTAACGATTTATTTCTCCTTGTATTATTGGTGTACTTAAAATTCTTCTACCTTTCCAATGGATTAAATACTTAGGAAAGATAACCATGAGGAAATTATTGTTATCACAATGATGTTGTTCGCACACTTGAATATCCCTAAAGGCACTTAATGATGAATGCTTGTGTACTACACCTTCGAAGGTTATAGATAATAATCCATTTGAATCACATTGAAATATCGTCGTCGGCAAGACTAACATTAATATTTTACGTTCAATACGTACAAAAGTATGCCTCTTTAGAAGTAAATAATGCATGATCCTTTAAAGACGGAGCATCTTTGCTTAAGGGAATGGAGAGTTATAAATTGGCACCATTGATGATTTATAGTATGGATAAAGACAATGGTTGGAATAGAAATCTTAATTCTCTAAAAAGACCCATATTTTAATTAAGAAGTTTGAGACAATATATGTTGAATTGTTCTTACAAAAAATTGGGCAAGTAAAAGATAGGTTAAGTTGGAACACAAATACTCCTCTAATTAAGGGAAACATATTTGTTTAACACTAAAGTGCATCATATGTATAATAATTAGATCACAAGGTTTAGCTTATTATGATGATAAATGTCATGATGCAATACCAGAATGTCACACTATAGTTGTGAGCTAAAGCTTTAAAGGAGAGCAAATGTCCCAAAGGATGATAGAAAATAAATCTACAATATAGGTGTTTCCATAGATTGTGAATGAACATAAATGCATGCCATAAAGAAAATATCAAGGCTACAGGTATACCTCGATAAGTAAATCCGAAACGTTGGTAAGGCAGCAGTAGTTTGCGTGCTTGTATCCAATGAACAAGTTGATCTTTGATAGAAAACGCTATCCAAAAACTTTTATAATTTGTTTTTTTATTTTGTGTTTTCGGTGTTCATTACAGAGTTGTCAAAAATGTTTAAGCAAAGAGCCAACATAGGTTGTTAGTGTTGTTGTATGCAATTTGGAGTTATGACTTTTCAGGAATGAGCAAAATTTCTTTTGTGCATTGATGCTTTGATACATGTGCAAAATTGAAGTCGCCAATAATTATAATTTGCTCATTTTGGCAAGTGTCCTTTATCATACTATGTATAAGGGAATAAAGTTCTTCAATTGGTGCATGTGATGCGATGTTGACATTTGCTAATATGATAATGGTATTGAAAATTTGAAATTGGCAAATAGTTGTTTTAGTTTAGTTCATTATGTAATTGTTCCATTTCTACAACACTATGATTTTTTTTTGTAACATGTGAGAACACCGTGAATGTTAGATGGAGGTAAATAGCAATAGTTTTTAGCAAGTACAATTTCATTTGTTAAGAACATTTTATACATTTAATGTAGGCATAAGATATTACCTTTTATTAGATCATAGTCATTGAAAACAATGTCAATATGCGATACAAGACTTCATATATCCAATGAGCGTATAAGAAACTACCTTTTTTCTTGTATTAATTGGAATCCATAATCAAATTCCTAGCAAGCTTCACTTTGAAGCCTATTCATTTCAGTAGAAACTTTATGCCAAAGACATAAATTTCTTTGTTGCAATTTGTTCACAAGATATAACTAGTTGATCTATCTAACATGAGATAATGTAGTATATACATGTCCATGTTTTCTAACTCCTTTTGGATCGAATGCTATATTTTCCATTGCAAGGCCTTGTGATCTATGTATTGTTCATGCACATGCTAGTCAAATGGGGAATTGTTCTTGAACTATATGGGTTTTGTTCATTGATTCTATTTGTATAGAGATTCTTGTGATGGGTGTCTAGGTACATGGAACATCAAGTGGAATAAATTGTTGCATATTTTCTCATTGCATTGAGCCAATTGATGCTTATTTGAATTCAATCTAGACAATGTCAATTTCATCCTATGTGTATTGTTTGAAAATTACTTTTGCACCATTTACAAGGCCATCGTCATTTGCATAATTTCCTCCAATTAATTCAGCAAGAATATCTTTATTTAGCTAATTACAAATGACAAGTCCGTTTTATCATTTTGGTAGTAACTTGCCTCAGTTGGATCGATTTTAATATCAACCCGCTCTAATGTATATGTTTTTTACTAGACAAGAGCCAACATTTTTTTGTTGTATTGTTGAAAATCCTTGTTTTTGGAGAAAAGAAATGGAAAATTTGGGTCATTTGGTGGCGTTCTATAGCAATGCTTGTTTAAGTAAGAAATTTGGTAGCTTGTTTGTGAACAAGTTATAATTTTATTCAAGATGGACACAAACATTGGGTCTTCTTCTCTCACAAATTCTGTGAGTTCAAAGTATTTGACATTATTTGATCAAAACTTGTAGGCAATTGTTTTAGAATCGAAACATTATTGCTCAAATGTCTAAGAATATCTTTCAAAGTTGGGACTTACAAAGATCTCCACAAAATATGACAACAAGATTTCCGCAAAGAGAGGTCAAAGTGTGCATTATTTCTTGTAGCCTTTTGTCAATGTTACATAACTTTTGAGAACCATTAGTGAGACCTCATATACTAGTAATAGCCGAAGTTCTTCAAATTCCTTACTGATTAGATCTAATATCCCAAAGCTTAATGGAAGCATGTTTAAAATACCCAAAGGAAAGTGAAAAGTTGAATTTACAATTATGCCATTTGCAATGTGTTCAACTCTTCCAATGAAAGAAATGATGATGACCTTTATTTTTAGGGGATGACGATGAAGTTATTTGTTGTAGAAGCACACTAAGCCATAATAAAATGATTTTGAAATGAATGTTTTTCCTATGAATGTTTTGAATTTTTTGGGTTCTTTTTCCTATGAATGACAGGATCATTTTTTGTCCAAAGAAATCCATGATTATTTCCATTTCTTGTACTTTGAAGTTTAGTGATAAATAAATAGTCTTTGATGTCTCCAAAGAAATCCTTATTGCTTAAGATTAAAATTCTTTGTGATGGAATTCTATGTTTATAGTAACAACTACAAATAATAGGATGTTTTGTTATCAATGATTCAAGGATTTCATCAAAATTTGTTTTACCAATTTTTCTAAAAGACTTTCTTCTAGTTTCTTGCAATGCAGTGCATAGAGGACTCCAAAGATGTTCAACACTAGTGGAAGTCACAAAACATGTTGGAGGACCAAGTTGTCATATCATTGCAAACACATCTTTTCTTATATGTTGAATGTAGTGAGGATACGTTCTTATGTTTCTAAGGAAGCAATAGGAAATCAATGATTTCAATATCTTTTCAATATTGGTTTTGTATTTTACATATTTTTCAAGAAACAATTTTCCTTTTAGCTCTCCTTTATAAATTGAAAATTATGGAGAATTTGAAACTTGGTTGATGACAACTGAAACTGCCTTAAAGATAATATTTATTCTATTTGTTCTAAAGTCTTAAGAAGCAAGTACAATATCACACTTTTCTACCATATATTGAGATCTATATATATTTGTGGAAGCAAAGAGGCCTATATTCATAATCTTTGTTAGTATTCTTATTTGTGTTTATGGGTACACTATTCACCCAACTTTCTATATGTGATGTATTGGTGGTTGACAACGGTGTCACTAGTATGAGCAAAAGTTTCTTAGGTCAATAGTCATATTGATCTATGTACTAAAATTTATATTGACCACATATGACTATATTAGGTCCCCACATGTCAAAATACTTTAAGGGATGATAGAATATTTGGTACTACCAACATGCCCTCGATCTCATACTCACCAATTAGTCTAGTGATTGTTCATTTCCTTTCAAATTGCAATAACCAATTTGTGTTTACCGGATATTAGAAGTAAAATATATATAAGCAAGTTCACCTCATTCATTTTCCCATTCGGGGTTGGACTGTCTAGTATATATTTTGTATAAAATTCCTTTGAGATTCCCTTTCTTGAAATATTTGAGTCATTCTGTAAGAGACAGTAACATTCGGCTAGGTTATTTTTTTTTATTAATATACAGTTTCTCATCATTCTCTCATAGAAAATTAGTGGCAGTAGTCGTTGAATATCATTCCAAGCCGACGATGCTACTGAATCTCCGATGTTTAGAGGTAGTCGGATATTCGACTGCTGGTGGCTACTTTTCAATGAACATGTCATGGCTCCGATGAACTCAATTCAATGACATAATTACATCATTTGTCAGAGATTCGACAATATTTTCGCATGATCTATCAGAAATTTGACACTACATGTATGCAAAGACTTCCCTGTCATACGATGGTCCTCTCTCGACATTCCGATAGGGTTTGTACATGAGTCAGATAATCGGTGACAAGATCCATCACAAATTCAACAAATCGGTGATGAAAGAATTCTCCTAATTAGCTTGATACTCTGTAGAAATTTCGATTGGGTTTGAAAGGAATTCGAATATCCAACGAAGTCCCACGGATGACAAAAAGAAAATGTTGTTGTCTAATAACAAACACATGTCTGTCGAATTTCAGACATGGCATCCATCGAATTTTGGTCTCAAATCTTGTTGTGATGTCACTCTATTTTCTTCTCCTATATGGGTCATTTTATAGACTGACACAATTTTTTTTTTCAAGTATGGCACATACATAACATCACTAAAGTAACCATGCTCTAAATCAATCCTACCAATTCCCTTGTTCTGGATTTCAGAGTGATACCCCATTCGAATGCATGGAGGATAAGAGCTCTCTGGTGGCTACCATGTGTCTAGAATACCATAAATCAATGATGAAGTATGAGGAATTATAGGTACCTTCTACCAAGACATGAAATTTGTCCTTCTGGTCTGAACTGGAGGTGCCATGCTTCTTCCTTGCGCCATCTAGGACAGATATGTTGTTCTTCTTGAGAAGTTGTACCATCTGCTCAATAGCTTTCTTCATTCATGATCTCTCTCAATTCCATCCCTTATGGAAATAGGTTCATTCGGTATTCTATTTCCCTTTATTTTCCTTCTCCTTGGGAGGATTCAACCCCCCATCACTGGATTTGGGTTTTTCTAATTTCATCTTCTCTTGTAGCTTCAAATTCTTTTCCTTCTTCTTTCTCTTGGAGGAATTTGAAAATACCATGTCCAAGGCTTGATCCTTAGCATTTATAGTTCCCATTTGGACTATATGGTATTTCTATTGAGTGAGGGACTCCATGAAGCTAGCTATATTTGGCATTTTCCAGTTTTGAAGTGTTAACTTTCCAGAATGAAATGTGATGACAAAGATTGAGAATTCTGGCCCCATATTCGAAAGGATGGACAGAATCAACTAATCCTATTTCTTCTCAATCCCAAATTACTATATATGGAGAAAAAGTGACTTAAAATTGGTGAAGGAGTGATGGATAGCGTCAAAGTGCGTTGGGCTTAGGATGATGAGCTTGTTCTCAAGCTAGTGTCCTTTTAGTTCATTAGTTTTACCTAGACTACATTTACGTTTGTTAAAATATCTATGTGGAACAAAATATCTCTTGATATACTCATGAATAACAATCCATATGCTTCATCCAATATATTAAAGTACTTAGCTTTCTCTACAACAGAGTTTGGCTCCACCTCTGTGCCCATGGTAACTCTGTAGAGACCCTTAGATCTCAATTGAATAACCATATATGAATTTTGATTGAATAAATTGAAAGGTTTTAGCAATAATTTTGTATCTTCCATTTCTTCTTGTGCTAATGGTGATTAAATTACCGAATGTCTTGCAAAAACCACTCAATTTTATCTAGAATTTCTCTAAAAAAGCAGCTCAAAATGCTCAGGATTGATCTGCAACTCACTAAAATCCACCTGGATCTGATACCATGTGAGAATTTGGATCTACAACAATATATATTATCCTTATATAAATCGAATTTGAGGCAAAACCAACAAAAAACCATTAAAAGAGAAGCAATTTACACATACAATGTGAGCTGAAACGGGTTATTATTTGACTGTATAACATAAAAAAATGTTAGTAAAAGTTTTATGATACATATGAAGTGTTTTCTGAGTCTTGGGAAGCCCAAAATGATTGTACATGTGAAATTGGCCAAATTGGCCTTAATTCCCCCTAGGTGGGCCAAAAATGCTCAAGATCAGCCCAAATGTCTACGAATTTCTCTCTAGATGTGGATGAGGTGATATGGAGAAATAATTACACTTTTTCATGCATGGGTGTGCAAAATTAGGTGAGTGAGAGGCTCTAGGTGGCATTAAATGCACCAAATTAGTCCAAAATTGGACAAAATCCACCTCTAGCACTCCTAGTAAACCAAACTGTCTGCATTCAATAAATGGGAGTGCACCAACAATGATGAGGGTGCACATGTGGATGGTTTACTGAGATGGAGTGCTCATGTGGGTGTGAATTCCCCAATTTAAATTGTTATTGGTCCAACTAAGCACCCTAAGTCCAAACCATAGTGTAATAATGCACAAAATGCAATAAAATTGACTAGAGACTTAGACTAAGGTACTAAGTGGTTGGATTACTGTTCTAATAAAATGAAACCTTGAGAATTACAATTCGAATTGCATACCAAACCTAGGCATATATGGTTCTCTATTAATTAGATTAACATTGTCAAGTTATGTATTATCAAGGTTTTGGTTTTGAGCAGGTAAATATAGTCGCTCAAATGGTACTCCACATTTAGAAGGTACCATGTTCTCTTAGTGTCTTGGGAGGCATGTACCATCCACCTATGAATTTTCCAATCATCCTAGTTTTTCTGTTTATGATTTCCAGTTGACCAATATCATGCTTAAATTACTTTCTTCATAGGGATCCAGAAAAGTCACTCAAAAAGGAAGGGGTGAATATTTAAAGTCCATTTTTTATGAGTGCAGTTGTAATACCTGATAGTAGACTGATTTACTAAAACAATAGATCAAATTCAGCTAGGTCTACACCAATATATTTTGAAAATTGTATAATAACATATTTGAGATAATAAGAAGAGTAAATTCAACAATAATAGTAATAACAATATTTATATATTATGAAATATAGGGAAATGAAGATTTAGAGAAATAATTTGAACATGAGATATACATATCTCATTGAATACAACTTGAAATGAATGTTAACAAACAAGATGATCTATAGAGAAGGTGTTATTTCAAACTCAGGCCTATAATGTGTAAAGGTAGTATGGATGTTGCACTTTTTACACTTAGTCTCCCATTTCCAAGAAAACCAAATTTCACACATATCCGGTTTGTAACCTAAGGTCTATTTAGAGTTCACTCACCCCCTCTTACCCATTTGTACCTTACACATGGAATAAGTATTATACTTATTATATAAACATGAATGAATACTCCTAATCCCCGTGTCACATATTATTACCAAATTGATATGTCGTTAGCTTATATCCTAGGAAATATGACATAACATCCAGTAATGACGAAATGGAATTTTGGAGAGGCGAATAGGTTACATAGGAAAGTTTAAAATGGTGATTAGAAAATGGTTACAAAACCATTGTTTCTCTAAGAGAGGATTGAATATCAACAATCTCTTGCTACCACTGAGAGGTAAATTTTTTTAGGAAGATTCAGTTGGTGCATTTAACAATGGAAGTGGGTATGGTGCCAATAATAGAGCATATTGAGAATTTTAAAACCATGGTACTGAGTCATGAAAATAGGTATCTTCACCTCCATAGGTAGGAAGGGGTTTTCAAAACATCTTCCATGGTATTAATATGGTGATAACTTGTTTTACAGATAAATTCACATCTGGGATCAAGTAGCATGTTTGAAGTTGAAATCAGATTTCAACTGGGCACTGGAGGAATGAATTTCAGCAAATCGGATATCAATCGTGAAATAGAGGAAAATGGAGACTACATCATGATTTATTTTATTACATATTAAATAAAAATGAAATCCAACACTATTGTTTTTTGATAGTTCTTTATAATACAGTTGAAAAATATAATCTGGACTCTAGTAGACTTTCCCAACCCTTCCAACATTTTTTAGCAATTTGCATCATTATATATTCTATAGAACATTACCTTTGAAGGGTGTATCCTTGAATCTATTGCATATCTCAAAATGTTTCTATGTATTCCTTGAATACAAGTCAGGGACGTTAGTTTAAATGATTATATAGAAATGGTACAGTTCTTACAATCAATGGATTCATAAAGTGATACATGGATTCACGTTTCAAGTGGGTTCTACATGTTTAAAGGATGGTGTTTACTTTAAACTCTCATACATCATTAATGTAAAAGAAACATGAATGTTGACCCTTGAAATATGGTGAAAGAGAGCCATTATGTGATAAGTGCAATACCTTTCAAGGGACCTATTTTTAACCCTTATGTTGTCTTCAAGATCTAAAACATTTTTCGAGTTTCCAGAACTAAGTATTTAAATTTCAAGAAGGGATAAGGACTAATTTTATGATCCTAATTTAAACTTGGGGAAGCAACATCTATCACTAATCCTAACTTCTCCTCTTTTACATGACATTGAACCACCATACTCTTTAGAAAAAAACATGGAAGACAGATCTATTTTCTGGCATTAGTGCACACTCAACTAGTTTTTGATGTATGAGAATATCTTCTTCCTTATCTATTGTCACATCCAATGCATACCTGGAAGGTAGCGGATAAAAATGGGATTGTATCTCTTCTGCAAAGTTGGGATTCTTAACTACTTCATCTTGAATCTGAACAAGTCTCATGTAAACCTCCTTCCCCTTCACAATATTCAGTGGTGCAGATGCACTCTCTCCTTCACTCTCATTTCTCTTTGACTCCAAAATGTTTTTATTTGTTTGGTTATCCCCCTCAAAAGAAAAGAATGCACCCACACTGCAGGAATATTATTCTCAGAGGGTGAATCATAGGATTAATGCAGGTTGATATCAATATGAAAGGGAATATCTTGAACAAACGTTATTACTTGATATCTATCCACTTTTGAAGTTGAAATCTTGTATACTTTTTGTCCTATGATTTTTCACTTTTTTAGCAGAGGAAATTAGGCTTCAGGAGTTCGCTTTTGTAAGAGAATCGTTCTCTTTATTGCCTTGGGTATGAGCTAAGTATGATTCTTGCAAGGCCTAAAACAACTTGATATCATCTCATTTAGCTTTAAAATATTGCTTTTGATTTACTTCCTTTGGGCCTCCTCCAACCTTCTTTTTTACTATTTTCCAGTCTGAAGATGTTTCAAGATTTGACTAGGGAGGTGATATTATTATTAATATTTATATATAAGATACTAGGGGATGTTTTATTTCCTTCATTTTTTTTTTCACATTGATAATTTTATTTTGTATATTGCATCATAGCAATATGAGTTGGATGAACAATTTTCTATTTTTACTTGATTGTACAATCCATAGGGAATATCATGAAAGCTTGTTTACTTATATATTTTCAATATTGATAGTTGTAAACTAATTTTTGGTACAATTATTTTCAAAATTTTGGTTTATTAATCATATTTCTAATTTTGAGAAGATTGCAAGTTTTTAGGTTTGGAACTTAAACAATGCAGTGTGGTAATGCTAATGTTTTTCCAGAATCAAGTGAAAATGGAAACATGGACATGGATGGGGATATTCAAGAATAATTTGGGATATGTGTGAAACTAAGCATTATTGTTTTTGAATTTATACTTCTAGTGACTCCCTCTCTGCTTGTTCTCTTTAGTGTATATTTTAATTATTGATAAATAACACTACCAGCTAATTTTGTTCTTTTGGTTTCATATGAGAGTGCTTGCTTTTGGGGTTTTGCAAGCATTCTAAGGTTGTAATCATCTACATTATAAACATAGTTGAATTGATGCCTATTTGTTAGGTTTTTGGATCCATCTCTCTAATTGTTCAAGAAACTTTAAATACAAGAGAATATATTTATGTTTAGAAGTTATTTTCATGTGTTTTTTTTTGCTGTTAAAATTGTGGAAATTTTGTTGACATCCTCATTATCATTTTAGAATAATTTTCTTTAAGAAATTATAATAGGGAAGGGTTGATGAGAAATCCCAAATGGTGATGATAAAACTTACTATTGTGGTATAGACCTTCCTTATACGGTTATGATAAAACTTATTGTTATGGTATGAAATGAATTGGGTTTACCAGCAAAAGGACTCCCAACCCTACGGAATGTCATTATTTCAAGAAGAAGTAGTAATATTCCCAAAAGTAGTTGAACTGGTTTCCTTGATAAGTAGTACTTTATATATAATATCTCCCATGTGGGTTGTTATGGCTAGGTTTCCTCGTTAGGTATCCTAGGAATCAGAAGTCCCAAGAAAACTGGTCCCTCTAAACAATAGTACAAAGCTATCAAGAGGTGTTATTATAATTAAGTAGTTATGTTTAGGCCCATATAGACTAAGGGTTACTCAATAAGAAGTAGTGCCTAGTAGAGATTTTAGGGACTCCACCATATCGTCGTAATAGAGGCCTTTTAAACCTTTAGGTCTAGATAATTTCAAATAGGTCTTGACCACATGTAGTAGAGGCCTCATTGAATATATGCCTGGATACCGATCATATACATGGAACATGAAGGACATGGTCATTATTATGTGGGTCGATTATGGGAGCTGAACCCAACCCATTACTAAGGAGCTTTGTGTATGGCACTATGAGGATATCCTGGTATAAAGCTAGTAATGTCCTGGACTATATACCTTGAGAGAGAATATAAACATTTGACACCTTGGTTCATGTGTTGTTGCTTTTGAGCTATACCACCTCTCCCTCAACCTGCCACAATTTCTTATTTATTATCATGGTTGCTGCTACTATTTAAAGTGAGTTGTGACCATTCATCTGACAGCTAGGGTAAATTAAAACCTAGTCATGACATGTGTGTTTCCTTTTGGGATAAAACATGACTTGTGTGATGCTCCTCGAATGAGCCTTAAACTATTAATTATTCCTAGATTCATTCATGACCTGTGTGCTTCCTTTCAGGTTGGGTAGTGACCTATGTGCTATTCCTAGAGCTAAAATGCGACCTCCTATTGGAATATTAGGATGGGAATGGCTTGTTTGAGCGATGATAAGTATGAACTATGACCTCTTAAGCTGGGTTGTGACCTTCTTGGTGGTTCCAGACCGAATCGCGAACTTCTTGGTTATGCTTGAACTGAACTGTGATTTTCTTTGGGCTTCGTCGACTAAACCATGACATGTTTGAATTTGCTTGAGAAGGTTGCGAGTTGTTTGGGGATGAAAGAAGAAACCATGACCTCATTTTACTAGACTAATATGTATGTTGCATTGTTTTAGTGTGCTAAGATGTAAGAAACCCATGGGATTTGTATGGGCTACAAACTGAGCTCTAGTTTGTGTGTGAAATGTCATCATTACCTGATATTTTATGGATTATTGTTTCTTGGACTGTTTCTCTGGTAATTGGGGTTCCTTATGATTCACTTAAAGAATACCCAAAAACTCAAAGATTGCAATATGGATCTTATTCCACTGAAATAAGGTAATGGTTCCTTTTACCATCCCCAAAAAAATCACAACCTGCTCAAGAAATCTACAGGATTTGTATGGGCTACAAACTAAGCTCTAGTTTATGTGTGGAATGTCATAATTACCTGATATGTTATGGACTATTGTTTCTTGGTTTGCTGCTACAGTAATTGGTGTTTCCTTTCTTGTCAACTGGGTTACCTTGAATGCTACTATACTTGACTAAACCTATAGTAATTGAATTTATTCTCTCTCTCAGGTATGCCCTTTGTTTGTGTAGTGACTTGTCTCTTAATAAACAAGATCTGATCTAACAAAACAATGATGAGTATAAGGAATATTTCAAGTCTCCTAGTGGGTTATCTTATTTGTTTTATTTGTAGTTTGAGTTAGATTTACTAATGCTATTATTTATTGTCTTTGTATGCTTTCCAACTTTAACACACGTAGCCTAAGCAGTGTTAAAGTTGAAGGAGATGAAAATTATGCTTTAAAATTATCTTGTCTAGTTACAACCATACTATTTTGTTCTTAGTACTGTGTGTTTCATTGTTTTCCATGGTTTATGATTGTTTGAGATGGTTTTCAATGGTTTATATCCTTTTTCTTATCGGATATCTACTGCTAAGTTTAAATATCAACATTTGGTTGGAATTTTCCAAAATTTTCAATTGCATTTATGTGTATTTGTTAGGTTTTTGGAATCCATCTCTTTATGTTACGAGAATTTATTGGTAGTTTTTCTTTAAACATACATGTAAGAACTGCTCTGAGCTCAAAATTTGGCCATGGATAGAGGATAAGCAGAGGAATGTAATGAGTAATATGTTAATAAATTCTCAGACTATATTATTTCATCCCTAATTGAAGCATTACACAAGCTAAGAAGAGAGGCTCTCATTTTAAAATTTTTAAGATTTCATTATTTATGTAGTGAACAACTTATATAAATTTGATTTATTTTTCTCTAAATAACATCTATTTTCACTCGATTGGAGCTAAGATAGTTTATATGGATTACCAGGAACTAGAAACAAAGGTCCTTACAAATGTGTAAACCTCACTAAATGAAGACAGTTAGGTGATTACCAAAATTAGAGAATTCCCTGGAACACTCTTGTAATATCCTGAACTTTGGACCTAACACATACAGGCATGTGCCTATTTATTATGATGATTATCTCGATGTTTTATTGTTATATTCGGTCAAATATCCAACTGCATATGAACATGATTATTTGTTATATATATATTCGGCGTAAGCCAATTATTGATGATATATGTATATGCTTTTTTGTGTTGGGCATGGACCCTTAAGCACATGATTGATGAGATGTTTTGTGTTGAGTGAGGAGCTCTTGATGACTTGAGTGATTGATGATTTGTGTTGAGCACGAAGCTCTAGAGAACATGAGTACTTACCATTTTGTTGAACGAGAAGCTCTGGAGCACATGAAAAGATAATTGTATGTGTTGGGCATAAGCCATGGAGACTTCAATGTTGATGTTGAGCATAACCTATGGAGCATTGGATCCTTGTCCATTGTATCCATAGGTGTATCATACAAGTACATCCTAGCACTAGTGTTGAGCAAGGAGCTCTGGAATAACACATAATTGTAACTCCCTATTTCAGCATCGAGTATGGGATTTGTTAAGCACTAGGGATTACTGAAAAAAAATTAATAACTTTCGAGGGAAAACGACTCGAGAAAAATATTGATCTCATCATACTTATTTATAAGTGATTAAATGAAATTTCAAATTTTTGAATTCTCATCAAAGTACCGAAGAGATACCACGTTATACGAGGGAAATCCAACATGCAAGGATGTTTAGAGTTGCCTGTCCTAGAGGACCTAAGCCATCTACCTACTTGACCTTAATGAAGAAGTGTCATTAAGTCTAGGGTCATGGTACATGATGCCCAAAGAGAAATGTTAACAAAGTGTTATATTATTATGTACTTTATACATGGTATGTATAAAGAATTAAATATATTAATAATATAAATAAATGAAACAAAGAAGAGAAGCTCCATCAATTATTATTTATTATTAAAGATTAAAAAATAGTATAATGTCTATGAACGTCGAACTAGGAACTAGTAGAAAGTTCCTAAGTTAAAATATTAATAATTACCCAAAGTAATTGAAAAAGGTTAAATCAAGAAACCAAGATTTCTTGATTTAACTGTCCCTTTGACTGAAAAGTCTGTCAATAAAGACTCAAGCCAAGGAAAGGCTTGGGGTTCTAATCTATCATTAAAGGAGTCATTTTTATTCCTCTTTTTTCTCAAGTAAATTCTTGAAGAAACATTTCCTAAATGGAAAAGGAGAACTGATCCAGATCTGATACACCATATAGGAAACCTTACGTTAGGAGCTCTAAGCTACTTGCATGTTGTATTCCAGTTCGGGGGGATCCAAATTTAAACCAGGAATAGTTCCAGGTCATGGTTGGGAGGAACGTGGTAGTTCCCAAGTGATTTGGTCATCAAGTTCAGAGGTCAGGCATGTCTTAAATTTTTAATGCTAGTTATTTAAAAGTGTGCAAGTTCAGCCATTAAAGGAGCTTCAGAAAAATTACAGGTATGAGTTCTTAGTATGTCAAGTTCATTTCTAGGGTAAATGATGACTGCTTGATGTAAATCTTCTTTATATATTTCTAACCCTAGAAATGATGGTTCTGTCTATATCTCCTTGGGTTACATTTCTTAGATTTTAACCCTACATTGTGTATGCTATTTTCTAGATTAATTGATAAATATGTTAGGTGAATGTTTTCAATTTATCTCCTAACCCTATGCATTTGAATTTCTGGTTAGACTCTGCTAGCATTGTTTTTGTTAAATATACCCAGGGTAATGTTATCATAGGCTGTATATAACTAGGATTGCATCTTTAAGTTTGTTTCTATATTACTTCAGTATTCAGAAATTGTTACTATAAACTAGGGCTTGATTTTTAGTAACTAAGTAATCGCCCTCTAAGATTATTTCTCCACTGACATATTTCATTTGTAAGCAGAGACTTATCTACATTTATTTCCAACTAGTTCAGAAGTAGGAATTTATATATTTATATATAATCACTAGCTCAGCCTAAGGTACCAATAAAGGAACTATGATAGTATTTACCTAATCATTAACAACATTATGTAAACCAGAAATATTAAATAAAAGTTGTTAATAATAGAACTAGAATATAGATTTAATCAAGAGTAAATAAACCATTCAAACCTTTCAAGGTCTGTCTTATTAACTAAAAACTAAATAGAAAATAAATTTCATTAAAACAACAGCACCATAACTACATGAGAAGAGGAGGCATCTTGACTATGTTAGAATAATCAATCCCATAGTATTACCCACTTAGACATTAATTCATTTATTTTTGTCTTATTTCCCTAGTCCATGAGTCCCACCATGTGCAAGTTGCTAATTGCCTATCCATAGAGGTCAAACTTGCCATCTTTGACTCATGTAGCACTTGGGAAAGCCTTAGGAATCAAATATGCTTTATTCCTGGCCTCCTAGGCACCCTTCTACTTTTTCTGCTTTATTGACTGCTTTTTCAGTGTTCTAAGGCACATAGGAAAGCAAGACTAGGTGAGGTGAACTTGTTTTCTTGCCCTTTCATCCTACACTCTTTCCTCCATGCAAAAGCATGTATGAGATTCCATTCCACCACTCATTAGCTTGCCCATGCACCCTTTCCAATTCGTGAGCCTCATGACAGATTTGGGATCAGCGTTTTACACCTATGGGGGATTTGCCTATTTTGGGTAAGCCTGCTTTATGCTAGTTTTGGATGCC
This sequence comes from Pseudotsuga menziesii, assembly GCA_001517045.1. Taxonomy (NCBI): domain Eukaryota; kingdom Viridiplantae; phylum Streptophyta; class Pinopsida; order Pinales; family Pinaceae; genus Pseudotsuga; species Pseudotsuga menziesii. Next base: position 776,390 of record LPNX010078988.1, on the reverse strand, counting down.
TCCTTATGCATTCGAACTATTGATGTATTATATATATTCAGAAACCTATGATATTACAGGGTTGGCTATTGTACACTGAGTTAATATAATTTTGTGTTACAGCTCCATTTCCAGTCTCCATTGTTGACAATTTTGCATGATCAATTGTAATTTGTTGTGAGTGAAATTAATCTATTGCTGGTCAGAATTTATACATGGTATCATATCCATTGTAGGTTGTTACTCTCCTTCAAAAATTGTTTTGCAGGTTCGACATCAAGACTGGGAGCCTTCTAGTGACAGCCAGGACAGATTTTCTAAAGCTATGGATTCACAGAAAACTATCTTGACTCCCTTCAACTTTTTTGAATGGAAAGTAGAGATGGAGATATTTTTGAGAGCGAAAGGCCTCTACAGGGTGACTATGGAAATAGAATCAGAGCCCAATGCAGCTGCAGAGAAGATCAAATGGCACAATCGGAGAGATGAGGCCTATGGCCTCCTATGTCTCAGTATTTCCCGAGACCTCCTTTTCCATCTCGATGGATTAACTTCACTGGATCAAGTATGGGAGAAGATTTCTGATCTTTTTGGAAAGACAGATGAGATGAGGGGAGATCAGATCGAAAATGAGCTGATTTCTCTGAGTCCCAGTAGCTTTGAATCCCTGCAGCTATATTTCTTCAAGTTCAAAGCACTAGTTTTGCAGCTGAAGCAGTGTGGTATCGAAAAGAAATATGATTAGCTCATATTGGCCATCCTCTCAAAGCTAGGACCTAACTACTCAGTCTTTGTTTCGACCTTCTATGCCACAAAACTCACAGCTCGAACCTGGAAGATGCCTAGCCTTGCAGATTTCATGGAATCTCTCACACAAGAACAAGACAAGCTGGTGATGATGGGCACCATCAAACCTTCCAAAGACCAAGCTCTGGTTGCTGGAGATTCGAGGGTGGATTCTAAAAGAAAAAAGAAAGATAAAAAGCCACCTGAGCAAAGAAGAGACAAGAAGCAGTCTCCGAAGGATCAACAAGGTCCCAAGAAAAATACCCAGAAGAAGAAAAAAAAAGGTGAAATGAACAAGTGCTCATACTATTCGAAGGGCAATCACACTAAAAGATCTTGTATGAAAAAGCAGATTGATATGCTGACCAATCTCCTGGACAAGAATGGCATCTCCCTTCCAGAAAGCTCAAAGAAGAGAGGAGGATCAAGTTCCGATGACAGAGAGAGAGTTCATGCTCTAGTTGCTGGCACATCAAGCTCACTCAGTTTTATCATAGATTCTGGAGCTTCAAGACACATGGTTTCGACTAAGGAGGCCTTCTCCTCACTGGATATGTCGAAATGACCATCTATTGTACTGGTAGATGACTCTCTCACTGAAAGCAAAGGAAAAGGAAGGATAGAACTTGATCATGGTAACTTCAACAATGTGCTGTATGTCCCTGGTCTCGCCTCCAACCTTCTATCAGTGTACCAGATGACCCACACTGGGTCTCCTAAGAAAGTCATATTCTCACCAGATGAAGTTGAGATCACAGAAATTTCAAGTGGAAGAATCATTGCAAAAGGAGTAGCGAATCATGCTCAAAAGGTATACATGTTTTCACACGTCCTGCCTTACTCAAACCCCTCTGCTCTTCTTATCCATGCTAATGAAGCTAGCAAGATATGGCATGAAATATTTGGCCATTTAAATTAAAGGTATTTGTCTAATCTTAATGAGAAATATATGGTCATAGGGTTGCCCAAGATAAAATTTTCCAAAGGAGTCTGCCAAGGCTGTATCCTAAGAAAACACCCAGAGCACAAATTTGAGAAAGCCATCCATGAGAGAACCTCTGCACCCCTCGAACTGATTCACAGTGATGTTGCTGGCCCATTCCCTCATATTTCCATGAGTCAGGAGAAATATGCATTGACCTTTATTGATTATTTTTCCAGGTATTGTTGGGTTCACTTCATGAAACACAAGTCAGAAGTTTTTGGCTTATTCAAAGTCTTCAAGGCTTTGGTTGAAAACCAGTGTGGAAGAAAAATCAAGGTACTCAGGTCTGAAAATGGTGGTGAGTATGTCAAGAATGAGTTGATTAACTATTGTGCAGATGCAGGTATTCAGATGCAGCAGTCTATCCCCTACACACCACAGCAGAATGGTGTTGCAGAGAGGAAGAATAGATCACTGAAGGAGATGGCAACATGCATGATGGAGGCCAAAACTTTGCCACCAAAGTACTGGGCCGAAGCTATCAAATGTGCAGCCTATATTCATAATAGGGTGCCTCACAAACAGTTGGATGGCATGACTCCCTTCGAAGCATGGAGTGGGCACAAGCCAGATGTGACCCATTTTAGGATTTTTTGCTCAAAGGCATGGGCTAGAATCCCGACAGAGAAGAGGAAGGCTTTGCAGCCCCAAAGCCAAGAGTGTCTTTTTGTTAGATACTCTAAAGATTCAAAAGGGTACAATTTGATAAATTTGAGCACAAACAAATCCTTCATCGAAAGGTGTGTTCAGTTTGAAGAAGAACCCCTTGCAGATGTGGAAATTGGTGAAGCCTCTTCACCACCTGAACCTCAAGAAGTAAGTAAAGAGTTTGTTAAACATGATGATTCTTATTTGTCTAATGGATATGAGTTTATTGCAGAACCAAACAGCCCCACAAGGCCTAAATTGGCAGCCAAGACACTACATGCAGTAGGACAGTTAGCTGGGGATCCCAATGACCCAAGGAGGACTAGATCTCAATTTGAGAGTGGTCTGTGCATGAAAGATCCTGAGTTTGCTGAAAAATGATATTTGATGGTAGATTCTGATCCTCAAACATATGGAGAATCATCAGGATATTCAATATGGCAAGCTGCCATGAATGAGGAGTTCAACTCACTACAGAAGAGCAACACATGGGAGCTAGTGGATCTTCCTCCAGGGAGAAAACTAGTACAGTGTAAGTGGGTCTATAAGACCAAATTTGCTGCTGATGGTTCACCACTGAAGTAAAAGGATATATTGGTAGCTAAATGCTACTCACAGGTTCATGGCATCGATTACAATGAGACTTTTTCCCCAGTGGCAAAGATGGATTCAATCAGGCTAGCTCTAGCCATTGCAGCATCAAGGCAATGGGAGGTACATCATATGGATGTAAAATGTTCCTTTATGAATGGTGATCTCACTGAGGAGATATATATGCAGCATCCCCAAGGCTTTTCTACTAACCATTCTCTTGTGTGCAGGTTGAGAAAGTCATTGTATGGGCTAAAGCAAGCCCCCAGGGCTTGGTATGCCAAGATAGATAGCTTCTTGCTATCTCTGAATTTTGTTTGGTGCAAATCAGATTCAAATGTCTATATAAAGGTAATTAATGGTTCATTAATGATCATTGTGTTATATGTTGATGACCTCCTTATTACAGGAAGCTCACAGGCTGATATTGCTTCCCTAAAAGGAGCTATGAACCAAGCGTTCTCCATGAAAGATTTGGGGCTCTTAAGTCAATTTCTGGGGCTTGAGATTGCTCAAAACAAAGCTGGAATCAAGGTGCACCAGTCCAAATATTCCTTGGATTTTCTGATCAAATTCAGAATTCAAGATTGCAAAGCAAGCAAAACTCCTTTCCTTTCAGGAGTGAAGCTGGAGGAAGATGATTCTCCACCGATGGTAAACAACACTTTGTATAGACAATTGATTGGATGTTTATTGTATTTGACACATAATCAACCTGATATTTGTCATGCAGTCAGTGTTTCTTCTAGATTCATGGATCAGCCCCATGAGATCCATTGGAAAGCATCCAAGAGGATCCTTAGCTTTGTTCAGGGAACAAGGACAGATGGGATTTTCTATAAAGCCAATTCTGACCTTGAGTTAATTGGTTTTGCTGACATTGATTGGGAAGGTGATAGCACATACATGAATTCCACTTCAAGTTATGTGTTCATTCTTGCAGAAGGGCCAATCAGCTGGTCAAGCAAGAAACAGAGTGCCATTGCACTCTCATCTACAGAAGCTAACTACAGAGGAGTTGTCAATGCAGCAACTCAGTGTTTATGGTTGCAGGGTTTACTTGGAGAGTGTGGTTTTGAACCTAAGTACTCAACTACCATCTACTGTGATAACCAGAGTACCATTCGAATCTGCAAAGATCCAGTTCAGAAGCAGAGAACCAGACACATTGAGATTCACATGCACTACATCAGAGAGCTTGTGCATGATGGCACCATTCACCTACTCTTCTGTTCATCTTCAAAACAAGTAGATGATATCTTCACCAAAGCATTTTGTGAGAATACCTTCAGCAATCTCAAATCACTCCTGGGGATTGCTGATCATGCTGTCAAAGCATGAGTGGAGACAAGATTCTACAATTTTTTTTTACAGACCATGTTTAAGGGAGGATTTTCCCAAGTTGGTTTTGCCTCTTTCCTTGTTTCATATGGACTTGCAGTATGTAAAAGGGTGACTAAGCCTTGTTGCTAGGCCCTATATTTTGATTTATTACTCATAAATTCAGGCTTAAGGGGGGGTGTTAGAATAATCAAACCCATAGTATTACCCACTTAGACATTAATTCATTTATTTTTGTCTTATTTGCCTAGTCCATGAGTCCCACCATGTGCAAGTTGCTAATTGCCTATCCATAGAGGTCAAACTTGCCATATTTGACTCATGTAGCACTTGGGAAAGCCTTAGGAATCAAATCTGCTTTATTGCTGGCCTCCTAGGCGCCCTTCTACTTTTTCTGCTTTATTGACTGCTTTTTCAATGTTTTAAGGCACGTAGGAAAGCAAGACTAGGTGAGGTGAACTTGTTTTCTTGCCCTTTAATCCTCCACTCTTTCCTCCATGCAAAAGCATGTATGAGCTGCCATTCCACCACTCAGTAGCTTTCCCATGCACCCTTTCCAATTCGTGAGCCTCATGACATATTTGGGATCAGCTTTTTACACCTATGGGGGATTTGCCTATTTTGGGTAAGCCTGCTTTATGCTAGTTTTGGATGCCTCCTTATGCATTCGAACTATTGATGTATTCTATATATTCATCAACCTATGATATTACAGGGTTGGCTATTGTACACTGAGTTAATATAATTTTGTGTTACAGCTCCATTTTCAGTCTCCATTGTTGACAATTTTGCATGATCAATTGTAATTTGTTGTGAGTGAAATTAATCTATTGCTGGTCAGAATTTCTACAGACTATCCATGTGGTCCTATATCAAATCTATGATCATACATACATACATACATACATAAATACATATATATAAGCATCCACAGTTCTATCCATTCCATCTTAAACAACTAAATTCCATTTATACATAACCATTAAACAAAATTACATAACTCATCAAAACCTTACACATAACCTATTAAACAACATAACCCATTACACATAACATAACCCATGTATTAAAAATAGGGACAAGAATTGAATCCTATGGGCATACAAGCCCAGCCTCTTATTAATTAAAATACAACTCCTCACATTAATATCCAAACAGAGGAGATATCGTGACCATCCATGTGCTCCAATATCTTATCACTATACTCCTTTATAAAATCCACAGTCCAAATTGTATAACCACTCTGTTGGTTCTTACAACATATAAAATCCATGACATAATGTAATAAACAGGAATCAACCTTATATATAATCCATCGTTTACATGTATGCACAGTCCATGCTATACAAGTAACGTATGTGGGCTGCAATTTACATTTACATCGAATTCCATATAAATAACAATGCATACGCTAACCATGAGGTCATAATACCCTAGATACCAGACGGCCTCGACCAAGAACGTTTTAATACACAATCCATTAAACCTACAATATGCGTTGGTCCCCATGGGTTTTCCACAGTCCAAATTACATAAGAATCGATAATCATTAACCCAAAATAATATACAAGCCATTGCAGCATTATGGGAAAGGATCATGCCATCTACCGCATGGACTTTACCCACGCTGTCCAAGCACATACAATATCCAAGCTGATTAACAGCATTACACATAGAGCATCAAAATAGAAGAATGCCTTTCACAAACCCTAGCTCAAATTAAATACAATGCTTAATAAAAACACACAAGGAAATCGTATTACACAGTATTTATCCATTTACAGAGTGGGTATTGTAATATTCCCCTTACATTCCCCTGAATATTTTGTAGTTTTTGAAAAAAACTATTGTAAAGATTCTATGGTGAGGAGCTCAAGGCCAAGGCCCCACTGACAGAGCCTTGTTTTTTTTAGGTGAAGTAATTCCCTAAGTTGTAGACTTGGGGGACTTAAGACATGAATGAAACCTAAGCGATGGGAAAAATAAGTCCACTAAGGGGAAAAGATAAAACGGTGAGGGGATTTTTGGGATTCAGATGAAGATTAAACCTTTTCCTTAATGACCTAATCTCTTAGGTGTCTTCCTTGGTTAAGGTAAATCCTAAGTATACTAACTTACACCTTTTGGGGCCTTAAGGGTAATTATACCTAATACCCCTTCAGACATCAGGTGCCAAGGAGTTCCCCTAGAACTTTTATTAAGAAGTTCAATCTTCTACCTTAAGAAAATATTATATTCATCTAAGGTTTATTAAAGGCGAAACGCTTCTAAAGGTTTAGCCATAAGAATAATTCTCACTTAAAATAAAGAAAAGAGAAGATATGGGTAGTACCTTAATTGGGGTGACTTGACTTTATAAGATACAAGCTATGCCCTATATACATGTATGAATATATATATATATAGAGAGAGAGAGAGAGAGAGAAAAAGAGAGAGAATCCTGGATAAAAAATTTAATGAACAAAAATACCGTCTATGGCTGATAGTATTCCTACAATGAGAAAATGGTAAGCCATATTCCTTTTAACTAAGATACTTTATCGAGGGAAATACTAGATTTTATAAAAAACAACAAGTTTGAGAAAGGCCTACTAAATTATGAGAAAAGGGGGGGAATTGGGTGAACCACGTACTCCGGTGTCTCTCTCTTGTTTGCACCTCATGTTTGTTTATCTTCAGGTCTCTGTGTGTTGTGTCTACATGTTTTAATTTCTTCATGTTATTTTTGTACATATGATTCCATGTTGCAAATGGACTATAGTAATGTAAATGATAATAAAGAATGTTGATTTTATCATAAGGTTTTATTGTACGTATAGTAAGGCATGTTCATAGCATTATGATGATGCAATCCTGGTGGTTATGAATAATATCTTGGGGGGTTTACGTTAAAGAAAATTGTCAAAAGATTGTTTTACAGTGCATGTGTGTTGACGCTATCAAATTTGAGTGAACATGTTTTATATGAAATGCCATGTAAATATGTTGCTAACAGTATTGACTCATTTTGAAGTAACAACCAAACAAACATTTCCCCTTTTTCACACATAACGACATTGAGGAATAAGGGGTTAATTATAGAATTGTTTTTAAGGACACCTTAAGGATGAAGTGTTGGTGTACTACACCTCTTAAGTCACAAATGATAATATATCATAATTATATTAGAAGGACTAATGTATGGTTGATGGAACATTGTAAAGATGTGCGACTAATAAAAATGGAAGGGTGCCTCCTATGCCTCTTTCTATTTACAATTTAAGATAATCCTTAACCACAACATCTCTACTTAAAGGGATGATAGATCTGTAACTTAGCACCTTTAAAATATATATATATTTCAGATAAAAACCCAGGATTGGGATAGTAAATTAAATCAGGAACCCTTATGATAGTTCACAAGTAAATGTATGTTAAATGTGGTTAAAGGAAGTAAGCATGTATTTAGAATGGTAGTTGGAAGCTGTAGATAGATTAATTAAACATAGTCATGAACACATTGTAGGTCACAAACTGTATGTTATTATTAAAGATTTGCATTAGAGGTGTATGTGTCGTAGTCACAAGATAAAGCATGCATGGGGAAACTAAAATCTAAAATAGGGGACCTTGCCATGGGTTATGAAGTTTTATAAATATGTGTGTCAGGAATAATTAACAAGGCTATATGTTTTTCTTGATTACCAATTCTGAACTGTGTATAGGAACGCTTGAAAGAAGCAATAGTGGTGTGGTTGTTCATTATCTTTTCAAAATGGAAACTCTTTTACTTGCTATATTGGGAGACGTACATATGGTATCAGAGCCAGAGTGATAGCACTCAGGCCTATTTGGGTTCAAGACACTAATGGATAGCTCTAACCAATCGATTGTTTTTATTTATGTATGCATGACACTAATGAACGAGGGGGATAAGTTTTCCAAGTGAGCCTCCAGCAGATTGAAGGAGGTAACGAGGAGGATCAAAGAAACATCACTGAAGAAGGTATAACAAAAGTAATTCTTTTGTCAAATCCAAAACAACTCATGACCCATTCTTATGGTAACGTATTGAAAATTGGACTAAAGATTTTCCCAACAATGTTTGAAACTTGAATGAATTATTCTACAGTAGGGTATTCTATTGGAGTCTATGTATAGTTTTGCATAAACACCGAATTCTGCGGCATATCAGACTAAAATAGTTAAAACGCTTTCTGAAACTTACATAAATCTTATGTAAATTGAGGATAACTGCAAAAGGTATCTACGAGCTAATAGTTTTAACTAACTGCCAAGGTTTACTTGCTCCAACCTATCCTATCTAGCAGATGGAAGTAGAACTTAAGTGATTGAGGAATAGGTGGTGGCTCTGATTTGAGCTGTGAGTTATTCTGGCCCCTCAATCAGGTTCCCTCTCTTGGAAGAATACTTTGCAATCATAACTAGAAATTTCAACCCACTTTTCACTCGAATAAAGGTGGATTATAAATGCAGGAAAATTATAGGAATAATGTGGTCAGAAGCTCCATGTCGGCCTAATTTTTGTATTTATGTTTTTCATTAAAATTGTCGGATGTTCATATTAGCAATGAAATATTTCCACACTTAGGCTAACGGGATGGTTTATGGACTAATTTTGGGATCCTCTTGTTTCTTTATGCATTAAAGACAACTTGAAAGAGGTTCACATGACATTTGGTCATGATATCTGGATTCTCAAACAACAAAAGTAAATTTTCGGAAATCGCGTAAAGGTTGTACGATTGGCTGTTAGGCAACAAAATTTAAAACTGCCTTCTAAAGATCACATTCACACACTTTTTCTGCTAGATTGAAGGAAATTTTTGGTGCTACAAGAACTTGCAATTGTCTCTCTAAAGATAGTTCCTTTTATGTTTAATTTTTGGACATAAAAGATTTGACATTCTTTTATTTTAGTTCAATTTCTTGTCATATGTTTAAATTTATGAGCAGATCTGATGTAAGAATACAGTATAGATCTGCATTGATTAAAAATTTTGTACTCTACATACTATTGTCCTAGTTGATGCACAGCCCTATGAGTATGATCTCTAAATGAAAATATTGTTTGTGTTTGAGTTTTATTAAGGACCAAATCGATTTGGAATCGATCAACATGGTATTGATGGTGCAGGTGCGCAAATGGTTAGTTATCGTAATTCGCACTTGCATAATCAGAATTTGCAGCATTATTTTCATATGTGTAGGTGTTACTCATAGGGGGAAGCTAACAGGTTTAAATTAAATTTTAAATTACTTGTCCACTGTTGTGACGAGATCGCTACGATTGTTTAGTTGTTAATAATGCTTTACAATATTTACATATGGTTCGATGTCCTTCCATCTAAGTCATATCTAGATTTGATGCCTAAAAATTCCTTTGATCGAAGTGTACGAATTTGGTACCGCATTTTAGTTATGATTTATATCCTTTGGATTTGATAACGGTTGATTCCCAATCCCTGTAATGAAATATGTTGGCTTGAATAGATCTAATAAATGTTTCCATTGAAATTATTGGTAAAACGTTGGACTTTCCTTAAGTCTGATAACGTGTCAGGGTGTCCAAATTCTGCAAATGCATTGATTTTTGGGTTGGGCTATATCTAATGAAAAAATGTTGATGGCATTTATATGATGCATGTGTGTAACATGTGATTTAGTTGAACAGATCTAAAGGGAAAATATCGTCTCGGATTTATTTTGTTAGCCGAATCATTTTGAATGCCAAAGGATAGAGTAAGATCTTTAATTTAAAAAAATCATTATAGTCTGGATATTTAAAATCTCTGCCTTAATGGTCAAGTTGAATATATAAAGTCTAAGTGTTGGGAAATTTCTATTGACATTTTGAAAAAAATATAAGTGAATGAATGGCACATAACGTTATGGACTAATGTTGCAGGAGTATGCGTGGGACACCACCAATTGAAATGGACTATTTGTTTCAAAAATTCACCGGCTTAAATAAGGGAGATAAGCCACTCAAGAACGAGTGTTGTTTTATTATCTTATTATAAATTTCATATTTTGAGGGTTCTATGAACCGAGGTTGAACTATGGATTGTGGTATTATGTACTGACATTGCAGGGCTTTATGATGATTTTGACAATCTCACGATCAACGTAAGACATGGATTCGAAATCCACTTGTAAATAAGTGGTGGTTTATTATGAGTTATGAGATTGTATGAACCATGAATGATGGTAAGGGTACAATCACTACAACTTAGGTAAAGTTGACTAAATGAATGAAAATTATGTTTTATCGATATATGTTAATTAACCATGAGGCCAATGTCATTAATGGGGACAATGAGAGTAAGGTCACGTGCATTACGAATAGTCCAAGTGAAAATTTATACTAAATACGAACAAGAAAAATTTGAATGCTGCGGGACCAAAATGATTTTAGGCAAGTGATTGTCACGTGAGCACATTGGTGTTAGGCATATATGCTGCAGGAGCACAATGGTGTTAGGAAAGCGATTACCGCGTGAGCACATTAGTGTTAGGCATATAGTGTGGCAAGAATAAGACCTAGGAAAAACTAGACATTTGGAAGATAGGATGCTATTTGATGTCATTGAGGAGAAAATTTTTGACTAGGTTTAAAAGGGAGAGTAACCTCGGATATAGTTGTAATTCCACACAAATATTGGAAAAGAAATCAAGGGAGAACTTGAGAAAAATAAATATGTTATCAAACCTTCCAAGTAACTATACTGTCACATGACTTAATGTGTAAATGAAAGGAAAACCCAAACCTGGAAGAATGAGGAATTTTAAAGTTTTTGTTTTTAATCTTGTGGAATAGATGATGAATGAAAGAAAAGTTCACCTTAGGTAAATGACTAGTTGAGTATCCAAGTGGACTACTTATGAGTCAATTTCACTATTGAGAAAATACTTATGTATTATGATGATAAAAAGACTAAAATATGTTCAATAAATTGCAAAAGACCCGCTAATTATTTTTTCAGCTAAATTATTGAATTTTGATAGGTGTAAGATTCGGGTAGATCCAATTTTATGTTACAGGAAACTATAGAGCCTGAACAAATTACAACCTACAAAGATCAGAAAAATCGGAGGAGATTAGAACAAGACAAAGCCATAATGACTCAAGAGAAGGAACTTTCGAAGAAATCAGAACACTGAGGATGGTGTTACGTTTAAGGGGGGAAGGATGTAATATCCCCCTTATATGCCCCTGAATATTTTGTAATTTTTGAAAAAAACTATTGTAAAGATTTTGTGGTGAGGAGCTCAAGGCCAAGGCCCCACGAGTAGAGCGTTGTTTTTTTTAGGTGAAGTAATTCCCTAAGTGGTAGACTTGGGGGACTTAAGACATGAATGAAACCTAAGCGACGGGAAAACTAAGTCCACTAAGGGGCAAGGTTAAAACGGTGATGGGATATTTGGGATTCAGATGAAGATTAAACCTTTCCCTTAACAACCTAATCTCTTAGGTGTGTTCCTTGGCTAAGGTAAGTCCTAAGTATACTAACTTACCCCTTTTGGGGCCTTAAGGATAATTATACGTAATACCCCTTAGGGCATCAGGTGTTGGGGTGTTCCCTTAGAACTTTTATTAAGAAGTTCAATATTCTACCTTAAGAAAAGATTATATTCATCTAAGATTTATTAAAGGTGAAATGCTTCTAAAGGTTTAGCCACAAGAATAATTCTCACTTAAAATAAAGAAAAGAGAAGATATGGGTAGTACCTTAATGGGGGTGACTTGCCTTTATAAGATACAAGCTATGCTCCATATACATGTACAAATATATATATATATATAGAAAGAGAGAGAGAATCCTAGATAAAAAATTTAATGAACAAAAATACCACCTACGGCTGATAGTATTCCTACAATGACCAAATAGGAAGCCATATTCCTTTTGACTAATCTACTTTATCGAGGGAGATACTAGATTTTATAAAAAACAACAAGTTCGATAAAGGCCTACCAAATTATGAGAAAAGGGGGGGGGGGGGGCTTCCTCCGAATTTCTTTTAATAACTAAAAGGAAAACTTATATGCATGATCGCCACTTGTCTCATAGGATAATTATTAACTAGAATAGAAACCATACAAGGAAAAGGGAATATTTTGAAAATCAAGCCAATTGGTGTGTCATTTGACTTAAAGTAACCACTCTTTCCTTTTTTGCTTCGGGAAAACTTGTAAGAAAATACCACATACCATGGTTGACTCCATTGGAGATGGAAAGGCTATAGTATATAGAATTATGGCCTTATGTTTTGTATAAGGTAGGGACTACCATCCGAAATGAAGTTAGCATTTAAGGAAATTACTAGCTTTTAGAGGAAATCTCCCAGAAATCAGCCATGCCACTGATTTCATGGGATTTCGCTGTAAGAAAGTATCGAGGAGGCATTGGAGGGAATTGATTTACCTATTTTTTTTCATGGCATGATTTGTGGGGGGGAATCAATTCTTAAAGGAGGGGTTCTACTTGCTGGAGCAGAGCCTTCAGTGGAGATCTCTAGGAGAGGAGGCAACGTGACTCTAGAAAAAATTTAATCCACTTTGAATCTAGTAGGAGGAGTTCTTGCCATATGCTGTGACAACGATCTCCCTTGGTAAACCTTTCCCAAATCTTACGTTGATTCTTGAGACTAAGATGAGTGTTGTTTCTTGCCAGCCTTGTTCGACCTCCCAGGGCATTTACTCAGGAAACAAGCTTGTGGAAAATCGAGGACTCATTGGACCATTGATTACTGGCATTGGAATTGGATTCCATGGTGTCGAAAAATACTGTGTTCGACCTCAACAAGCTTGACGCGATGAGTTTTTGACCGCACCCATTTGAGATATTATGCGATGGGTATCGAGCCATGTGGAGCTCACGCCGAAAGATGAAATTTGTACTTGGTATGCAGTCCCTCTACCCAACTATGGAAATAGTTATCTATTTCTGTATTAAAATATTGTTCTGCATTTTATATCCGAGGACTTCGGTCTTTGCTATAATAAAACATAGATCTACTTTCTTAAAGATATGAGTATTGGAATATTATAACCTGGAATTCCTACATTCCATACGCAGGCATTATGCTTGGCGGAATCAATATATTATATTTATGTACACACCCTTCAACCGGTAATGCACTGTGCTTTTATCTGCAAATTGAAATCTTAGAAAATGACTCTATTAATTTTGGGGATCATCACGAATCCGTGTTAGGGCTGATGTTTGAGTTTCCTTGAAAACATACCCCAGGTCGTTCCCCTTTCCTAAGCCTGATCGATTAGGATTTCTATTCTCCTTGAACCTTTTGATGTTGCTCCTATATATTAAACACCATACTGAGGGATCAAATATTGGTTTATATGTCCCCTTATCCTTTACTGTAGTTGGGACGTAGGGAAGATAAGCTTTAGATCATATAATGGAATAAACTACTCCCTTTGATTATTTTGCATGTCTTATCTTGTTTAATGTATGACAAAATGTTGTGTCCAAGGATCCATACCTGGTATGAGTCTTTAAACTATGGGATCTTTCCGATAAGGGTTTAAGTACTTGTTGTGACCATAGGTTCTATGAGAAGATACCCTTTTGTATTAATGTATTTACACTCTCGCTCAAAAGGACTGAACTCTAGGAGCAGTTGTTAGGGTTCTTAAGAAGCAAGTGTTCTTCCTTATTTTAAAAGATATGTAGGTTGTAGGAGAGTTAAGTCCTACATTGGGTTGTTAAACGTTATTTAAGTGTCTAATTTCATTATACAATGATAGGAATTGATATAGTATATATATATGTAGTAATGAAGAGGCAATGATGTGACCTATTACCTCATTTATTGTATCCATGCATGTGTTCCTTGTGTAAAGGTGCCATTTTCCTTACAAATGTACCTTTCACTTCTGGTATGCCTCATCAGTGGACGAGCATTTGAGCATTACACTTTTTGAAGTTTCATATATATATATATATATATATATAGAAGTGTGGAAACAACAAAGTTGCTGATTATAACATTTTTAATGAAATAAATGTCACAGGATGTGACGGTTTGATGGACGTAGCCGCATGGATTGGGTGAACCACTTACTCCGATGTCTCTCTTTTGTTTATGCCTCATGTTTGTTTATCTTCGTGTCTCTGTGTGTTGTGTCTACATGTTTTACTTTCTTCATGTTATTTTTGTACATATGATTCTGTGCTACAAATGGACTGTAGTAATGTAAATGATAATCAAGAATGTTGTTGTTATCATAAGGTTTTATTGTATGTATAGTAAGGCATGTTTAGAGCACTATGATGATGCAATCCTAGTGGCTATGAATAATATCTTAGGGAGTTTACATTAAAGAAAATTGTTGAAAGATTGTTTTACAATGCATGTGTGTTGACACTATCAAATTTGAGTGAACATGTTTTATATGAAATGCCATGTAAATCTGCTGCTAATAGAATTGACTCATTTTGTAGTAACAACCAAACAAACATTTCCCCTTTTCCACACAGAAAGGCATTGAGGAATAAGGGGTTAATTATAGAATTTTTTTTATGGACACCTCAAGGATGAAGTGTTGGTGTACTACATCTCTTAAGTAAAAAATGATAATATATCATAATTATATTAGAAGAACTAATGTATGGTTTATGGAACATTGTAAATATGTGCGACTAATAAAAACAGAAGGGTGCCTTCTATGCCTCTTTCTATTTACAATTTAAGATAATCCTTAACCACAACATCTCTACTTAAAGGGATGATAGATCTATAACTTAGCACCATTAAAAGATATATATATATTTCAAATAAAAACCCAGGATTGGAATGGTAATTTAAATCAGGAACCCTTATGATAGTTCGCAAGTAAATGTATGTTAAATGTTGTTAAAGGAAGTAAGCGTGTATTCATAATGGTAGTTGGAAGATGCAGATATATGAATTAAACATATTCATGAACACATTGTAGGTCACAAAGTGTATGTTATTATTAAAGATTTGCATTAGATGTGTATGTGTCGTAGTCACAAGATAAATCCTACATGGGTAAACTAAAATCTAAAATAGGGGACCTTGCCATGGGTTATGAAGTTTTATAAATATGTGTGTGAGGAATAATTAACAAGGCTGCATGTTTTTCTTGATAAGCAAATCTGAACTGTGTAGAGGAATGCTTGAAAGTAGCAATAGTGGTGTGGTTGTTCATTATCTTTTGAAAATAAAAACTCTTTTACTTGATATATTGGGAGATGTTACAGGTATCAAGTTTTCTACACGTTTGTCTTTTAAGACCGAGAAACAAGTTACTCAGGCGTGCTAATGGGCTATGCCACCATTGCAAGCAATGCTGCAGCCCATGGAAAAAAGTCTCAAAATAAAATACGATTTACATAAATGAAGACAGAGTGTGCTAAAATCCCAAGTCATTTCTATTTCGCTGCTAACAGCCTAAGAAATTTTACAACCCAAACTTAACTACACAGAGCCAAATTTCTTAAGAGTTACTTCATGGCTCAAATGCCTTAAAAAAATAATAAAATCCAAGTCTGTAATCATAATCCCAAAGGAAAAATCCAAAAACCACAGAGAAGCCTCAAACCCAAATGATGAAACAACATGCAGGCAGCCTGAGAGGAAACAAGCTTACGCTTCTTGAGCAGGCTTACCTTGCACCTTGGATCAAGACGTAAGACCACGACAGAGTTGGAGCCACACTGATCCTCACTATCTTTCGGCACCTGCAAACACAAGCAAAACTGGGGACGAGAAGTATGACCACGTTAATAACCTTAAGCCAAAACAATGTGTAGGCATATGAACCCCAGAACGAAGCTTGCCTTATGGCCTAAAGGTCGACTTCATGTTTTCTCCCTGTGTAGAGACAAGTTAGAGAAACCCCAAATGACAAGCATTTTGACAAAGCCATCATGTGCCAAATCCCTAATCTTGGGGCTGTGACGAAACCCAATTGCATTAATGGCATTAATGATTCTAGCTGGTTCCATTATCAAGCCAAAAACCCACTCTCCATAGTTTATGTATTGTTGTATTATCATGATCTCCATTACAAGCTTAAACCATGTTGACATATGGTACAACCATATGTTATATTTGCTACCCCTTTCGTATCACCATGTAATAATTACAACGTATACAATATAAGAAGGGTAATATATTACAATGATAAGGTTTAAGTGTAGAGTGCATAAATGGTTTGCGCTAGCCTTAAGTAAACCCCAAGACTTATGTATTAATATAATGTATGTACCAAAGGTTTAAGAGCTCATAACATGTGAACCTTAGGCATTAATCCATAAACTTAACACCATACAATTAAGCCCTAAAATTATTCTTAGTGAACATAACATATGTAATATGCCATGTTAAATATTGTAACCCTTGTAAAAATCAAGGGCTTGGTCTTGAAGGCCATGTACTTAACCTACAAATAGAAAACATAAGAAGTGTTAATAGTGTTTAATAAACTAAATATAAACTGTAATTAACACCAAAATTTGAAATAAGAGTTGCAAGACCATAAGAAAGCATAAGTACTGGACAAGAATCTAGCATTAACAGTTAAACTTTACGAGAATAGGATGTATACCTGTTATAAATCAGAGTCGGTAAAGGAAGCAAATTCCACCATAACTATGCTCTTTAAGATCCCATCGCGAAGTATGAAGTGCATGTGAAATAGAATAGGTGCCTTAGTTCAGAGAACTAAGTAAGCCTGCAAACAAATAAACACCTTTACCTCTCAAACCGCCATGTGAAAACGATTCCTGCTACTCCGCCCACTTTGTTTCCACAAACAAAGTTAAGTTAGTACCTAGTATAATTAACAAATGTGACTATGGAGAAAGGACGAATCATTTACACCAGTGATGAAACATAAACGAGAAAAGTATAAACAAAATATTAAAGGAGTAAACAACAGTAAGATATGATAAGTAAAATACACTAAAAATAATAACTGGAAGTAAAAGATAGAGTGTAATAAAAGATTACGAATAAACAGTGGTACATGAAGTGTACGATAAAGTTACTCAAGTGAATAATGTTCCATTCAGGTAGTTTCTACTAGTCTATATTTTTTTTTGATTTTTGGGGACATTACAGCTGTTATCAGAGCCTAGTTTCAATACTAAGATACCTATGGGCGTACCAAGCTATCACTATAGAAAAAATAAAGTTTAATATTAAATTTTGGTTTCTAATAGAAAATTTTCCCGTTATTAAAAATTTTCTTTGTAGTTACAGGAATTTTTACAGCATTGTTCAGTTTATGAATATTGAGGAAGAAAACAGTCGTCAAGGGAAGATGGCCACTCCCACTCCGGAAGTAGAACTGGTGGTAGAGATAAAACTCTGATATTTTGAAAACTCTACACAGTCTTCAAGATGAATTGAAAAGTTTCAAAGAAGAGAGCCTAAATGTAAGGAAGGAGCAACAAGCTACAAATGAATCCTTAGTGAGAAATATGGCGGGAGGAAGCCTACAAGGTAAACCTACTCAGTCCACCAACAGATCCAAAAGAGAACCATACTATAAACAGGCCAGCATCCTAACAAAAGAAGAAAAATAATGTACCCTTGAAGCAACCAAATAATATCATCACAGTCATTCATGTGGTGACTCGCTTTCACTATAGAGTAAGAAGGAAAAGAGTAATGACAATCTTGAGGGGGAGTTCTGAAAGATAAGAGCCATAACCTATGAAGGTGAAGTAAACACTGGGGAAAAGGATGAGGAGTGGCTACTGCACATGAGTAAGTATTTCTAGGTTCATAACTATTCAAGTGAGATGAAGGCTCATCTCACCAACTATAACTTGAATAACAAAGTAACAAGATGGTGGAGATATTTAAAACACACCAAGAAAGATGAGCTAAGGGAAATACATTGGAATAGGTTTCGAAAGATTTTCCAAGAAAAATATATGTCAAAAAGGTTCTTTGACCAAAAGGTGAAATATTTTCATGGACTACTATGGATTCGTTTATTAACATATTTCTAGATATGTTTCATTATGTACCTTACATCGATGAACAAAAGGTAAAGATCCAGTAGTTCCTAGGATGTCTTCCTCCCATTTTTTGGGACAGGGTTGAATTTGTATTGCCTAAGAATTTGGATACAATGTTGTACAAAGCTAGGCTCTGTTATGAGCATGGGCAGTTGAGGCAAGAGAAAATGAACTGAAACTGAGACAAGTCTAAGAACTTCTTTGATAACCACAAACTTGGGTCCAACCCACAGCCATATATTCAGCTTTCAAGCGAAGAAGGACTTTAATAAACCTTGTACGAAGCCTTATGTAATAGATGCTAATGTTAACAAACCACTAGCAAGTGGGACCAATGCTACCCCACTATAGATCAAGTGCTTGAAATGCAGCGGGCGTCATTATGCTTGAGATTGTAAGAACAAGACCGGTGGGGTCTTGCATAATTTACAAGGAGAACCAACTGTTAAAGACATAGTTGGAACACCTTAGATCTATGCAGCATTGGAGGGCCGATAGGCAGATCATCAGGATATGATGGTCGAGATAAAAGCTAAGATCTTGGACACTTCTGTTTCAATACTTATTGATCCCGGTGCTTGCCATAACTATGTTGCACTTAAAATTGTTGATATATGCAAACTAGGCAAAGTAAAACATGATAAAACTTAGTTGGTTCAGTTAACCATAGGTACAAAACGGAAAGTTTCATAAATTGTTAAAGAATTCGAGGTAAACCTAAACTATTTTCTTATGAAATTAAACCTGAAAATCCTACCTTTAGGATCATATGATGTACTTATAGGCATGGATTGGCTGGAACAACACCATGTCATGCTCAATTGTTTTCACAAGTCTATCTTGTGTATTGATAGCCAAGGGAACCAAGTGAAGGTTCATGGCATTCTAAAGAAAATTTCCGTGAGGCAAATATCTTCCTTACAAGCAAGGAAATGTCTTAGGAACAGCTGCAAGTTGTCTGCAGTAAGCATGTGAGAGATAGAGTCTGAAAGGGAAGAACGCATAGAATACTTCCCCATGCTTGAAGAATTGAAGGATGTGTTTCTCAGGGAAATCTTCAAATTACGTATGAAACGAGACCTAGACTTTTCCATTGAATTGATGCCAGGATCAGTTTTGGCCTCAAAATCCCCTTACCCCATGAGTGCACCTGAGTTCGTGAAACTCAAACTGTAGTTACAGGAGCTAATAGAGAACGGGTATATCCAATGATACCATTCGGGTTAGCCAATGCACCCGCAAACTTTATGTGTATGATGAACAACATATTCAGTAGGTATGTGGATAAGTTTGTCCTAGTCTTTATAGAAGACATACTGGTTTATTCAAGGAATAAAGAAGAACACGAAGAACATATTCATGTAGTACTACAAGTGTTAAGAGAACACCAGCTTTACGCTAAGTTTAGTAAATTCAATTTTTACAAACCATAGATACAGTATCTAGGTCACATTATCTCTGAGATAGGTAAAGTTGTGGACCCGAAAAATATTGAATCCATAAAGGATTGGCCTACCCATACTAGTGTCACTGACATTAGGTTCTTCTTGGGATTAGCCATATATTATCTAAATTTCATTGAGAACTTCTTGAGAATCGCTTTCACCATGACCTCTTTGTAGAAGAAAGCAAGTAAGTTCTTATGGACCACTAAGTGTGAAGAAAGTTTTCAAAGGCTTAAGCAACTTTTGATGACCGCACCGATGTTACAAATTGCATATCCCGATGGGGATTTTGTTGTTTACATGGATGCAAGAAAGGAAGGACTTGGAGGAGTCCTCTTGCAGAACGATCACACAATCTTTTATGAATCACGGAAGTTAAAAGAGAATGAGCAAAATTACCCTATGCACGATCTTGAGTTTGCTTCCATCATCCATGCTTTGAGGATGTGGAGGAACTAACTCATAGGAAGGAAGGTCCTTCTAAAGACAAAAAATATGAGTCTGAAGTATTTATTTAATCAACCAGATCTAAATGTGAGGAAAGATAGATGGTTGGCTTTCCTCAGGGAGTACCAATTCGAGTTAAAGAAAATTAAGGGAAAAGAAAATAAGGTTGTCGATTCTTTGAGTTGAAAAACTTATATGATTTATGAGGTGACCTTGAGTCAAACTGATGTAGATTTGCGTGATAGAATTAGAGCGGCCAACAGAGTTGACCCCTTCTCTGTGGAAACCCTCAAGAAAGTCCTAGAGGACACATTTTTTCAACAACAAAAAGAATACAAGGTGGACGAATCCAGACTACTATGGTCGAAGGATCACTTGTATGTTCCAGATGGAGGGGACCTTCAGTCCGGCATCCTCATGAAATTTCATCGGGCATGCTACTCAGGGGAACCTGGGATATCAAAAGATGATATCCACTATTAAGAGACACTTTTTCTAGCCTGAGTTAAAGGTCTACATTTCAATGTTTATTGTTAAATGTCAGGAGTTCCAGCTAGTCATAGATGAGCACCACCATCCTGCGGGATTATTGTAGCCATTGCCCATTTTGGAATGGAAGTAGGAGGTTATTAGTATGGAATTTATCACTAGTTTACCAAAAAGTAAGAAGCAAAATGATTCTATTTTTGTGGTCGTTGACAAGTTTTCAAAGGAAGCACACTTCATTCCTGTGAAATCGACCTACAAGGCCATGAACATTGCTAATATATTATTGGAAGAGATATTTAGATTACATGGGATACCCAAGGCAATTATCTTGGATCGAGATGTTAGGTTTACAGGAAACGTTTGGAGATATTTACTCTCTGGATTGGAGACATAGTTGAATTTAATCATTGCATATCACTCGTAGACATATGGGAAAACATAGAGAGTAAACCAAATGGTGGAGGACATGCTCCGAATGTATGTCATGAACAATCCCACGAAGTGATAGGGTTACCTGCACCTCGCCGAGTTTGCGTATAACAATGGTTATTAGGCTTCCACCAAGATGAGTCCCTTTGAGGTACTCTATGGATAGAAGTGTAAAACACCAGTTACTTGGGATAACACGGTGGATCATCTCATGTTAGGGCCTGATTTGTTGATGGACTTGGAACAATTGGTTACCAAGGTCTAGGTGAACCTTAAAGAAGCACAAGACCGTGAGAAAATTTACACAGATCAGAAAATAAAATATAAGTAATTTCAAATAGGCAATCATGTTTACTTTAAAGTAAAATCCAAATGAAGCTCATTGAGCTTAGGTAGGTGCAGTAAGTTAGCACCTAGATTTTGCGGACCTTTTGAAATACTGACCAAGAAAAGGTCAGTGGCTTATGAACTAGCATTTCCCATGCATGTAAAAGTCCACAATGTTTTCCATGAATCTTTGCTAAAGAAATATGTTTAAGATGCTAAACATGTTGTTGATTGGTCCCTATTATAGGTGGAACCTAAAGGGGAGTTTGCTGATGAGCCTACTCATCTTTTGGACAAGAGAGAGGTGTAACTCTAAAATGGCACCATAGTCCAATTGAAAGTGTAGTGGAAGCACTTTGAGGCTGATGAGGCTACTTGCGATAAAAAGGACACCATGAGAAAGGCTTACCCTGCCTTATTTCATGATATCATTCTGAGTCCTTGGAAGAACAGGGACGGTGTTGTTCTAAGCAGGGAGGGATGTAATATCCATAATTTTAGACCTAACACTTATAGGCATGTGTCTATTGATTATGATGATTATCTTGATGTTTTATTTTTATATTGGTTTGAATAACGCACTGCATATGAACATGATGATTTGTTTTATATATATTGGGCATAATCCAATTATTGATGATATATGTATATGCTTGTTTGTGTTGCGTGTGGACCCTGAAGCACATGATTGATGAGATGTTTTGTGTTGAGTGAGGAGCTTTGGAGCACTTGAGTGATTGATGATTTGTGCTGAGAGAGAAGCTCTCGAGCACATGAGTACTTACCTTTGTGTTGAGCGAGAAGCTCTAGAACACATGAAAATATAATTAGATGTGTTGGCCATAAGCGTTGGATCCTTTTGTGTTTATGTTGACCATAAGCTCTAGAGCATCGGATGCTTGGAAATTATATCCCTAGGTGTATCATACAAGTACATCCTAGCACTAGTGTTGATCGAGGAGCTCTGAAATTGCACTAAATCATAACTCTCTGTTTAAGCATTGAGTATGGGCTCTAGTAAGCGCTAAGGATTACTAAAAATAATTTAATAACTTTTGAGTGAAAACGACTCAAGAAAAATATCATCATACTTGTTTATAAGTGATTAAATGGAATTTCTAATTTCTATATTCTCATCAAAGTAATGAAGAGCTACCACGTTATACTAGGGAAATACAACATGCAAGGATGTTTAGAGTTTCTTAGCCTAGTATACCTAAACCATCTACCTACTTGACCTTAATGAAGAAGTGTCATTAAGAGTAGGGATCATGGTATATGATGCCCAAAGACAAATGTTAACAAAGTGTTATATTATTATGTACTTTATACATGCTATGTATAAATAATTAAATATATTAATAATATAAATAAATGAAATAAAGAAGAGAAGCTCCATCAATTATTATTTATTATTAAAGA
>LPNX010078988.1:682118-744497 GCA_001517045.1 Pseudotsuga menziesii | reverse complement strand
TATATATATATTTATATTTATATCGTCTTGATAACTTTCGGTTATAATCGTCATTGCAACATATATGAAATTTTTTTATAACTAAAATAGGTATACCTTTCTCTTTCATGCATGATAGAAGCTTCATTAGTTATGCACTACCATGGAAAAAAAGTTATACCAATTCCAAAAAACATTTTCCTTACACTCTTCATCTACACATCTCAAGCTGACTCTTTGTTTCCAATATTATATCTAGTCAATATGTTGTTGGGATAAAGAAATAACTCTCTCTTAATGTTAATTTTAGCATTGTGTTTATGTTTAGTTGAAGAACGTGTTCTAGGGAAGTCACCAATATTTAGAAAGTGTCTTGTTATTTCCAAATAGATCTCAACTTCTTACTAAGTTGCAATAATTTAACTATTTGAATAATAATCATTGTTGCATTAAGTATTTATTATGGTGGTGGTTTTATAGCATGATTTGACACATGCTATGAAACATAATTTATGATGGTCCAGCTTGTCCCTCTATAGACTCAGTATACCCTTATTGCCAAGTTCAAACCTTAAAAATCACATTTTAGATACACATCTTGCTCCACTGTATCCTGTGTACATTGGGTTTCATACTCAAAATTTAAAATATTTTGAGTTTTCCATTCCAAGTCACCACTCAAAATTTAAAATATTTCGATTTTTCCTTTCCAAGTCACAATTGCTATGATCCTTCGAATTCCATATATACTAGGAAATGTTCAAGTTCGAACCTCCATGTCCTTTGAGGGGTATATATTGAGCCATTGTGAAGCATTTTGGGCGGGAAGATTTGGAGAGCAAGTAAACACTAGAGAAATTTTCCCCCATTTCCAAACCTTGAGTATGCATCATTTTATCCTTGTTAGATTGAACTCTCTTATTTTAATCTCCCAAGCTCTTTCTTATCTTATGAAGGAGGAACCCAATTACTCCTTGAACTTCTGATATTTCCATTGAATGGAGGATTCGAGTGGTGGAGGCCTTGGTGGAGGAACATAGTTTATTGGTTTTGACAAGTTGTTGGTAGAAGGTTGTCACTGTGTACTTATGTTCATTATACTAATAGAGATAATATTTTCTCATCCAATTCATGTGCAAGTGATTACATTATGTTCATTGGGTATATTTGCTAAATATGTTAATGGATTATGCTAGATTATATTCTAACAATTTATATACATTTTATATGATGGTATGCCTTGATTCTTTAGGACAAGTTGCACGTCGAGAGCTTAATGGTGGTTTGTAAGGGACTTATCCTTTTGTTGTTGGAATTTGATAACTATATAGCATATATTTGAGAATTTAGTTCATTACCTCTGTCTATTGTTGTGCTACCCCAAGCCATAGGACGATTTTCACTTTAATAAAACCTCTATAATGAATTTATTTCAATTCAATATTTATACTTTGTATAACATGATGGAAACAAACATGATATGAACCATGGAATATGATGTAATGAAGTCAATATAATGGGGTAACAAATAAAAAATATAATGCTACCATAAAGGTAATTAGTTGAACATGGGACAAAATAGTGAAAGAAATTAATAAAAAATAAAATAAAAATGAGAAAACATGCTTAAATGAAATAAAGGTAATAGATAATAGAGAAAAATAAAACAATTATACGAAAGCAATGAAGTTGATAACAAAAGAAGAGTGTAGTATAGTAATAATGTTAGGTAGAGTCGTAAAATGTAGAGATGCAAGGATATAATTATAGGAAAAAGAAAATAAAATATAGATATACGTAGAAGCAGTAAAGTGATAAAGTGTATATAGCTAAACTAAAATAAATGATAGGTGAAAAGTAATTTAAAAAACAAGCTCTCAATAATAATTATGATGTCACTCCCTGAAGGTCTCTCTTTAAATTTCTCGCTTGTGAAAGTTGCGGTAACCATTGCAAATTTGCAAGATGCACACTTCATAGTTGCAGGGGCTACCTCATCTCTGGTGGCCACATGTTGGAGAATCCCACCAACAAAGCTTCGTTGACCAAGCGTTCCCACTTTGTCGAAGCCCTACAGTGCAATATCCCTGAGCACTGGACCAAAGAAATTTTAACTTGCCCGGCAACGTCTGGGGAGCAGACGAGGTCTCACCCGAGGTGTTCAACGGAGATCTGTCAGAACCGAGTTTCTGACAGTGGGAGAGAAGGATATAGGGATCTGACGGAGGGAGATCATAACATATTCAATATTCATACAGTATCAAAATATTGCAATATTATTCAATGAACATCATAGCGCATCAAGCATAAATTATAACAACCTAAAACCAACAGATCTCATTGATATAGCAGAGAGAGGTTGAATCACATCTATAACATGTAATTTCAACAAAACAGAGCTGCAGCATCACAACATATCTGTAACAATAGACAAGTATTGAGCCATACACATCGCATCATATATTAATCTTGTGCAAATATGCCACATTACATAATCCTTCTCCAAAGTCGGATACTGCATACATCAGAAAGAAGCCTACATAAAATCGCAGTCAAGACAGGAAAATCTTTGTAAGACAGATCGCACCAGATCGTATCCCTTACAATCGCGTATGAAATATAATTATTCACAACATGCTCACATATAACACTCTCATCTCTATCTCTCTATATCTCCATATCTCCAAAATGGATCTATAAATAGGCTTATTCCTTTACATCAAGCATCCACTAATAACTGAATTCTAACTGCTACTGACCTAATGAAAAAAAACTTAATCAAGATATACATAAAATATTAAAAAATGGTTATTTTCTCGCTTATCGCACCAATCTTCCCTTGCGTGGTACTGCATGAGCTTGTGCCACTGCTACAATGCTGCACAACTCCCTTTTCCCAAACCCCTTGCCAACAGGCCCCCAACACAGTTTTGTGGCTTGCCCTTGAGCCACATCAGGTCGACAGGGTGTGTGCCAATGTCTTGTCCTTAAAGTCTGCAAATTGCTACACAACTTCACGGACCCGCAACTGGACTTGACTAGCGATACTGTGACATTTAGTGAGATTCTGCTAGAGAAGGTGATCCTCACTCACCTTGCTTTCAACTAGTTGTCACTTATCTTGGACAGCCCAGAGCATGGCGATGGCCTTAATAGGGAATTGGCCATTGATTTCTTTGCATTCATCGAGATGCTTGCGACGCTTTTGCTAGCCCTAGTAGCTCACTGTTGTATATCCTTCCACTTTGTGGCCTGGATGATCTGCACCATCAGTGGCATGGCCTTCAGTGACGTATTCAAGGTTGTCAACTGACCATCTGCTTCTTGGACATGTGCATTCAACTAATAAAGCTGCTCATCATGAACAATACTTTGCCAAAATTGCGTGGTTGTCTCCATAATAGTTTTAGCCTCTTGCTCCATGGTGCCGAACTGAGTGGAAATTTCTTCATTGGAGCTCTTGCACTTCTCAACCTGCTCCGGTGGCATTGTAGGTTGTACCTAGGCCTGGAGTAGCAAGTTAGTGTCCTCAAGATGAACTAGAGTCTACCCCAATCGCTTGGCCTTTTCGACTGGGGTGAGCGCTAAGGTGCTATCAAACATGTTCTAACAGGCATCAGAAATAGCCTACTCAACTTTGTTGCACCTTGCACACACCTACACCTCATAAACAATCAAGTGGTCTTGCGCCTTCTTGAGGTTGGTAATCTCTTCGGCAGCCTTCTGCTACAACTCGGCCTATGCTGCCTTCAGCTAATTGATTCCTTGTAACTTCTCCTTGGCTACCTACATGCGGACCTGGTGTAGCTCCTCTGCTTCCTTCTGTAGCTTCGCAACAATATTCCTGGACTGAACATAGCCCTCAGTCAACTCTATTTTCCTTACCGCCAATTCCAATGCGACGCCATGCTGCAACTCGACCAACATTGTAGCAGATAGTTTGTTCAGATCCAACATCACACTCAAGATTAGGTCCAGCTATTGGTGTACTTCTTCATTGCCGGCGTCAATCACAGTAGGGGGAAACTACATGTTCCTAACCGGGGGCTTAGTGCTGATCGATAGGTTGTCCTGGAGCAAAGGTCTAGCCAATAGTTTCTTGGAAACAATATAAAAAATGGTATCTAAAGTACTTCTTACCACACCAAATTCTTTGTGGTTAGATTCATGGATCGTTGTAGTGGAAGCCATAAATGAATCTGCGATGGCATTGATAAGATGCTGGAGCTGGTCTTCCATCCTTGTTTTGGTACCACTACCGGCCTCATACTCCTACCGCCACTAAGTGCGTGTCTCTTCCTGCATCCTCTGTGTGATATCTTCAGGATCTGTCAATGACTCATTGTCAGAGTCATGGGTGCTCAATTCCGGTAGGGCAAGGTCCTTAGGGGCCTTTGGGAGTAGCTCCTTCTCTAACTCTTCTTGACTCACTAGGACGCGCCAGTCCCTCGACCAATCTTGCACAATAGCGTCCAACTCTTTTGTGGTGACCTTATAAGGAAATGGTAGCCACTATCGATCAGGATCCCTCCTGGCCTGAATATGAATGGAGTGGGGTCCGATAGGAAATTGAAGGATCTGTTGATACTTGACCATGATGTAGGGAGAAACTCTAGGAATGGCAACAATGGCCTCCTACAATGCTTCCCAATAGTTCCAGAAATGAATAGCACAGTCAGTTTGGTGACTAGGTTCTTTGACCAACCATAAGTTCTGATACCAAGCACCACGACAAACCTTGACTGCTCAACTTCCCTTGGTTGGTAGTCCTCCGGTTCCATCCAAGAAACCAGAGTGATGAGAATAAAAAGCCAACTATGATAAAAAGGCCGACCCATCTGAGCAACAAGCACATTCTCAAGTAACTTATTCAAGCACTGAGCCACGTAACTCATTTGATGCAATGTGGTGCATGGGTTCTTATTGAGTGGGTGTAGAGTAGAAGAGGTCTCACCCGAGGCGTTCAAGGGAGATCTGTCAGAACTGAGTTTCCCACAGTGGGAGAGGAGGATATAGGGATCCAACGGAGGGAGATCATAACTTATTCAATATTCATACATTATCGAAATATCGCAGCGTTATTCAAGGAACATCATATCACTTCAAGCATAAATTATAATGACTTAAAATCAATAGACCACATTGATATAGGAGCAAGAGGATGAATCACATCTATAACATGTCATTTCAACAAAATAGAACCGCAACATCACAACAGATCTGTAACAATAGACAAGGATTGAGCCATACACATCGCATCATATATTAATCTTGTACAAATATGCCACATTACATAATCCTTCTCCACAAATGGATACTGCACACATAAAAAAGAAGCCTAGATAAAATCGCAGTCAAGACACGAAAATCTCCATAAGACAGATCGCACCAGATCGTATCCCTTACAATCGTGCATGCAATACAATTGTTCACAACATGCTCACATATGACAATGTCCCTCTCTATCGCCCTATATCTCCATCTCTCCAAAATGGATCTATAAATAGGCTTGTGCCTTTACATCAAGGGTCCACTAATAACTGAATTCTAACCGCTAATGACCTAATGCAACAAAACTTGGTCAAAATATACATTAAATATTCAAAAACGGTTATTTTCCCGCTTATCGCGAAAATCTTCCCTTGCGCGGTATCTTGTGAGTTTGTGTAGCTACCACGATGCTGTGCAACTCACGTGTACCAAACCCCTTTCCAACTAGCCCCCAACATAGTTTTGTTGGTCGCCTTCGAGCCAAGTTAGATCGATAGGGTGTGTGCTGATGTCTTTTCCTCAAAGTCTGCAAACTACTGTGCAACTTCACGTACCTGTAGCTGGACTTGAATGGCGATACTCTGACAATTAGTCAGAGTCTATTGGACAGGGTGCTACTTTCTTGCCTTGTTATCGCTTCTCTTGGATGGCCTGGAGCATGGCGACGACCTTAACAACCAACTCGCCACTGATTTATTGGAATTCATCGAGCTGCTCATGGTGCTTTTACTAGCGTTCTTATGCCCTAGAAGCTTGTTGTTGTACATCCTTTAGCGTCCTTCAGTGTTTTCAACTGACCCTCAGCCTCTTACACCTGTGCAACTAGTTGATCAATCTACTCATCATGAACAATACTTTGCCAAAACTGCCTCATTGTCTCCATAATAGTTTTATCCTCTTGCTCCATGGTGCTGAATTGAGTGGCAATTTATTCAATGGCGTTCTTGCACCCCGCAACCTGCTCCGGTGGTGTTGTGGGTTGAACCTAGGCCTGGAGCAGCAAGTTAGTGTCCTGAAGCTGAACCAAAGTCTGCCCCAAATGATTCGTCTTTCCAACTCGGGTGAGCACTGAGGTGTTCTCAAACATGTTCTGGCAGGAATCACAAATAGCCTTCTCAACTTCACTACACCTTGCACACAATTGTTCCTACTCAACAATTAGGCGGTATTGAGCCTTCTTGAGCTTGGTAATCTCTTCAGTAGCCTTCTGCTGCAACTCGGCCTGTGCTGCCTTCAGCTGATTGATTTCTTGTAACTTATCCTCGACTAAATGTACATAGACCTTGTGCAGCTCCTTTGCTTCCTTATGTAACTTCGTAGTGGTATTCTTGGACTGAACATAGCCCTCAATCGAATCTTTTTTCCTTGCTGCCAATTCCAATGTGGTGCCATGCTGCAACTCGACCAATGCTACAGCAGATAGTTTGTTCAGATCCAACATCACACTCTAGATCAGGTGTAGTTACTAGTGCACTTCTTCATTGCTTGCATCAATCGCAGTGTTCGGCTACAGGGAAAACCCAGGTTTTATACTTTAACTTCGCACCAACAAAAAGACCCACAGTGTTGGCCCTTTCGGAAACAACCTACGAACAGGTTGCAGTCTCACCCGAAACAGCTATGGGGTGCCGAAGAATCATGTTTCTACAAGCGGAAGAGGGATATTACTATACCTTTATCCTTAACAACAAATAATTATACCAAATAGAGCTTCGATATTTACTTGATTAGCTTCGCAGTTAGATAACAGACTTTTATTCCTTAACCCTTAACTGGGAATTCACAGCGAAGTTAATAGTTAACAGTTATCTTACTTTAGCATTCACCTACTTATCAAAAGCATCAAAACATAACATAAACCATACAAAAGAACCACAACACAAGATATAACGTGGTTTACCCCCAGTGTAGGGGCTACGTCCACAAAATTGCGCTTTTATTCCACTTCTTACAAAACATCAGTTCTGATCTGCACACTCAGCAGCAGATCCATCCTTCTAGTCTAACTGCACACTCAGCTGCAGTTCCTTTCATACAATCTCTAAGTTGCGCACTCAGCTGCAGTTCCTTTCTTAGAAAAACCCTATGTGCACACAGCTGCAGAGGTCATCCACGCACACAGCTGGGACTTGACCTTAAAACCCAAAATAGATCTAACTTCTTCGCATCATACGATCCTCATTTCATTAGATGATATTGACATCTTTACATGAGTGCCTATTTATACAAGTGCACTATTACAAAATCATGGGATTACACCCGAAAATTATGGACAATTACAAAAAATAGGGATTTCACTCAACCTCGACACCCATAAGACTATTTTGAGTCGCAACTCTGCTTACAATCTTCCACAAAAACCGTGGAGTTACCAAAATTAGTGACCGTTAAGGTGCGCGCCCCAACAGGCCCCTAAGACTCACCAGTGTCCCGTCCTGGGACACTCTGCTACTTGTCTAGTGGGAGAATATTGTTGGTGAAGATAGTGAACTACTGTTGGCTGCTTGCTCCTTTTTCACTTTGTCGAGTTCTATATCCGTCTGCATCTCTGTAACCATCATCTTTAATTTTCCTGCCCTCGTGCTCCCTTATATGCCTGTCATCATCGTCATCCCTTCTTCTACTTCTACCATAGCCGCAGTTTGTTTGATCCTTCATCCTTTCATCCTTAGCAGACTACCTATGTTCCTTATGCTGCCATCTTCCTTCGCAATATTTACGATGGTCATGGGAATCAAAAGCTATCAGCGACTCCATTCCTCGAATTGCCTCCCGTTCATGTCCTATCAAACATTTGACCATCCACAACTTTGGGTCCTTAATAGATGGTACACCTGTGATTGCATGCCATTTTACTTTTGCATAAGACAAACAGCATGCCTCCATTCTTCCGAGCTAGGAGGATACATCTCAGGATCCTCCGAAGTCTTTCTCAAGGGTTTGTGACTTTCTTCGTTCCGTTTAGAGCGAACTTTTTCCTTAAATTTCTTCCTGGTTGAACATGCCTGCATAGGTGGATGTAGCACTGGGGGAGTTTAGATGCAGTTGGATTACTGATAAGGTTCTGCAGACCTCTCTCCCTAAACTCTCACAACAATTCTTGGACTTCGTGATCAGTCAACATGGTCTTAACTGTAAACTCAAGAAAATGCATAATGCAGGAATCGTAGGCCTATGTGGCTTCTTATAGAATCCCATGACAAAATCTGCCATCATGGTGCATTAAGGACACCGAATCTAATGGAGTAGCGGTAAATCCTATTCACATGGTGCTAGATTTTCCCAAAATCTCATCATTACAAGCAGTTAAGGCAGCTCACGTGCCGGCACCGCCAAATCTAGTTTGTCCCATCAGTCATATTTTAGGCTACGACAGACCTTTCTTCTTTGACACAATATTGACCTTTGACCCATCCTGACCCAAGTGCCAACCGAACTTCGACCTTCGAACTTTGACAGCCTTCAATACTTCGTAGCTTTGAGAACAGCTTCATTATAGTCTAGCACCCAATTTCAATTGTTCTTGGTACTTAGACTCTCCTTCTTGTTGTTACTTCTGATTAGGGGGTCTAGGCTTGTCCCTGTACTTCTTTAATCTACTTCCATTCACCATGGAAGGTAAAAATTTTCCATTCAATTTAGCTAACTGGATTGCACCATTGTCGGTAACTTCCTAAACTATGTATGGTCCTTTCCAATGTGTTTTGAATTTACCTGGGAACTTCATGAATTTACTGTCGTACAAGAGCACAAGATCACCAATCTAGAATTGCTTCTTCTTAATGTGTCTATCATGCCATGCTTTTTCTCTAGCTTTATGTACTTGCTGCTGGAAACCTGCAATGAATCTGTTTTCCTCTAGTTCTAGCATCTTTGTCATCCTTTCTTTCAACATAGCTGGGTCATCCATCTCTGTGAAGGTAGATATTCTGAGGCTAGGAACAATGTACTCCATGGGCATAACTGCTTCTTTTCCATAGACTAGCCTAAAAGCTGTATGGCCTGTCAACTTCTTACAAGTGGTTCTATAAGCCCATAGTACTACTGGAATTCTAAGATCCCAATCATTTCTGTTAACATTACAAACCTTTTTCAGAGCATGCTCAAGGATCTTGTTAAAGGCTTCGACAGTTCCATTTGCCTGAGGGTGGTAGGCAGTACTCTTCTGATGATATACTTGAAATTCTTCAGTCACTGCTTCAATATTCTTATTTAGGAAATGTGATCCTTGGTCACTCATAAGAATTCTAGGACACCCAAATCTTGACAAGATATTATCGAGCAGCTGTAGCAGTGCTACAATTCTTGACTGGTCGAGCTTCGGCCCAATGAGTAAGGTAATCAGTCACTGTAATAATGTATCTTGCTCCAGATTTCTTTGCAGGGGGATTGATTGGTCCCACAAAATCAATAGCCCATTTGACAAATGCTTGTAAAATTACCTGTGGAACCAAAGGCATCTCATCCCTCCTCAATGGTTTGCTTGTCCTTTGATAGATATTGCAGCTGTGGCAATACTCTCTTGCATCCTTATGAATTGTAGGCCACCACAATCGTACTATCAGAATCTTCTGAGCTGTAGTTTTTCCTGCATAGTGACCTCCTGCTGCTCCCGAATGCGCCTCAGCCAAGATCACTGGATTTTCATGCTCTAGGAAACATCTGTGCAGTATTTCATTTGGTCCCATCTTATATAGTTGTCCTGCTATCAAGGTAAAGTTAGCTGCTCTGACCACTAGATTCTTCTTTTGCTGTGTCGTCATCTCAGAGGGTGGAAAACCTGTAGACAAGTACTGAACAATATCTTGGAAATAGTCATCAACGATATGGATGGCAAACAACTGGGCATCAGGAAGACCTTTGTCCAAACTAGTGGGCTCTTCTCCTGACTTGAGCCTCGACAAGTGGTCAGTCCCCAAGTTAAGTCTCCCTTGTTTAACTATGATACTCCTGAAACAGAATCAGCCATCTGCATATCCTTCCACCTAACACAGGGTTGTTAACCAAATACTTCAAATCAGAATGGTCAGTGAACATCTTAAAATGCGATCCTAATAGATAGTGTCGAAACTTTTGCAAGGCATAAACCATAGCTAGACCTTCACGTTCTTTCGTAGTATAATTCTTTTCTGCTGTGGACAATTTTCTGCTTGCAAAAGCAAGAGGGTGATCAATATTACCGTCACTTGACAGAGCCAATACTACACCTAAAGAAATCCAATATGCATCGACATGAACTTGAAACTCCTTATTCCTGTCAGGGAATACTAGGATAGGGGCAGCTACCATCTTTTCTTTCAAAATGTCCAAGCTTTGCTGACACTCAGGTGTCCATTCAAACTTAATATCCTTCTTCAGCTTCTTCTCCATAGGGGCTGTAATCTGAGCATATCCTTTGATGAATTTCCTGTAATATCCAGTATGACCAAGCGTAGTGCGAAGTTACTTAACAGACTTCTAAGGAGGAAAGTTCACAATGATGGCTATCTTTGCAAGATCCACCATCAATCCTTGCTTGCATACAATATGACTTAGCAAAATTCCAAAAGGTGCACAAAAGATACACTTCTTCAGGTTCAATGAAATCTGGTGCTGTCTACACTTGTCCAGCATAAGCCTTAAGCTAGCTATATGATCTTTTAATAAACCAAATATGGTCCAATCATCAAAGTAAACTTCCAAGAACTTATGAATGAATTCCTTCAATGCATATATGACTACCCTGGAAAACATAGCAGGTGCATTCTTCAATCCAAAAGGAATAACTGTATACTAAAAAGATCCCATTTCTGTAGCGAAGGTTGTTTTATGTCTGTCCTCTAGAGAAATTCTAATCTGATGGTAACCTGAAAATGCATCAGTAAAAGAATACACTTCTTGACCTCCGACATTGTCTAAAACTTCATCTGTAAAGGGAGTAGGAAACGAATCATGTAAGCAAGCATCATTCAGCTTCCTGAGATCAACACAGATTCGGATTTCTCCCTTGGTCTTTTTTTCTTGTACCACCATGGGGATGACCCATTCTGATTCTTTGACAGGCTCAGTGATTTCTTCTGCGAGCATCTTATCTAGATCCACCCTGACTTTCTCTTTATACTTGGGGTTCAACCTATAAGGGCGTTGCTTCACAGGCTTCACGTCAGGTTTCAAAGGGATTTTTATCATTCCTATATCACCAAGGATACCTTTCATTTCTGAGAACTTCATCGGAAATAGGTCCTGATACTCATGGAAAAGTTGGGTCACTTTGCTTACCGTTTCTTCATCCCAATAATCTCCAATAGTAGCATACTTAGGAATTTATTCTGACCCAATGTTTACATGCCTTGTCTTCAAGGGCTGAGTCACTTTTGTTGCTTCAACTGCTAGTCCATGTACTTTGCAGTGTCCTTCTGACTCAAGAATGTTTATATTGCGTGGGTCATCATCCTCATCAATTGCGAGGTTATAACATTCTACTGCATTAGCTTCTTGTGCCTTCGAATCAGGTTTGTGCTCTGCTATTTCTTTATCATCAAACACCTTTATATGGATCAACCTAATAGCTACGTCTAAAGTAGGACAAACCTCATTAATAGAAAATGTAAGCAAAAAACTATCAACAAGACTATCCCAACTTACAGTACCATGGCGAAGATCCACCTCCGCATACCAGTTCTTTGCTACAGGTTCTAGAGTGTGCACAAACCTATGTACCCATTCTTCATGAGGTACATGCTTCCATCCTTCGTAACATTGCTCCAAATGTTCCTGAGGACTAGTCTTACCATTAAATCTGCTTCGCACCTCTTGAGGTTGATCCATGAATCTCAGGCGAAGGAATTTTTGACAAACTTTCCAACTCTGAATATACTTCTTATGACCATTCCACCATCTAGCAGTTGTGGCTCTAAATACTGAATCTAGAGTCTGCATTCTCTGTGAATATGGTACCTACTCTGAAAATTGCGCAATAAAATCTTCGGGTTCTATCAAGCCATCAAAAATAGGTAAGACTCTTGTCTGTGAGCCAAGCCACCTGAACGACTTGGTAATTATTGCACATCGATGTCCATGTAGTTCATAAAGTCTATTCTGCCAATTCTCTAAAACTTCATCTGAATCAGCCATGCAAGAACTATCACACTTCCATTCCATTATACCTTCAGGAGTAGGGTTAACATAGTCTTCTTCTGGAGCTGTGATGTTGTAGATATGATCTAGAATATCCTGCTCTTCATCTCTGATTGACTCTGTGTACCTTTCTCCTTGAGAAGGGTCCAAGGGTACTATAAATCTCAAGCATTTTCCTTCAAAAGTCATCTGCCTATTTTTAAGGTTGATTACGGTAGAATTCTCCATTGCCCATTCAATTCCTAGCAAAGCTGGATAGGGTTTGCTATCATCAATTATTTCAATGACTTCAAACTCTGCTAAGGTACTAACTCCATCAATGTCTACTGGGACACTAGGGAATCTTCCTAGGGGCACAATCTTCTGCTGATTGGATAATCTCAACTGTATAGGGGACCATTCAAGGGTAGGTTTTCCCATTTGTTCCCATGTCTGCTTAGTTAGGACATTTACTTATGATCCTAGGTCTAAAATAATATTTGTCATGTCATACTCTCCTATCTGAGCATGCAATCTCATTTCTCTTCCAGTCCTTCTAACTCTATTAACGGTTTTTTCTTTACCAGAGCTTCGCTAAGGCTCGCAAGAACCAATAACTTTCTATAACTCATTTAAAGCATTCTGATTTCTTAAGAGCTTCATACAACTCTGTAAAAATGACAACAGTGTACTTACTTTATCCGTCGAAGCTTCTTGAGACTACAACTGTTGTTGATGCTGCTGCGTAGGTGCTACTGCTGTGCTCGGATCAACAAAGTCTTTTTTGGCTTCCATAAATGTTTCTTTTTCTCTTCCCACATCGAAGGTTGGAACTTTTTCTGGGGTCTTACAAACCCAAGCCTCGTTAGGCTATTTCTCCTTATTCTGCACTTGCGTTGTAGCTCCATTCCTTGTAACAACGTTAATGGCTGGGACAAGTCTTTGTCCTACAATAATCATCTAAATATTATGAGGAGGAGCGCTATTTATTTCTTGTATCTTGGCTATTAGCTATGGGCATTGCTCAATGACATGATCTACTGCTCTGTAATACCGACATGTTGTAGTTGGGTTTCCGTAGTATCTAGCTAGATGTTCTTCCTGATTATAGTTATAGCACACAACCTGTCCTCGACCTCTTCCAAGCATACCACCATGACCATGACCTCCAAAATTACCTCGTCCTGCTGTACTACCATGGTAACCATATCCATCCTTGCCTTGCGCATCGTTTTGTACCCTATAAGCATCATATGTTCACTCTCTCATAAGGTCAAGGCTGCGACATTCCTCTTCGTTGTGTCTAACTGACTTACAGAACTTGCAATAGGGATTCTTAGGTACTTGCACATATCTTTGTAGCAGATAGCAGTCTTCAAGTTGATGCTAGCCAGTTGTTCTACAAATTTCACAATATAGAATACTAGGGTTAAATGGGTTTGGCGCACCAGTATTCAGGTAATTCCTTAGCGCAGGACATTGTTCCTTGTCATGACGTTCGGTCCTACATCGTGTACACCACACTACTTCACGAATATATTTCCTTTTTTTCATGTCGCGCAGCTCCAAAGCCATTATTGCTAACTGCTCTTGTATTTGAGCTATGCCAGAATTGTCTTCGACAGGAGCTGTCTCCAGTTTCATGGCAATCTCCAAAGCCTCTTGCTGATCAGCAACCTTCTGTTGCATGAGTGGCGTTCTGATATGAGGTAATAAGGCTGCAATGAACCATTCTTTATGCTGCGCTGGTCCAATAGTGAAACTAACTTGATCTAGTAGAACTTTGAACCTCTGATCAAAGTGCCAAACGGATTCACCTCACCTTTGCTGAATCTCTTTCAATTCAGTTATATACTATGACTCTGATTTAGACTTCTTGAACTCTTTGATCATCGTTGCTTTAATATCAGCCAAGACATGGTTCTGAGTATTGGAAAATTTCATAAACCAGGTCAAAGCTCGTTCTCTAAAATAAGTGACCAGCTGCGCTCTTCTTATATCTTGATCCATAATGTTCTTCACAGTCCACACAGCTTCGCATAAAAACCAAAACTGTTCTGGATCCTCTGATCCAGTTCCTTTGAAGACTGGGAGCTCAATATCATCAGTCATATGGGCCATAGTGGACTGAGGGGGGGGAGAACTTACTGTAGTAGACTGATCTATGACAGGAATAGTCGAGCTAGAGTTACTTCTGGACTGTGACGGGTTCTCAGGGGTAACAGATCTTCGCTGTGGAGTTATAGGGGGGTTTCTAACAAAATGGTTTTCTTCATATTCAGGGTCTTCTGGCATATACTCGGTATTCTGGCCTAGGGTATAGGATTCTAGGTTTCTCTTGTATCTTTTACCGCTTCGCAGCAAACCACTTTGCTCGTCAAAGTTACTTTCACTTCCAAACATAGGTTAGTAAAAATAAATCTAGTAATCTAATTCTATAAGCAATATTCGCTTCTGAGGTAAGAGCATTTTAATTTGCAGACTAAATGAATTTAGGTACTTACCCCTTGGTCCTTTGAAGAACTGCCTTTCAGCTTCACTAAAATAGGTACTTGTGTCGATGGCAAATTCTGTCACAAATGCCTCAAGGGTTCGCGTTGTCCAGAAATCAAGAGCGTGTGATATCGCGTTATTCACTCTTTTCAATATGTTAATTCTTATGGGGTTCCAGTCAGGAAATTGATCTTCCTTGAATTTGGTCTTTCTTTCTGTCAACCTGGATAACCACTGGTGCAATTCTATGTGGATACTACCAAAGAAAATTTCATGAATATCAGTAAAAACGTACCTTTGAAAGAATTCGTCTGAGCTATGACGAGGGTCCTTATTTTCTTGTTCCGCAAATTTCTGATAGGTAGCTTCAACCCAATCGCCGATTTCTTTTACTGAGGGCCTCCAAAACATAGACCTTCAGGTCCGACGTAGATCCCTCTTCAAGCAGATCTGAGTTCAACCGGCAACGGAACCAGTTTGTTGGGCTACAGGGCAGACCTGGGTTTTATACTTTAACTTCGCACCAACAAAAAGACCCACAGTGTTGGCCCTTTCGGCAACAACCTGCGAATAGGCTGCAGTCTCACTCGAAACAGCTATGGGGTGCCGTAGAATTAGGTTTCTGCAAGCAGAAGAGGGATATTATTGTACCTTTAGCCTTAACAACAAATAATTATACCAAATAGAGCTTTGATATTTACTTAATTAGCTTCTCAGTTAGATAATAGACTTTTCTTGCTTAACCCTTAACTGGGAATTCACAGCAAAGTTAATAGTTAACAGTTATCTTACTTTAGCATTCACCTACTTATAAAAAGCATCAAAACATAACAGAAACCACACAAAAGAACCACAACACAAGATATAACGTGGTTCACCCCCAGTGTAGGGGCTACGTCCATAAAAATGTGCTTTTATTCCACTTCTTACAAAACAACAGTTCTGATCTTTGCACTCAGCAGTAGATCCATCCATCTAGTCTAACTGCGCACTCAGCTACAGTTCCTTTCTTACAATCTCTAAGCTGCGCACTCAGCTGTACTTCCTTTCTTACAAAAACCCTCTGCGCACACAGCTGCAGAGGTCGTCCACACACACAGCTGGGACTTGACCTTAAAACCCAAAATAGATCTAACTTCTTCGCATCATACGATCCTCATTTTATTAGATGATCTTGACATCATACAAGTGCACTATTACAAAATCATGGGATTACACCCGAAAATTATGGACAATTACAAAAAAGAGGGCTTTGACTCAACCCCGACACCCCTAAGACTATTTTGAGTCGCAACTCCGCTTACAAGCTTCCATAAAAACCACGGAGTTACCAAAAATTAGTGACCGTTAAGGCACGCGCCCCAACACGCAGTCGAGGGAAATTGCATGTCCCAAAACTGAGGCTTAGTGCTGATTGACAGGTTGGCCTACAACAAAGGTCTCGCTAATGGTTGCTTGGAAAAAATATAAAAAATGGACTCTAATCTACTTCTTACTGCACCAAATTGTTCGTGGTTAGATTCACAGATCACTGTAGTGGCATCCTTAGATGAATCTGCGATGGTGTTGATAAGCTATTGCAGCTAGTCTTCCATCCCTATTTTGGAACCACTACCAGCCTCATACTCTTGCTGCCACTTAGTGCATGTATCTTCCCACATCCTCTGTGTGATATCTTTAGGATCTGTTGATGACTCATTGTCAGAGTCACGGGTGCTCAATTCTGTTAGGCCAGGGTCTTCAGGGGCCTCTGGGGGTATCTCCTTATATAACTCCTCTTGACTCACCAGGACGTGCCAGTCCCCCAAATAATTTTGCACAATAACATCTAGCTCTTCTGTGGTGACCTTATAAGGAAATGGTAACCACTGTCGATCAGGATCCCGCCTGGCCTGAATATGAATGGAGTGGGTTAGAATAGCAAATCGAAGGATTCGCTAATACTTGGAAGCGACATAGGGAGAAACTCTAGGAATGGCAATAGTGGCTACCTGCAATGCTTCCAATCGATCTAGAAATGAATAGCACAGTTGGTTTGGCAATAGGGTTCTTCGACCCACCATAAGTTCTTATAGGGGGCACCGTGGAAAACCTTGATTGCCTCAACCGCCATTGGTTGGTAGTCCTCCAGTTCCATCCAAGCAACCAGAGTGATGGGGATCAAAAGTCAACTATAAGAAAAAGGACACCCTATCTGAGCAGAAAGTGCATCCTCAAGTAACTGATTCAACAAAAATAATGACCAATTCATTCGTACCCCATTAGCACATTTATCGGCATGAGCGACAACCCGTGAATTTCATTGGACTGCGCGATTTCCACGAAC
The DNA here is from genome assembly GCA_001517045.1 of Pseudotsuga menziesii. NCBI lineage: Eukaryota > Viridiplantae > Streptophyta > Pinopsida > Pinales > Pinaceae > Pseudotsuga > Pseudotsuga menziesii. Next base: position 727,333 of record LPNX010078988.1, on the reverse strand, counting down.
AACCTCGTTGGACAAAATTCTTGCGCCAATGCACACCATGTGCAAATTGATATTGTCAATGCGATAAACATGGCCATCCCTTTTGTAACCCAAAGTACTCCTTCAACTTCTTCGCAAGTCTCTTATCGATATCTCTCCCATGAATATAATGTGTTGGGTCCTCCCCAGCCTTAGGCAAACTGGTAATACTGGCAATCAAGTCAAAGATGACTAGGATCAGTGTATTCAGCCAAAGCGTCCCTCCATGGAAACATGCCAACAATTGCTTCACATATGCATGTGCTTCATTCAAACAGCCAAAATGGGGCATATTGATGATCCCCAACAACCCAGACTTCTCTAATCCACTAGCCCATGGTTTCGAACTTCGGTAAATGGGACCATTAGGCATCATATGGAGAGATTCATACAGCTCGTATAGGACATCTTTAAGCAAAAGAAGGTCATGATCGTGGAACTTGATCCTGATCAACGCAGGGATGATGTCGACTGAGCATGTCATCCCTTCCAGCAGCGTTCGCAACTTGGGCGGGTACTTCCGACTCTTCGATGGCTACCATGGCTTAGATCCTGAATGCATAGGAGCAATGTAACCCAAAATATCATTTACCGAGACACCCTGAGGTGCCGCAGACTCAACAGCTCCCGAGCTCGACGACCCAGTCTCTGTAGTTCCTTCTCTGTGCACCTTCGCAGAGGTTTGAGTTTTCCTCTTCTATGGCGACGTAGGACTCGGTCTTTGCATCTGCCACTTCCGCTTCAGGATGGGCAATGAACCCACTAACATACTCATCAATTCAACTTTCATAGCCGTAGGAAAAATGGGAGACTCTTATTCACTTGAAATTTCAATAGCGCCAAGGCCTCTCAACATCCCTTACCCCTCAAAGCCTGAAAATTCACTCAACAGCTCGAACTATACTACACTTAACACTCTGATCAATACTTGCACAGAATTCACCTTCCATCTTTTCTCTTCACAACTAAACAATGCCTTTCGATGCATCCCACACGGTGTTTTATATCCACTTCCAATTCCAATTCCATCATTACCAAATCTAACTTCATCATTATTGCCAAATCAGCTAGTAATGACGCCAAATCCTCTAGTGATCTTATGCTTCTAACAGTCAGATCATCCATTAATGCGGGTAGCTTCAACAAGCACCGCCAGCCAACTGGTTTAACTACCTGCATTTATTACTTGACTTGACCACCTCACAGCGTGACAACTATCTCAAGGGGTCAACCGACTATCGCTAACAATCATAACCTTGCGTAGCCTCTCCCTCAAGTCTTGGATTACACTGCTAAACTAAAATTCTCATCATCATATTTTTTTTAAACCCTCAGGTAGTGCGCATCGCCATCCCCATTCTATAGGGCTTCAAGCAACTCCCATTGATGAGTTTAGGCAACATTGCGCCATCTAACTATTGTAACTGAACTGCACCACCAGATGTAATGGACTGAGCTAGATAGGGACCTAACCAGTGAGTTTGTAACTTACTCGGATGCTTGATAAACTTACTGTCATATAACAACACCAAATCTCATGTCACAAATTGTTTATGCTTAATATGGCGACCATGCCATGCCTTCTATCGATCTTTCGCAACCTGTTGGTGTAAGCCTGTGATGAAACGATCTTCTTCTAGCTGAATCAACTATGCAGCACATTCTTTTAATTCCGTTGCGTCACTGCGGAAATGTGCAAGCTGGGAATGATGTACTCCATAGGCACGACTGCCTCTTGCCCATAAACCAACTTAAATGGTGCCTGACCTGTTAGCTGTTTGCAAGTAGTGCGATAGCCCCAAATAACTGCAGGAATTTTTAAATCCCAATCATCGTGGTTGAAGTTACATACCTTGGTTAGTGCTTTCTCCAAAATTTTGTTGAAGGCCTCAACGGTACCATTTTCCTGCGGGTGGTAGGGTGTACTCTTCTTATGCTATATCTGGAGCTCTTTATTTAGCGCTTTTACCGTCTAGTTGACAAAGTGACTACCCTGGTCACTCATCAGGAATATAGGACACCCAAATCACGTCACAATGTTCTCAAAAATAAACAAGGCTGTTGTCACGATGGTACAATCAAGGACTGATGTAGCTTCTGCCCACCGAGTCAATTATTCAGTTGCAGTGATGATATAGCGGGTGACAGTGTGCTTACCAGGTAGATTGATAGGACCCAAAAAGTTGACATCCCATTTATCAAACAGTTGCAGATTCACCTGCAGCACCAGCGGCATTTCATCCCTACACAATGGTTTACCAACCCATTGGTATACATTGCAGCTCCTTACATAGTTTGTAGCATCATTATGCAACGTGGACAACCATAGCCTAGCATGCAACACTTTTCGCGCAGTAGCGCAGCCTCCATAGTGACCTCCTGTGATCCCTGCATGCACTTCTTTTAGAATGAGACCCTGCTCATGCGGTAAGAGGCATCGTCGCAATATTTCATCCGGTCCAAGTTTATAGAGTTGTCCAACAATTAGTTGAAAATTGGAGGCTCTTAGGACCAGCTATTTCTTTTGGCTAATCGACATGTATTCTAGGGCGACAATAGTAGACAAATACTGAACAATTGGTGTATAGTGATCATCTACGGCTTCAACTCGAAACAATTGCGTATCTGGAAATCCATCGTCAATATTGGTCGGTTCTTCACCGTTCTCAATGCGTGAGAGATGATCTAGGCTAGCATTCAACTGTCCTGGGTCTACCACTATTTCAAAATCAAACTCTTGGAACAAAAGAAACCACCTACAGATTATTCCCCCTAACACAGGCCTATTGACTAGGTATTGCAAAGTAGAATGATCAGTGAACATCTTGAAATATCCACCCAACAGATAGTTCCTAAACTTTTGCAGAGCACAAACCATCGACGGGCCTTCCCTTTCAGTCATGGTATAATTTCGTTTGTCCAAGGATAATTTTCTACTAGCATATGCTATTGGATGATCCAAGTCTCCTTCACCTCGCTATGCAAGAACAACCCCTAGCGCAGTAGAAGAAGCATCAACATGCAGATGGAATTCTTTCTTCCAATCGGGGAAAAATAGTATTGGTGCAGAGGCCATCTTGGCCTTCAGGGTGTCGAAGCTTCCTTGACATTCTAGAGTCCATTCAAATGGAGCGTCCTTCTTTAGCATCTTTTCCATGGGCGCATTAATTGCAATGTATCCTCTAATAAAATTATGATAGTAGCCCATATGTCCCAATGTCATGTGGAGCAGTTTTACACTCGTTGGTGGTGGTAAACTGAGGATCAGTGCAATATTGGCCAGATAAACCAACATACCATCTCTACATACAATGTGCCCAAGTAGTATGCCAAAGGGTGCACAAAAATTACATTTTTTGGAATTCAATGCAATCTGATGCTTCCTACACCATCCAAGCATCAATTGCAAATTGTCCAGATGGTCTTTAACATGGCCATAGACGGTCGAGTCATCCATATATACCTGTAGGAATTTCTGAATAAAATCTTTAAATACCATAAAAACTACGCAGGAGAATATCACAGGTGCATTCTTCATCCCAAATGGCATGATGGTATATTGGAAACAGCCCCACTCAGTGACAAATGTGGTCTTGTGGCGGTCCTCCTTCGCAATCTGGATCTGGTGATATCTCGAAAAGCCATCTGTGAATGAATATACCTCTTGGCCACCTATATCTTCCAAGAAATCATTTGTAAAAGGGGTTGGGAATGGATCATGCACACGTGCATCATTCAACTTTCTTAGATCAACACAAATGCGGATTTCGCTAGTCTTCTTATCTAGGACCACCATCGGGATTATCCACTCTGATTCTTCTACAGGTTCAATGATCCCAGCATCGAACATCCTATCAATCTCAACTTTCATGCGATCCTTGTACCATAGGTTCAATCTATATGACCTCTGGCATACCAGTTTTGCATCTGGATTAAGTGGAATATTCATTTCCCCTAAATCGTCGAGTATCCCCTTCACTTCTGAGAATCGGGTTGGAAAACGGTCCTGGAATTCATGTAGTAGATTTGTGACTTTGGCTATCCTCTCTTCACCCTAATACTCTCTCACATTAGCAAATTTCATATTTTCTTCCGACCCAATGTTAACTTTTCGGATCCTCAACGGCTGGTTCATTGAGTTTGTCGGTATGCCGGCAGCTGCAACACCATGACTTGCTTCAGACTCTTGAATAGTAACATTCCACAGCTCATCATCATCTTCAGGTTCCCCAGACAAGTTGTAGCACGTCATCATGGATTGTATAGAGCAATGCACATGAGGATCAAATGGGCATGCAATAGGGATGACTTTCAGTACTAGGTCACGGATAATGCACAAAGCATTACATACCTCGGGGTTGGCATACAGGAAGCTAAATTTTTGCACAAAACAAACTGACAACTCCTCCTAAGTGGTAATGGTTCTGTGCAACTCTACTGCCACATACCAGGACTGTGGCCTCTCTTCTAGAGTGTGAACAAAAGAGTGAACCCACTCATCCCTGGGTCATGATGTCCATAATGTTTGGCATTCAATCAAATGATGGGAGGGGTCATTTAGTCCATCATACCTCCTAGCATGAAAGACCTCTATATCGCCAAAGCGGACCATCATCAACCTGCAGTACTGCTCCAGATCATGGATCATCTGCTTATGTGTCACCCACCATCGAGCTAGAGTAGCTTTTTGTGGTACATCAAGAGCCAATATCCTTTGCGTTTCAAACCCTTTTCTTCAAATTCTTGGAAGAACTCAAATAGTCCCGACAATCCTTCATAAATGGGTAACTTGACAGTCTCAGTCACAACATGTCGGAGAGACTAGGTAATCAACCCGCATTTTCTGAATGACACCTCATGCAACCGACTCTGCCAATTTTCTAGAGCATCGTGAGAGTCAGAAGACATAGAACTTGCGCTGCGCCATCTAAGTTCTCCATTGAGAGAAGGCTCGATATAGTCCTAGGAGAGGTTATAAGCATGATCCCAACTTCTCTTGAGTTCCTCCTCGATATAGTCCTAGGAGAGGTTATAAGCATGATCCCAACTTCTCTTGAGTTCCTCCTCGATATAGTCCTAGGAGAGGTTATAAGCATGATCCCAACTTCTCTTGAGTTCCTCCTTTACAGGTTCGATATATCGTTGTCCTTCCTGAGGGTTCATAGAAGCAATGACCCTCACATCCTGGTTTTCAAATGTCATAACATGTTTTTTGAAGTTGATAATCGCCATGCTATCATTAGCCCATCTAATTCCTAGTAGCACAGGATAGGAATCGCCATCTCCTACAACTTCGATTACGTCAAAGTCAGCCCATGTTTTCATACCTTCAATGTTGACAACCAAGTTTGAAACACGACCAATGGGATGAACCTTCTCGTGGTTTGCTAAACGCAGCTATACTGGTGACCATCCCAACATTGGCTTCCCCATCAATTGTTAGGTTTTCTTTATCAGGATGTTTACATCTGATCCAAGGTCCAAAATGACCAAGTCAACCTTGTAATCCCCAATCTGGACATTCATCCTCATCTCCTTGCCGGTCTTTCTTTTTTGCAACGAATTCATAGCGAAATCCTTCAATGTCTTATCCGGGAGGTGTAATAATGCCTTGAGCTCGATAAGGGCATCCGAGTCCCTCTCGAGTGATAGACATCTCTCAAAGGACTTCTGCAGGGTACCATACTACCGCGATGGTCCTGCCTCTGTAGATGGATCGAAAGAAAATGGCATATCAACAATTGGTAACTTACCTGGATTTCTCCCAATTTCGTTCTTTACATCGAAGAAGGTATCTTTCTCTATTGCAATATCAAATGTGACCTTCCTCATATGCGCAAGCTGAACTTGTAGCTGTGTTCCGTCATCTCCAGTTGTCGCACCAGCATGAGTGACAATCCCAACAATCAACATCCGTTATCCGCGGCTCAACCTGAATAGTGGCAACTGTCAATCCCTGGTTCAAAGGTGGGTTCCTATTCAATGGTTGGTTCTGCGTCTGAAGTGGGTTCTGATTCTGAGTCTGCGATGGGACCTGGTTTTGTATTATCGGCTAGTTCTGTACTATCGGCTAGTCCTGGATGATTATGATTCTGCGCATTCTGTAACTAGGGAATTTGTCGTGCATGCCATTTTGTAATCAAGTGAGGGAAACTTTCAACATTATGATCGTTGGCTACAAAGTATGTGCACTGTGCATGAGGGCACTCTCTCTGGTAATGCCAAAATACCCCAGAGGTATAGCACTGGACTAATTCACGACCTCGTCCTCCCCTGCAGCCGAATCCTCCTCCTCGACCTCTGAACCCCACACAGAATCTTCCTCGGGCTCCTCCTTGCTAAAATTGCGGTTGGGCCATTTGTTGCTGCAGTGGGTTAGGTTGCTGCTCGACATATTGCACGCCTTGAACATATTGCAGCTGATTATACTGCGGTCGCGGTGCCTCGTTATACTCTGGTTGGACCACCATATGCGGCTCTAGTATGAACTACGGCTACGCTATAAACTATTGTGGTGGTTGCGCAGGGACAAACTGCAATGTAGGAGGAGGTGTATACAGAACCTCTGCTGCTGGTTGTACTACTTTCGGCTATGCTTGCGCTGTCCGGGGTTCCTCTCCTTTCACAAAGTACGAATCATACATTCTTTCCTGAAGCAAATGATAAGCGCGACCGTTTTTATCATCATGTCCAACTAATCGACAAAATATACAATACAAACTTTCTGCCTTGGTAACCATCTTCTGCATATAATCACAGTTCTTGTGTCGATGCCCATAGACCTGAAAGATGCGACACCATGGTGTGGCAGCACCACTCAAGAGGCTCGAGGCTCCTGATAGCAAATAGTTATGAAATGTCGGACATGAATTCTTGGTATGTCCGCTTGCATGGAAACGAGTGCACCAAAGATCATCGCAATCTTCCTTAGCCTTTTGATGTCTTGCAATTGTAGCATTAAATTGACCAACTGCGCGTGAATTTGATTCATTCCAACGATGTTTTCCCCTAGTGGCGATGCCTCTAATTTCATCGCGATCTCCAGAGTCTCGCTTTGTGTCGCAGTCTTTTGTTGCATTAATGGTTGTTGAATATGCGGGACAAACGCTGCGATAAACCATTCTTTATGCTGAACATCGCTCATCTGAAAACTGACCTGAGCCATCAATGTCTTAAATCGCTCATCAAAATCCCAAATTGTTTCATTGGGGAATTGTTTGATCTCTTTCAATTCAGTAATGTATTGAGCTTTGGATTTCGGCTTCTTAAATTCCTCGGATAGCTGTGTTCTAATCTCGTCCAATGTTTTGGAGTACCTCAGTGAAGCAAATCTCATAAAGCATTCTAATGCACGGCCCCTCAGAGTAGTGGCTAGCTGACTTTTCTCGACATCATCATGAATAGTTTGTCGAGCAGTTTAAATTGCTTCGCATAAGAACAAGTACTACTCCGGATCGTTGGTGCCGTTTCCATTAAATATTGGCAATTTCATTTCGTCTCCCCCCACTCTGGACTTTCTTCCTCATACTGGTGCTCTATTACTAGACCGTTGCTGACACGTCGGGCATGTCGAAGTAGAATGTGCATTCCTTCCTTCTGGTGAAGCAGTGCGCGGAGGAGTAGACACGTTACTGCTGGGTTCCATTCTGTCTTTCTTCCTTGTGTAGCCTGGGCCTGTATGTCCTTGTCATCACAAAAAGGTCGTTTCATCCCCTGTGGTTGTTCTTCACGGGATCACACTTCGACTTCAGCAGGACCTTCTCCAGTCCTCTGCCAACACCACAAAATCTCAGCAGCCATCGACAGCGCAGCTCCCAATGCTAGTAACGTGATTCCTTCCTTAGAAAATCTATGTAACCTACATGCTTCATGCGCTCAATAAGCACCGGTGCTGAGGGTACCTTCTCGGTCCAGCATTACAACATTTAATGTTGTTACATAAATATGAAACTGAAATGCTTCCGGCGCTCAAAATGCATATTTGCTGCCGCTTGCTTCCCTATGCAGCATTTAATACTGCTACAGAAATATTGCAACATTCAATGTTGTTATAAACATATGAACCGTTCCATCTGATCCAATAATCAATCCAACTATTCACATGCTGCTACAAAAGCAATGTGAACCTTTCCATCTGATCTAATAATCAATCCAACTATTCACATCCAGCTGCAAAAGCAACGTGAGCGCCCATTCTTCCTACTGCGCTAATTCCAACGACCCCATTTCCTCCACAGATGTTATTATTGATTACTCTTGGATGATCTGTTTAGATCGTGTTGCGGTACCACTGATTCAAGATGTAGAATACAGATCTCAATCCATCTACCGCCAAGTCCTTCAGTTGTATAGTTGTATATATGAAAATGAGAAGCTGGACGGAATTGGCATCCAAAGCTGTACCTCCTTACGTTATTAATTTATTCATTTGCACCGATGACCGTAGATACATATCTATTGTATATCTGGCTTTTCATCTTTATCCTTGTCTGTCCTTTACTTAAACCCTTAATAAAATGATTATCTACAGTAGTTCTAAACGCCTGATCATATCTGGCTTTTCATCTTTATCCTTGTCTGTCCTTTACTTAAACCCTTTATAAAATGATCATCTACGATTCTACAGTATTTCTAAACGTCTGACCTTGAAGCAAGATCGCTCCATGAAATCGTTATTAATCCTCCAAATCATGTGTTTGCAGTGCTAACCCAGTACAAACTGTACAACGCAGGGCCCTACTTTTATGGCAAACGAGCAATAACGACAGATAACTAACAGACGGATGTGATATTGCTAGATAGGATGTCGGGCTACACACAGATTTGAACTTAATCATCATCATGAAAATCTTAAACATACGATGGAAGCCGATGATGGGGAGCACAGGGCCCCTCATAAAGATGACATATACAAAATTATTCGAAATGAATTGGCACATCCCAAAGTAAACCTTCGATTTGAAACACTTAGCAAACTATAACATGCTGGTTTTCGTTTTACTTCCAACCTCTCTAATATTAAATTTTACAAATATCTTTGCGAGTCTGTAAATGATTTTAGTCCTGAATGCGCAAGCCAACTAACCAACCCGGGTAAAATTTGACGGTTTAAGCTGTTTAAAACAAGCGTTTTATACATTATAAGTTTAGTTTATGACGGGTTATCTTGATTTTTAATGTAAGAAACAAATTACCAGTCAAATTACAACCCTCATACCGATATTAGGTTTTAGCTCAAAACTTGAATATGAATAATCATAATGCGTTGCTGATATCAAAATTTTGCTTTTCATAGGATAGAGTATGCCCCTTCATATCATATCAATGTTTTCATTACTGAAGTTCGAATACTAAAATTTTCCCAATGGAGCTCTGCTGTAACAATTGGCAAAAAGGACATAACGGAAAAGAATAAAGCTCTGGGTTGAGTGGGGACTGTGAGACAGACGTCACGATCTTTATACGAAAATGATGTAAGGTAAAGACGTGGCGTTACTAAACAACTGGACCAGGCAAGTGATATAGAGTAAGTTAAGCCGATTTTTTACAAGGTTTCTTTCTTCCTTTTCAGTATTTTAGTAAATGAGGTTTTATAGTAATTGTATTTTTTTTAACTAAAAAAATAACAACTTTATTATTTATAAAATAAGATGTAAAATCTATTATAATTTAGTTGCAAAATTCGTAGTGATGATAGCCACCATCCACAAATGTAGCTTGACGCATCATCATTATTCAAGTAATACCACCCCACTAAAATAATCAGTTTGTGGTCCTAAAAAGGCAGAGTTCAGCTTCTCCTATATGCCAGAAAAAGCTAAAATAAAAAAGTTGAATTACAATTGAAGTTAATTAAATATTAAAATATCAACTTTTCATATAGTTTATATGATTTGTATTGAGTTAAAATTGTACATAGATTAACATCTCACTTGGTATGGGTTAATCTCACTTGGTATGGACTCCACCAGCCCTGAATTGTCTAGATTTTAGGTTTTAGGTGTAGTCTTCTAATTAAGTTAGGCTTAAGGGGAATTGAACAAAGTAGCCTTAAAGGCTAGCTTGACACTTTAACTAAGTAAGCTAACAAAAATTGAGTAAATCTAATAAATTTAACTTGTCAACTAGAAATATCATATCTATATTTGACTACCAAACAAAAATTGAGTAAATCTAATAAATTTTATTGAATTTTATTAAAAAACATTTATATGATTGTTTTAATTAGTTTCTCAAACATCAATCATTATTTTATTCCACAATAATTAAGTTATTTGATACTTTTTAATAGGCTCATTCTTTAAAAAAGAATGTTTCATAAATAGATTTTCTATTCATATGGACAATATATAGTTTTATTTTAAAACATAGATATGAGTGTTCTTAATGGTTAAGAGCATGTGTTTCCTCTTAAGAGGTCACATGTTCAAATCTAGAGGGGGTAGTGTATGTACACTTTTGTGTCTATAGGGGTTCTCATACACCAAATTTATGTGTAGCTTGGGGGTGACCTTAAAAATAGATTATTATAATAAGCTCATTTTAAAAAAATGTTTTATAATTAAATTTCACATTCATATTTGGACAATAGTTTTTAATTAAAAATATTAAAGCTTTATTTAAAAAACATTTAGTTTTTACAACATCAATAATAATTTCAATAAAGGTTATTTAGAATTTATTAATAAATACATTATATAAAAAAAGTCTTATAATTAAATGATATTAATTTTTTGTTTTTTATTGAATTGATAATATATATTTTCTTTCATTGAAATTTGAATATATGGTTTAATAATAAAAGGTAATTTTTTTATTTAATAGAATCTAGGCTACATAGACCTTATCCTAAAAGCGATTAGAGTTGGCTATAATTCAAATTCATTTCCTTTAATTACATCAAAAATTTCTCATCTCAAGAGAATAGCTTATGTACCTAACATCACATGCTAATGTTTTATCATTAGAAAAACCTTCTTATAAGGAATAATTCTATTAAGAATGCTAGAATCTTTCATAGCAATTCTGCTCAAATCAAAACAAACATAATAGAAGTATCAATGGTCAATTTGGAAGACCGATAGTTATCAAGCATAAACCGAGGATTCATCTATGAACTCTTCGAAGTGTAAGAAGCAATTTATGATATCAACCGACTTCTTTGAGAGCCTACTAGGCTCCCCATTTAATTCCATCTATATGTAAGAAAAAGAGATAAAAGATAACCTCTTAATCTTTTCTCCTTCTTTGTTCAATATTTAGATTTTGTAAATTTGAATATCTATTTTTTCAATTTATTATAATTTTGGAGTCTTGTAACCTAACTACTGTAAATCTCTCTTTGATTGGAAAAACAAAACAAACCCCAAAGAGCAACAAATTCTGCTTTTGTATTGGTCCCATGACCAACACACCCATCCACATCTTAATATTGTGTCCACTTTTAATCTTCAAAATCATACCATCCACACATATACCATCCCATCATTCTTTGGCCATCAAATAAACTTGTAGAGAAAGCAACATCCAAAACAGGCATAAAAAACAATCTTAACCTTTTTGTTTTCTTATTTTTGTAATGTTGAAAACTAATTGAGATAATCCTTCGGAACACCCAGAAAAAAAGGCTTTATGTTTTAAAACCCGATACTACTCTCTTTCTAAACTTCACATACTAAAAACAATGGAAGCTCTTTAAATTTATCTTTTTTCTGAAACCAAATATCAAAATTGTTGTGAAAATTCAAAGATCCGCACCCGTCCGAAGAATTTAGTGTTCTTTCCAACACGGATAATATAAATCTAAGAAAATCACACTGTATAAAAATATTGGAAACCGATTCCAATTCATTTATGCACAAAACACACATACCATGTCCATTAAATCCCATCTTAATTTAATGAGATTATAGCGTGTATGAAGTTTGTTCTCAAGGCACAACTAAATAAATAACTTATAATCTTTAATGGTGCTTTTTACTTCCATAGAGTCTTTTCCCACCACTTGAGAGAATTCAACAACATCTCATTTGATAAAGCCTTATAAGGCTTGTTTGCATTCAATATCCCATTTGCACTTTTAATTCCACATAAGCCTATCCTCCTCATCACTTAATATTATTCCTGATTTGTTTAAGGTCATTGCAAATTTATTCCATTCTTCTACACTGCCATCGTTTAGTCCTAAATCACTCGACATTAAGCAATAAGAAGAAGAAGCATCTCTCTCCGCTATTCTCTGAACTTGTGCAAGAACTTGTAAGTCTATGTTAGATCTTAGATAGTAATAAATCAGACAATAGGTAGTTATCTTTGTCACCAATAAAGGGGCCAATTCTCATAGATATATGTATTTTTCTTTTTGGATAATTTTAAGAACACCCTCTAAATTTATATGTATAATAAATAGGATAATCTCACTAATATGTAGGGAAAATAGAAGGTAGTTTATCAAACAATATAATGTGTGTATATATAAGTTTTTGGATAATGTTTTATTCTATTATACAATCTTGTAAAATATTAGCGAATCTTTCACAAACTAAAATATATATTGTAAAACCTTGGCGAATATTTCACTAAATTATAAAATATTGTAAAAACTTGTCAAATCTTTCATCAAATTATAAAATCTTGTTATGCCTTGGTAAATATTTTTATAGGAAGAGTCAGCTTTTGATTCTATAGATTACTAAGGTAGTGCAATAGAAGAGCATATATCAGAGCTCGAATCTCTCAACACCAGATCCTCAAATGAACAAATGCATGAATGAGGAGAGGAGGGATTTATTTATGCATTTCACAAGGACTATTGGGAGACTCACAATTGGAGGTTTTGTGAAACACAACTACACTAACTAGATTCAAGGAAAGTGGTCTCCACTTTTTATCTCATCCCTTAATGGTCCCACGGGGGATTCACTTGTTGACCAATATCCTATCACGTTAGTTCATATTGTGGGTTTTAAAATTATTAAAAATTGAACCAATATAGTGCAGGTATTGGGGGGATGAGGGGTTTAAGGTGGGGTTGGGTAGGGTGGTTTATAAGGATTGAGATATAAAAAGGGGTGGGGAGGAGGTTTTAAGTATTGGGAGGGGGTTTCAACGAAAAGCGTTTGGGTCAATATCTCTGGAAATTAAGGGCATTCTTTAATATCCCACGATCGCACGTGCTATGTGAAATGTTCACTAAGTGAAGTCCTCGTGAATGGACCAATGCATGTGTGCGGACCTAAATATTGACATACCGACAAAGTGCTAGAATTTAACACTTTACACTATGAAGTGGTTATGGCACCCACAAACCATTATTACGATGTGGAGTATTATCGAGATCCACAGTGGAGTATTATCGAGATCCACAACCTTAATATAGTGTATACATTCCCAGTTAGCTTATTTTCCAAATCTCTCATTTTTTGCTACCATTTAAGAAAAAATAACCTCCTTATTTGTTTATATATACAAATGCAATTTTTTCCTTTCTTTTGTTGACATTCAAAATATGAATTATGTCATTTGATTTAGAAATTTTTGAGTGAGTTAGAAACTTGGAATGCTGATTAGAAATAAGGATATATGCTAACAATGTAATGTCCCCAAAAATTGAAAAAAAAAATCATTACGCTAGTATGAACTACCCAGGCATGGCCATTATTGGAGTTGTGGAATATAACGTACGCTAAATGTACCACTAATATATCGTAAGTTGTTCTTACATTTTACTTCTTTCTTTCAGTTATGTTTGTTACTTTTGTTTTACCTTATGCTGTCATAAATCTGATTACTAGGCTATTCTCATGTGTTTACATTGCGGTGTATGTGTAGTTACTTTGATTATGTACTTCTTTACTATTAGCATGAGTTTACTTATTATTTATATGTTCTAACTTAACTTTGTTCTTGGAACCAAAGTGGGTAGAGTGGGAAGACTAGTTCTCTCATGTAACTGACTAAGAGGTAAAGTTTCTACTTATCTAGATGGCTTACTTAGTTGATTTTGAACTAAGGCACTCTAAACTTGTTTTGCGTACAGGAGTACTTACGCTCGCAACTAGTGAGTGAGTGACACCTACTAATCGTTATTATTGCTTCATACATACTTGGTTTAGTGACAAAGTAATTACCACGATTATTCCTTTTAAGACCTAGACTGCTTATCTAAGTGACTCTTATTATTCATTATGAGCTACTGATCAATTGTTCGTATTTTCACCTAGATGTATTTTATGTTTATTTTATTAAGGGTATTAACATATCTTGTTATTTCTCTTGGCAGGTTTACAAACCTTTGTTTAAAGACCAATTCTTGGATTTATGAAAATAGTGGTTACCATGGCATAATTCATATTCCATGGTTCTAAGCTTATTTCCTAAGGAGGAATATTAGCCAAGATTTAAATGCTTAACACCTAATGTATGCAATGTATATAATGCCTTATACCCTGCATTAAACTATGGGGTAGCGAATATATGCCATGGTCTAAACGTTACGCATTGAGGTTTTAACACTATGCAATGGAAAATGTGGCAAACGATATTGTGTCATTCAAAAACTATAGAGATGTGGGTTTTAGCATGGATAATGGACACCATGTTGGTGCCATTAATGTGCCTTGGAGTTCGTAGAGGCCCAAGCTTAGAGATTGGCTCATGATGGAATTTAGTCATTTGCTATGTTTATTGGTTGTTTGGTCTCGACTCTGGGAAGTCGGTGAAGGATTCCTCCAGGGCATAGAAGGTATGGTATCGTTAGGTTTCACTGCATTGTCATTGGTTTGTTGCTTACTATGGGTAATCATACTTCTCATTCTCTTTGCTTTGTTGCAGTTGTAGGTGACAGGTTTGGCGAGAAGGTGTATGGCTCGTAGCATGACTCTGAGCCACAATCTAGCATTACCAATACAATAAGCCTGTTATTCAAGTCATACTCGAAACCTCTTGGCCTTAATCCTGGGTTTTAACTTGTTTAGGTTGGGGTTCGGGTTATATAATTTCATTGGCCTTCGGGTCTGTCTTTAATTGAAATGGAATGTAAGGCAAAGAGCGTTTTTAGCCGTAAGGTGAAACTTGAGACCTTTAACAGGATCTTTGTGTAAATTGTGATTTTGAGGTTTGGATCTATAAATGTATAAGTATAGGCATGAGTGCTTGCAATGGTGCCACAACCATTGGATGACTATGTAGACTTGATTTAAGACTTAATATTTTGGGTGTAAAAATCTATGCTGCATTGTTTGTTATTTAAAATTGGGTTTTGTGTGGCATTTGCCTTCGTGGATGGTGTGTGTATAAACACTTCCGTTTATTATCTTAGTTATGATAAATAGAAAAGTTTACAGTGCATGGCTTGGGCTATGCCGTGAATGGCATAGGCGTTTTCCATGGAAGCTTTGAAATTGTAGACTGTTTAGAGTTTTACATTGTGTTTTTTATATAGTGCAATGTGGAAAGCAATGAAGTCATGGGTGCAAACCGTGGATGGCTATCGTTGATGTAGGTGAATTCGTTGACATTGCAAGATAATTATTTATATTTACTGTGTATTTTATTTATAAGACGTTACTACGTAAATGCAACGTATAGATTAGTAAAGGTCTTATGACCTCTGTGTAATGATTTTCATTTTGGTTTATAGCCTGTGTGTAGAAGGATGAGGTTCTCATGACCTCGTTGTAGTGAATTTATTTTAATATTACAACCTACATACACTCTATGTATAGCTTGGCCTTGATAAATGTAGAATGACTCTACAGGATTAAAGTCCTCACCATTGTTGATACAATGAGTTGTAATAAATGGGTGGTTGCAATTTGGGACTTATGTCCCCACAGGATTCGATTCTTTCCATCTCTTGTATAATTACGTGGACTGTTATAAGATTGTGATGAAGTTTATAAATTGGTTCCTGTGTATTAATGTTTGCTGTAGATTTTAATACAAAGGGCATCGTGGTTTATGTAAGCGAAATGGCAATGGTTGTCTATAGGATTCGTTCCTGCGACCTTAATTTAATTACATGGTTATAATTCTTTATATGAAACGAAGGTAGGGTTTATTGAAATGATTACTGCATATAAATTATAATGTGTATTGTATTCATGCCTTGTAATTTATGGATGCAATTCTTATAGTGCATATTTATAATATTATAGAGTTGTGGATTTAATTAGAAAAATCAACTTGATCTTTAGACCAATGACTGGTCTCGATACTTACTTTGTTTATTTTCTTATGAGGATGTTATGGTAATGGAAATGGTTTGGTAATTAGCGTATATTTAGTTATACACAACTTTACAGTTCTTCTCTTATTTTCATCTTAGATTTAATATTGTGCTGATATCTAGAATTATAATTCTATTTTATAATGGTTAGTGTGTATATATATATATAGTACACTCGTTATATACCAATAGTATTCTTATTTAGTTTACTTGTTATTACAAGCATATGATACTAAATTATATCTAGGCTTTAATGAAAGCATAGATATGAACTAGTAATTATTCAAACATGCATCTGTTGACAAATGAAATCTATCAGTAGAGTATATAGGCCAAAGAACAAATAGGTAATAGATCCAAATAAAACATTGTTTGCAATTAGGATAGTTTCAATAGAAAAAGAAATAGAGGAATAAAACTAGGGTGCAAAACCCTTGATAAACATTTATAAATGAATTAAAATTTACAGAAGTAACCTAATCAATAACCCTGGATTAATCTAGCAGAAGAAGTAAACTACAACTTAGGATTATAATTTCAATTGTAATCCCTAGAAGATTTAAACATAAATAAAACACATAGGGTTATAACATATAATGTGAACCCTTGTTGAATTAAACCAACATTTATTCTAAAAAAGTAGAATAGGCAGTATAGGATCTCATACTTATAATATGAAGCTTTTTGAATGGCTGAAACTACACACTCAAATAACGAGTATTAACAATTCATAGAAAGATCTTACATGTGTATTAGATGACCGAATCACTTGGGAACTACTAGTTTCCACCCAACCATGACCTGGAACAGTTCATGGTTTTGATATGGATCCCCCCGAGATGGACTCCAGCATGCAAGTATCTTAGAGCTCATAAGGTAGGGTTTCCTATATGGTATATGAGGTCTCAGTTAGTTCTCCTTTCCTTCCAGGAAATTGTTCTTCAATAATTCACGTGAGACAAAAACAGGCAGAATAATGACACCCCCAAGATAGATCAGAACCCCAACCTTTCCTTGGCTTGAGACTTTAAAGACAAAATTTTTAGTCAAAGGGACAGTTAAATCAAGAAACCTTGATTTCTTGATTTAACCCTTTTGATTTAATTTGGGTAATTTTTAATACTTTAAATTAGGAACTTTCAACTAGTTCCTAATAAGACTTTTTGTAGCTATTGTACTATTTATTATCTTTTAATAATAAATAATAATGGATGGATCTTTCCTTTTTTAATTTCATCATTAATATTATTACTATATTTATTCTTTATACATATCGTGTATAAAATACATAATAAAATAACATTTGTTAAAAAATTTCTTTGTGCATCATATACCATGATCCCCACAGTTAATGACACTTCTTCATTAAGGTCAAATAGGTATATGGTTAGTTATACTAGGATAGGAAACTCTAAACATCCTTGCATGTTGGATTCCCTCATGAAACATGGTAGTTCTTGAATACTTGATGAGAATAAATAAATTTGAAATCTCATTAAATCAGTTATAAATAAGTTTGATGAGATCAATATTTTTTTTCGAGTCGTTTTCACTCGGAAATTATTAATTTTTTTTCAAAAACCACTAGCGCTTACCAGAGCCCATAGTGAACAATAAAAACACGGAGTTACATACTTAGTGCAATTTCGTAGCTCTTTGCTCAACACTAATGCTAGGATGTACTTGTACGATACACCTAGGGATACAATAGCCAAGGATCCGATGCTCAGCATCAACATGGAAGGCTCCAGGGCTTATGCCAAAAAATTCTAATTATATTTTCATGTGTTCCATAGCTTGTAGCTCAACAGAAATGTAAGTACTCATGTGCTCCAGAGCTTCTTGCTCAACACAAAATATTAATTACCCATGTGCTCTAGATCTCCCCACTCAACACAAAACATTAATTACCCATGTGCTCTAGAGCTCCTCACTCAACATGAAACATCTCATCAATCATGTGCTTCAGGGTCCACGCCCAACATAAGCAAGCATATATATATCATCAATAATTGGCTTACGCCCAATATATAAAACAAATCATCATCTTCATATGAAGTAGGGTCTCTGACCCCATTAGAGTAAATTTGGGGTCTAAAATGGGCCTTATAAGAAAATGTGCCAACAATAAGTTCTTGTGAGTTGGAATTCAAGAAACAATAGAATTTCAATAAAATGAGTCAACCATAATGGTTGAATTGACATATTTGTCATAAAAAAAAAACTACCTTTTTTGTTCGTATTTTTGACATATCTCCCTGTGTTTTTACTCAAATTTTGATCAGGGGAGCTCGTTGGATGTGGAATTTGATTTTGCATCCAACGAGTACCCACACTGCATACTTTTGATGGACTCTGCTACCCCAAAAATAAGAAATACCTGAAAAAACATGATGATGATGTCATCATCACGTTTTTTCAAGAATTTCTTGTTTTTGGGGTAGCGGAGTTTGTCAAAAGTATGTAGTGTAGGTACTCATTGGATGCATAATCAAATTTCTCATCAAACGAGCTCTCACGATCGAAATTTCAGTAAACACACAAGGAGATATGAACACAAAAAGTATTTTTTTTCTTTCTTCCTCCAAAATTAATAAATATTATTATATTTTTTTAACTATTATTTTATTATTTTAACTATTATTTTATTATTTTCCTTAGGAGGCCCATTTTAGACCTCGAAATTCCTCTAATGAATATATAAAAATAAAACATCAAGATAACATCATAATCAATAGGCTCATTCCTATAAGTGTTAGGTCCAAAATTTGGGATACTACATCCCTCCCTGCTTAGAACAACATCGTCCTTGGTGTTCTAGGGACTCAGAATGACATCATCAAACATGGTGGGGTAAGCCTTTCTCATGGTGGCTTCACTCTCCCAAGTAGCCTCATCAGCCTCAGAGTGCTTCCATTGCACTTTCAACTAGACTATGGTGTGCTTATGGAGTTGCACCTCTATTTTTTCTAATATAGGAATAGGCTCAAGGGAAAATTCCCCTTCAGGTTCCACTTGTAATAAGGACCAATCAAATACATGTTTAGTATCATAAACATATTTCTTTAATAAGGATGAAGGGAAAAAATGATGGACTCTTACATGTGTGGGTAACGCCGGCTCATATGCCACTAGCCCTTTCTTGGACAGTATTTAAAAAGGTCTACAAAATATAGGTGAAAAATTACCACACCTACCCAAGATCAATGAGCTTTGTTTTGATTTTACTTTCAAGTAGACATGATAGCCTATTTGAAAGTATTTATCTTTTCTTTTCCGATCTGTGTAACTTTTCTGGTAGTTGTGTGCTTCTTTAAGGTTCACCTAGACCTTGGTAACTAGTTGTTCCAATTCTATTAATACATCATGCCCTAGCATGAGCCGATCCGCTAGGATATCCCAAGTAACCACTGTTCTACACTTCCATCCATAGAGTACAACAAAGGGACTCATCTTGGCGGACTTCTAATAACCGTTATTATACGCAAAATCTGCAAGATGTAGGTAGTCTTCCCACTTAGTGGGGTAGTTCATGACATATATCCTAAGCATGTCCTCAACAATTTGGTTTAATCTTTCTATCTACTCATCTGGCTACGGGTGATAAGTAGTGCTAGAGTTCAACTGCATCTGTAATCCAGAGAGTAAAGATATCCAAAATTTTCCTATAAACTTAACATATTGGCCCAAGATAATTGCCTTGGGTATCCCGTGCAATATAAATATCTCCTTCAAGAATATATCATCAATGTTCACTATCTTGTAGGTCAACTTCACAGGAATGAAGTGTGCTTCTTTTGACAAATTGTCAATTACTACAAAAATATTATCATTCTGCTTCTTACTTTTCGATAGACCGGTGATAAAATCCATACTAATGACCTCCCACTTCAATTCCATAATGGGTAACAGCTACAGTAATCCTGAAGGATGTTGATGCTCAGATTTGACTAGCTGTCATTCCTCACATTTCGTGATGAACATCGCAATGTCAGCTTTTAACTTAGGCTAGAAAAAGTGTCTCTTGATGACATATATCATCTTTTGATATCTCAGGTTCCCTGAGTAGGGTGCCCGATGAAATTTCATGAGGATGATGGACTGAATGTGCCCTCCTTCAGGAACTTACAATCTATATTTGGACCATAGCATTCTGTTTTTGTCTACCTTGTATTCTTTTTGTTGTTGAAACAACCTGTACTCTTGGACTTTCATGAGGATTTCTACATAGAAAGGGTCAACTCTGTTGGGCATTCTAATCCTCACATGCAAATTTGCATCGGTTTGACTCAAAGTCACCTCATATACCATATGAGTTCATCAACTCAAAGCATCAGAAACCTTGTTCTCTTTTCCCTTAATGTGCTTTAGCTCGAAATGGTAATCACTAAGGAAATCGAACCACCCGGGTTGCATTGCATTCAGATCCGGTTGATCGAATAAATATTTTAGACTCGTATTTTCTGTCTTCAGAAGGAACTTCCTTCCCATGAGTAGTGCCTCCACATCTACAAAGCATGCATGATGGCCTCTAGCTCAAGATCGTGCATGGGGTAGTTCTTCTCATGCTCTTTTAACTTCCGTGATTCTTAACAGATCACGTGATCATCATGCAAGAGGACTCCTGCAAGTCCTTCCTTGTTTGCATCTGTGCAAACAATTAAATCCCCATTGGGATCCATAATTCATAGTATCGATGAGGTCATCAAAAGTTGTTTAATATTTTGAAAACTTTCTTTGCACTTAGTAGTAGATAAGAACTTATTTTATTTATTTTTCAAAGCATTCATGGGGAAAGCAATTCTTGAGAAGTTCTCAATGAACTTTCAATAATATTTGGCTAATCCCAAAATGGACCTAATGTTAGTGACACTGGTAGGGGTAGGTCAATCCTTTATTTCTCTAATACTTTTTGGGTATACAGTTATCCCTGTCTTGGAGATAATGTGACCTGAGTACTGTATTTATGGTTTGTAAAAATCATATTTACTAAACTTAGCGTAAAGATGGTTTTCTATCAACACTCGTAGTACTATGCAAAGGTGTTATTCGTGTTCTTCTTTCTTCTCAGAATAAACTAGGATGTCCTATATAAAGACAAAAATAAACTTATCCAGATATCTACTTAATATGTTGTTCATCGTACACATAAAGTTCACGGGTCCATTGGTCAACCCAAATGGCATCACTACAAACTCGTAGTTCCCGTACCTCGTATGAAAGGTAGTTTTGTGAATATTGCCATTGCGAATCTATACCTAATGGTACCTAGATTGCAGGTCAATCTTTTAAAATATTTTGGCTCCTCCCACCTGATTGAACAAGCCATTGATCCTAGGGAGTGGGTATCGGTTCTTGATAGTCATTTTGTTCAACTGACGGTAATCGATGCACATATACATTGTACCATATTTATTCTTTATGAACAATATTGATTCTCCCCAAGGGAACATAATGGGTCGGATATAACCTTTCTCTATCAACTCTTGCAAATGTGGTTTGAGTTCCACCAATTCTGGTGCACTCATGTGGTAAGGGGCTTTGGAAACTGGAACTGATCCTGGTGTCAGTTCAATGGAAAAGCCTAGGTCTCGTTTCAGAGGTAACCCTGGAATTTCCTTGGGAAACAAATCCTTGAATTCTTCAAGAACGGGAAAATATTCTATGTGTTGTTCTCTTTCAAACTCTATGTCTCAGATGTTTACTGCAAACAACTTACAGCCTTTCCTAACACATTTCTTCACTTATAAGGCAGATATTTTCCTTACAAAAAAATTCTTTGGAATTTCTTGAACATTTACTTTGTTCCCTTGCCTATTTGTACTCAAGATTGTGTAAGAAATCAAGCATGACATGGTTTTGTTCCAACCAATCCATGATGATAAGTACATCGTACAATCCTAAGGGTAGGATGTTTAGGTTTACCTTTGTAGGAAACCCATTTAGGTTTACTTCAAAATCCTCAACTATTTCTGAAACTTTCTGTTTGGCACCTATGATCAACTGTACCATCCAAGGTTTATCATGTTTTACTTTTCCTATTTTGCATATAAAAAATTTTAGGCGAAACATAGCTCCGACAAGAACCATGATCAATAAGTATTGAAATAGAAGTGTTCAAGATCTTACCTTCTATCTCAACCATTGTAGCTTGATGGTCTACCTGTCATCCATCCAATGGTGCATAAATCCACGGTGTTCCAGCTATGTCTTCTACAGTTGGTTCTTCTTGTAAGTTGTGCAAGACCCCACCGATCTTGTTCTTACAATCTTGAGAATAATGAGGCCCGTTGCATTTCCAACACTTGATCTGCAGCAGAGTAGCATTGGCTCCACTTGCTAATGGCTTGTTACCATTTGGAGCTGGTACATATGGATTTGTACCAGGTTTTTTGAAGTTTTTGTTTGGTGGCAAGCTCTTATTCTTCTTTCTGTATTGCTGTGGGTTAAAACCAGGTTTGCTATTCTAAAAAAAATTCTTAGACTTGTCTCTGTTTCAGTTCATATTTTCTTGTTGTAGCTTCCCATGCTCATAGCAGAGGCTAGCCTTGTGCAATGTGGTATCTAAAGTTTTTGGCATGTCGAAGTCAATTATTTCCGTAAATTTGGGAGGGAGACTGTAACACCCCAATTTTGACCTCGTTTGCATTAAAAGTACATGATGTAATTAATCATCATTAGAGGAAATTTCAACTCAAAATGGGCCTTTTAACTTTTATTCAAATTCCATGTCATCATGTGTTAGCCAATGAAATTTCTTTAAATTTGAAATACCATATAGGTCTTAAACACTTTTTTAATATAAATTTGGGGATAGGTATCATAAAAAAAACTACTTTTTTTGTTTGTATTTTTGACATATCTCCCTATGTTTTTACTCAAATTTCGATCGGGAGAGCTCGTTGGATGTGGGATTTAATTCCGCATCCAACGAGTACCCACTTAGCATACTTTTGAAGGACCCCTCTACCCCAAAAATAAGAAATACCTGAAAAAATGGAATGATGACATCATCATTTCATTTTTTCAGGTATTTCTTATTTTTGGGGTAGCGAGGTCTGTCAAAAGTATGCCGAGTGGGTACTCGTTGGATGCAGAATTAAATTCCGCATCCAACGAGCTCTCCCGATCGAAATTTGAGTAAAAACACAGGGAGATATGTCAAAAATACAAACAAAAAAGTAGTTTTTTTCTTTTCTTCCTCCAGAATTAATAAATATTATTTTATTATTTTAACTATTATTTTATGAGTTCATTTTAGGAGGCCCATTTTGAGTTGAAATTTCCTCTAATGGGTGAGGAGCTAAAGGCAAAATCCCCACCATCGATTTGGTTGTGTATGTTTCAACAATAGGGATAGTTGCCGATGGTATATCATGCTATCCGGTACATTATAGTTTGGCATCATGTAAATACGCACATCAATTAAAATAAACCTACAGCCAGCTACGACGTTGCAACCTTAAAATTAAAAGGTCATGATTTTCCTAAGGATAAGGGGGGGGGGGATTGTCTAACTATGGGAGCCATTGGAAAAGTGCCATGTGTCAACCCCCATTCTTGTCTCTTTCAGCCACTAAGTCATTTGGGACAGGCATTATTTTAGGGCAGTTACTGCTTGAGGAAACATGGGCATGGGGGGCGCCAGTATGGCAGGATACTATAAGCTCTGACAGTACGCATACCCAGTGGCAGAAGCCATCGTTTCCCTCGCGTAGGTAGTTATCCTAGTCTTTACCTTCACAATTGTGGTCTGGGGAATTCCATCCTCACACAGAGAGACGTTCTATTTTCCTCACACACAGTTTTCCCATCATTTTCCCTCATGCACCGATCAGGGTTCCTCTTTGGTTTTGCACATGCAGCGAGCTAGAAGAGCAGCCTCAAGGGTAGGATTTCCGCTATGTATGTGAAATAGTCGTGGTTTTCATCCACGATTCTGGCTTGATGTTGGTTTAACCTGCGATTTGGGTTGGCTATTGATTTCCACATTCGTTAGCTGAGTTTCCTCTGTCCATGCTGGGATTTTGGCTTCCCCCCTATTTTGGGACTGTGTAATGTTTCCTATGTCATTCTTCCCATGAATTTTGGATGTTGTTGAGAGTTTGATTTCTTCTTCCATTTCGGATTGTGTGTGTGTTTCCTTCTTCCATTTTTGGACTGTGTCTTTTCCCCTTGTGCACAGGTTGAGAGTTTGTTCTTTTCCCCTTTTCTACCTATGTAAGTTCTCCATCCATTACATTGGGGGATTGTGTGTGTGCTATGGGCTCATGGATGTTGGTTGGTTGTTGATTGCCACATCCATTAGCTAAGTTTTCCCATGTCTATGCTGGGAGTTCTACTTCTGCCCCTATTTTGAGACTATGTAAGGTTGCCATAGTTTTATTGTGAGTTTGGGTTGTTGATGTACCCTAGTTTTGGGTTGTTGTTGAGTTGTTTTGGCTATGCTAGGGCCAAGAACAACCCTGAGTTGTCTCGTGGGCCTAAACTATTTTTCACCTTTTGTTTCGGATGGTTACTCGATTGTCTTTTCCTTCTTCACAGAGTTTTGAATGGGTTATTTTGCTGAGGTAGGCAGTGGTTGGTCTTCGGATTATTGAGAGTGGGATTAGAGGTTGGGTATGCTTGAGAAGGCTAGTGTTGAGGCCACCAGCTTAGCATTTAACCTTTCCTAGCTCCTTGACGGCCTGGTGAATCGCTACTGTGGTTTTGGCTGATTGGAAAACCTTGGCTATGTGTAAGCTTGCATTGACCCTTATTCCTTGAGGAATCATGCCCAGCTTGGGGGTGGCAATGTTGCTGAAAGATTGATGAGAATGCTAGCCTATGGTTGGGTGGAATGTTGCAGCAACGTAGCTAGTTGCGGGGCGAGTTCTTCATTAAAAGATAAGTACTCCTGACTATTTCATCTCTGTAATTATATCTACTATTTCATGAGAAATGATGAACATGTTGAATGCTGGAATGTATATGTTTGCTTCCGCTGAATGTTAAGTAACTATGTATCTTTGTATGTCATATGCATCTTAGTATGTATTATGTTAAGCTTTTTTAATATCAACATTTATCCATGTTCATTTTCATGGGGTTGTTTTCCCATTTGTTTGGTGTTAGTAGAGTCCTCTTTGTCAGTCAGAGGGTCTAGGACATTACAGAGACATCCTAAAAATAGTTGGATATTTACCTTTTCATCCTTAATGTATGGTACATAATGTAACAGATCTAGAAATCAATTAATAAAACCATCCATATTCATGGACCCCATATGTAGCTCATGGAACTCTTTCACCTTTCAGTTAATGAACCTTTCCTACATATATTTCTCTTGGAAGATTTTTCAGAAGTTATCCCACTCTATTTCTATTAGCTCATCTTTCTTGGTGTGTTTCAAATCCCTCCACCATCTGGCTTCCTTTCCATTTAAATTATAGATGGAAAGTCGAGCCTTCATCTCACTTGAGTAGTTATGAACTTGGAAATATCTTATCATACCCAACATCCACTCTTCAGCTTTCTCCCCAATGTTTACTTCACCTTCATAGGTTGGTGCTCTTATTTTTCTAAATTCCCCCTGAATACTGTCATTACTTCTTTGTTTCTTTCTGTGAGGAGAAAGAGAGTCCTCAATGGAAGGACTGTGATGATCTCCTTTCGGTGCTTCAGGGGTGCGTTCTTCTTTTCCTTCTTCTCTTGGGATGCTGGCCCATTTATGGTAAGGTTCTCTTTTGTACATGTTTGTGGACTAAGTAGGATTTCCCTGCAGGCTTCCTCCCATCATATTTCTCAGTAATGCTTCATTAGTAGCTTGTTTTTTCTTTCTTTCATTCAAAGTATCTTCTCTGAAACTTTGCATTTCTTCTTGAAGATTGTATATAGTATTCAAAAAGAAGAAATTAATTCCACCACCAGATATGCTTCCAAGGTTGGGGTGTTCATCTTGCCTTGCCGACTATTATCTTCCTCAGTGTTCAAAATGTTCTGTAAAAATTCCTGTAATGTCAAAAAAATTTAGTATCAGGAAAATTTTTGTTAGTAACAAAATTTAATAATATACTTTATCTTTTTTACAGTGAATGCTTGTTGCGCCCATAGGTCTCTTAGTATTGAAACTGGGATCTCATACACCTTGTAATGTCCCCAAAAATTGAAAAAAAATATCATTAGGCTAGTATTAACTACATAGGCAGGGATATTATTGGACTTGTGGAATATAACATATGCTAAATGTACCATTGATTTATCGTAACCTATTCTTACGTTTTACTTATTTCTTTCATTTATGTTTGTTACTGTATTTTACATTATGATGTCGTAAATCTAATTACTAGGATATTCCCTTGTGTTTACATTGCGGTGTATGTGTAGTTACTTTGATTATGTACTTATTTACAGATCTTATGCACACATATTTTCTAGGGTGCGATCAATGAAGCGCTGGCTAAACCAACACTGTTCTAGCTGAAGATAATGCTCAGCTCTGGGAGATGCACAAAGGTGAAAGGGAGTGCACAGGAGGTGTAGCTATGCGTGCCCTGGATGTGAGGAGGTGATGATAGTGTAGCGTGATGAAGGAGCAGATATGCTCATTTACTTATGAAGTTGGAATATTTCAGCAAGAGCGTAGCATCAGTCTGGCCTACTCCTACTTGCTCAGTAGATTCCGACAAGATGAATAAAACCTCCATTGAGAGAGAGAGCCTATGGGGAAGGCTAGCTCTCTATAGTGGAGGTGATCATGGATGGATTGAAAGACCAGAGGATGACATGAATGAGGCACTCTCGTTGCTTCACGCTAAACCCTAAAAACAAGACAAATAAGTAAAAAGGGAAACACAAAGAGAGATGTGTTTCAACAAAAACAAGGAAGACCTTTTTTATTAGGGAGCATCCTCTTACATAATGATGAGCTTTCTTATTTGCATAAATAAACATAATTAATTAATAAACCTAATTTAACCTTTTTCCATTTTCTCCACGATGCCCAATTCCTCGCTGTTTAGATCTGGAAGCGTCTCGACTTCCATGATAAGGTGAGGAAACATTTTGTGCAATACTTCAGCTGTGATCCACTTTCCCTGAGCTGGGGTTTGTCCTTGACGAGCCACGAGATAAGAAGTGTATACCCGATGCCTTGTAGAACGGGTCTCAGTGTCCAGAAGAGTGTCTTTGGCGAAGGGGAGTTGGAAGTTTGGAATGTTTTTGACTGGATGAGTAATGATGTCAGGTTCCTCCAGTAGGGGGGGCTCAAACAACTTTAGATGATTGACATTAATGACATTGTGGATTCCCAGTTGTGGTGTAAGATCTAATATGTAAGCATTTTCTACAATTTTGTCAAGGATACTATAAGGGGCATATCTTATTGGCAGGAGCTTGTGATGCTGGCCTTTGAAGCGTTTTTTATCCAAGTGTAACCAGAATTTATCTCCAGGTTGAAAGGTCAAGAACTTCCTTTGTTTTTCATGGCATTGCTTGGCCTTATCTTGAGCTACTTTGAGTGTTGTTGTGACTGTAGTGTGGCGTTGTGAAATTTGTTGTAGAAATCGTTGGGATGATATTTGTTCCTTATGTTGGTGCATGGTACCTTGAGGAGATAAAGTGAGTGGGAGCTCTATTGGAGATGCTAGTTGGAAGCCCAAGCAGACTTCGAAAGGAGGCAAATCAGTAGATGAATGTGTGGCCTTGTTGTAGCTATGCTGGCGTATATACAAATAATTGTCCCATTGTTTTTTGCATCCAAAGTGAGTTCTCAGAGCATGAACCAAGACCTTGTTCAACACTTCTATTTGGCCATCCATTTGAGGATGGAATGCTGTGGAAAACTTGAGTTTGCACCCTAGTAGCGCCCAAATTGTCTTCCAAAATGTGCTTAGGAAGAGAGAATCTCTATCTGATATGATAGTTATTGGTAGGCCAAAATGTGTCTGAACATGCTGAAAGTATAACTCTGTTGTTTGTGCTGCTGTTGTAGTTTTTTTGAATGGAGTAAAAAGTGCAATTTTGCTGAAGTGGCATACCACTACCCAAATTGCATCATATTTATTTTGGGTGGTTGGGAGTCCACTGAGAAAGTCCATGGAGATTGACTCCCAAGGCAGTGAAGGATGAGGCAACGGATGGTATAAGCCATGTTTCTGGTTGAATGGCTTGAATTGGGAGCATAATGCACAAGCTCAAATACATTTCTCAATCTGGGGCTGGATGGAAGGCCAATGGAAATGGCGTTGCAAATTTTGGATAGTATTTGTGGTACTGAAGTGGCCACCATAGGCTGAAGCATGCACCTCCCTGATGAGCAAGAGGCATTCCTGTGAGTGTGGAACACATAAAAAATTTAATTTATAAAGCTAACCATCCCAGATAGTGTAGTCTAGCAAGGGGGTCTGATTGATCTATGTGGGTCTGTGGAAGGCTATCCAAATATTTTGAAAGTTCGGGTTGGTAGCATATTGGTCCTTCCATGTGTCATAGTTGGTACAATGCACCTCTAGAATGGAGAGGACTATAGTAGGTGGCCAACTGAGCAAATCAACCATATTATTCGAAGTGCCTTTCTTATATCGAATGACCAAGTGAAACTGTTGAATGTAGGAGTCCCATTTAAGGTGCCTTTGTTGCTGAATATTTGACTGTGAATTGATGAAAATCAAAGGATGGTGGTCTGTATGCAAGATGGTTTCTTTACCATGGAAATAATTTCTCAATTGCTTGAGGACTTGAACTAGGCTGTAAAACTCTTTGTCATAGGTGCTATAGTTCATCTTGGCCTAGGAAAGAGTTTTAGAGTGATAAGAAATGGGGTGGCCTCCCTCTTTAAGCATGTCCCTAATAGGATATTGTGAGGCATCGGACTCAATATCAAAATATTGAGAGAGATCCAGCAGATGTAAACTGGTGATGAGCATAGGGCTTCCTTGAGCTGAGTAAAATGACTAGTGGCTTCATTAGTCCAATTAAATGTTGAAGAACTATTAGAAAGCTGATGTAAAGGATGAGCAATCTGAGGAAAGTGTAGAATGAACTTATGATAGAAATTTATACCACCCAGAAATATTTTGAGCTCACTCACCGAAGAAGGGAGTGGCCATTGCTTCAATGCTTTGATACAGGTTCGATCCGGTTGAATACCTTCCGAATTGACCTCAAATCCTAGATATGGAATTGTATTATGACCAAAATATGACTTCTTTTCTTTTACCTGCAACTTGTTGGTTCGGAGGATTTGGAGAATTTGTCAGACATGCTGCATGTGTGCATCCCATGTATGGCTGAAGATGAGAATGTCATCTAAGTAGATGACCACCATGCAGCCCAAATGTGGTCTAAAAATGTCATTGATGAGCCTTATAAATGTTGCTGGAGCATTGGTGAGGCCGAAAGGCATGAATTTCCATTCATAAAGACCAAATTTGGTCTTAAATTCTCTCTTCCATACATCATGTGGTTTCATTCGAACCTGATGGTAACTAGCTATCAAATCTAGTTTAGTGAACCATTTTTCTCCTTGGCGGGTGTCGAGTAACTCCTCAATTCGGGGTAGTGGGTAATGGTTTTTGACAGTAGCTTTATTGAGGGCCTGATAATCAGTGACAAGGTGCATGTTTGGGGTATATCATTTGGGAATAACAAATGCAGGAGATGAGCAAGGAGAAGAAGAGGGTTGGATATGACCGGAGTTAATGAATTCTATCAATTGTTTTTCCATTTCCTCTATTTTTGTTGGGGCCAACCGGTAAGTGGGGGCATTAGGTAAGGAAGATTTGTGGATGAGATGGATTGAATGGTCTATGTTCCTGGAGGGGAGGAGGCCCATAGGATGTTGAAACAGATCGAAAAATTATTTGAGTAGGGGAGTCACGACTTTAGGAATAGGATGAGTGGTATTGTTTGGTGGTACAGGGTGCACCAAATAGAGAGCTATACATTGACTAAGTTGGACATGTGGGGTTTTCTCAGTAGTAGAAGGGATTTTTAGTCTTGCTGCTGTTAACATATAGGTGTGGCCATCTTTTGAAATATTATATTCATGAGATTTGGCTAGATAGATAGAATTTCTTTGTGATTGGTAGGGTATTCCTAATAGTAAATCTGTACAATCCAAGGGGTAAACATCATAGAGAACAGTTTCTTTGAATTGGCCTATAGCAAAGGTGACAAGGCATCACTTAGATACTAGGATATGGGGACCATCCTTCTGAACCCATTCGAGCTGATACCGGTGTGGGTGCAAAGTAGTAACAAGGTTATGGCGGTTGACTAGGGCTTGAGATACCAAATTCTTTTGGATTCCATTGTCCATAATCTGTAAGGCTAAATAATTTTTGATTTGGCAATTATGACTGAAAAGTGGTTGGGATGAGGATTTTGAATCATCCCAGGTCATTAGGATCAAAGAGGGATCAATTTCAGTGGGATTGTCTAGAGTGACTTCTTCAGTGTCCTTTGTTGGTGGAGTATTAATGAGCTATGTGAGTAAGGCTTTGTTGGTCTTTAGATTTTGTAGGGTTCGACAATCTGAGGAGTTGTGTGAGGTAGCCTTATCATNCGCCAACAATAAATTTTGTGAGTTGGAATTCAAGAACCAATAGAATTTCAATAAAATGAGTCAACCATAATGGTTGAATTGACATATTTGTCATAAAAGGAAACTACTTTTTGTGTTCG
This sequence comes from Pseudotsuga menziesii, assembly GCA_001517045.1. Taxonomy (NCBI): domain Eukaryota; kingdom Viridiplantae; phylum Streptophyta; class Pinopsida; order Pinales; family Pinaceae; genus Pseudotsuga; species Pseudotsuga menziesii. The sequence continues at coordinate 696,423 of LPNX010078988.1, read as the reverse complement.
TATTTTCGACATATCTCCGTGTGTTTTTACTCAAATTATGAGTGGGAGAGCTTGTTGGATGCGGAATTTAATTTCGCATCCAATGAGTAGCCACAATGCATACTTTTGATGGACCCCACTACCCCAAAAACAAGAAATACCTGAAAAAATGTGATGTCGACAAAGTTCTGATGGGTGTGGAGGACAAAGTTCCTGAAGTAGTTCCAAGTTCCACCATGAATGTGGTATTTTCTTGCTCATTGTCCCACCACGTTCGTGCAAGGCCTTCAATTTGTAAGGAGGCAATTTGAAGCTTTCTCTCCTCAGTGAGTCATGTGCATGTGTTAAAGTAGGTGGAGAGGCTACGGATCCATGAATCAACAGCTTCTCTATTGATTTTCGTAGCAAACTTAGGGAGTCGTATTCTAGTGTCCAATTGGAATGGATCTGGATTGGTCTGTTGTTGCATCCTCAACAACTCATTGAGCACATAAGCAAGATCTTGGACTGGATTTGATGTATTGGAATCTGGTCCTACTGCCAAGGGATCTCTTTAAGGAGGCTTGGTGAGGCCAATTGAATGTCACAACCAACATAGGTGGTAAAAAAATTGAAATAGAGCAAAGGAGTTGTAGGTCTAGAGGGAGAGATCTGTATTGTTTTAGATCTATGAACCTCCTCTCTATTGTAGCTGAGATCTGTGTGCCCTTGGAGCTATGAGATCTATGTATTCACTTGCATTCATCAACCTGGAGGCCGGTGAAATTTGGAATGTCTCATTAAAAATACCCAAATTTTTGTTGTTGGAGCCCATAGTGAAGATCTTAAGGCTCTGATCCCATTTGATCTACTGCACACATATTTTCTAGGGTGCAATCAATGAAGCGTAGGTTGAACCGGCATTGTTCTCACTGAAGATAATGCTCAGCTCTGGGAGATGCCCGGAGGTGAAAGGGAGTGCGAAGGAGGTGCAGATACGCGTTCCCTATATGTGAGGAGGTGATGACAGTGCAGTGTGATGAAGGAGGAGATATGCTCATTTGGCCATGAAGTTGGAATATTTCAGCAAGAGCATAGCATCAGTCTGGCCTTCTCCTACTTGCTCAGTAGATTCCGGAAAGATGAAGAAAACCTCCAGTGAGAGACAGAGCCTATGTAGAATGCTAGCTCTCTATAGGGGAGGTGATCATGGATGGATTGAAAGACAAAATGATTCCATGAATGAGACGCTCTGGCTGCTTCACGCTAAACTCTAAAAAGAAGACAAATAACCAAAAAGGGAAATGTAGAGAGAGAGAGAGACGTGTTTTAGCAAAAACAAAGAAGACCTTTTTTATTAGGGAGCCTCCTATTATATAATGAGATGATTTATTATTTGCATAAATAAACATAATTAGTTAATAACCTAATTTAACCTTTTTCCATCTTCTCCATGCTGCCCATTTACTATCAATATGAGTTTACTTATTATTTACAAGTTCTAACTTAACTTTGTTCTTTGAACCAAAGTGGGCGAAGTGGTTGGACTAGCTCTCCCATGTAACTGCCTGAGAGGTAAAGTTTCCATTTGTCTAGTGGGCTTACATAGTTCATTTTGAACTAAGGCACTCTTAACTTATTTTATGTTCAGGAGTACTTACACTCACAGCTAGTGACACCTACTTATTGTTATTATTCCTTCGTACATACTTGGTTTAGTGAGAAGGTAATTACCATGATTATTTCTTTGAAGACCTAGACTCCTTATCTAAGTGACTCTTATTATTAATTATGAGTTACTGATCAATTGTTTGTAGTTTAACCTAGATGTATTTCAGGTTTATTTTATCAAGGTTATTAACATATCTTGTTATTTCTCTTGGAAGGTTTACAAACCTTTGTTTAAAGACCAATTCTTGTCTTTCTGAAAACAATGGTTACCATGGCATAATTCATATTCCGTGGTTCTAATCTTATTGCCTAAGGAGGAAGATAATCCAAGGTTTAAAGGCTTAGTGCCTAATGTACAAAGTGCATATAATGCCTTATATCCTACATTAAACTATGGGGTAGTGAATATATACCATAGTCTAAATGTTACACATTGGTGTTTTAACAATATGAAATGGAAAAGGTGGCAAATGATAATGTGTCGTTTACAAACTATAGAGATGTAGGTTTTATCATGGATAATGGACACGATATTGGTACCATTAATGCGCCTTGGAGTTCGTGGAGGCCCAATATTTGGTCTTGGCTCACGATGGACTTCATTCATTGGCTCTGTTTGTTGGTTGTTTGGCCTCGGCTCTATGCAGTGGTTGAAGGCGACCTCTAGGGCATCGAAGGTATGGTATCGTTCGATTTCACAATGGTGTCATTGGTTTTTCACTTAGTATGGGTAATCATACTTCTCATTCTCATTGCTTTTTTGTGGTTATAGTTGACAGGTTTGGAGAGAAGGTGTATGGCTCGTAGCATGATTGTGACCCATGGTCTAGCATGAACAATACAGTAAGCCTGCTATTCAAGTCGTACTCACCACCTCTTGGCCTTAAGCCTGGGTTTTAACTTGTCGAGGTTGGGGTTTGGGTTATGGATTTTCGTTGGAATTCAGGTCTATATTTAAATGAAATGGAATGTAAGGTAAAGAGGGTTTTTAGACATAAGGAGAAACTTGAGACCTTTAAAAGGCTTTGTGTGTAAATTTTGATTTTGGGGTTTTGATTTATAAATGTACACAAAGGAAGCACCATTGGATGACTATGTAGACTTGATGTAAGAGTTAATATTTTGGGTATACAAATCTATTCTACACTGTTTGTTATTTAAACTTGGGTTTTGTGTGGCATTCGCCTTCGTGGGTGGTCTATGTATAAATGCTTCCATTTATTATCTTAGTTATGATAAACAGAAAATTTTACAATGTATGGCTTGGGGCCATGCCGTAGATGGCATAGGTGCTTGCCATGGAAGTTGCGAAATCGTAGACTATTTAGATTTTTACATTGTGGTTTTTATATAGTGCAATGTGGAAAGCAAAGAAGTCATGGGTGCAAACCCTAGATGGCTATCTTTGTTGTAGGTGGATTTGTTGACAGTGCAAGATAGTTATTTATATTTACTGTCTAGGTTATTTATAATCCATGGCTATGCAAATGCAACATATAGATTAGTAAAGGTCTTACGACCTCTATGTAATGATTTTCGTTTTGGTTTATAGCCTGTGTGTAGAAGAATGAGGTTCTCATGACTTTACTATAGCTAATATATTTTAATGTTACAACCTGCATACACTATGTGTATAGCATGGCGTTGATAAATGTAGAATGACTCTACATGATTTGAATCCTGGTTGTTGTTGATATAATGAGTTCTAATAAATTGGTGGTTGCAATTTCGGGCTTAAGTGCCCATGGGATTCGATTCTTGCCATCTCTTGTATAATTACTTCAACTATTATAAGATTGTGATGAGGTTTATAAATTGGTTCCTGTGTATTAATGTTTGTTGTCGATTTTAATACAAAGGGCATCATGGCTTATGTAAGTGAAATGGAAATGGCTGTCTACAGGATTCATTCCTGTGACCTTAATGTAATTACATGGTTTTAATTCTTTATATGAAATGAAGGTAGGGTTTTTATTGAAATGATTACTATGTATAAATTATAATGTGGATTTTATTCCGGCCTTGTAATTTATGGATGCAATTCTTATGGTGCATATTTATAATATTATAGAGGTGTGGATTTACTTAGAAAAAGGAACTTGATCTTTAGACCAATGAATGGTCACCATACTTATTCTGTTTATTTGCTTCTGTTGATGTTATTGTAATGGAAATGGTTTGGTATTTAGCGTATGTTTAGTTATGCAGAACTTGAAAGGTCTTCTTTGTTTTTCATCTTAGATTTAATATTGTAATCATAACTAGATTTAAAAATTTATTTTATAATGGTTAGTTTATATATATATATATATATTTACCAATATTATACTCGTTATATACCAATAGTATTCTTGGTTAGTTTTCCTGTTATTAGAAGTAGATGATACTAAATTAAATCTAGGTTTTAATGGCAGCATAGATCTGAAGTAGTAATTATTCAAACATGGCTCTGCTGACAAATGAAATCTATCAGTAGAGTATATCAGCCAAAGAACAAATAGGTAATTGATCTGAAATAAAACCTAGTTTGCAATTAAAATAGTTTCAATAGTAAAATTAATACAAGAATAAAACTAGGGTTGATAAACATTTATAAATGAATTAAAATTTGCAGAAGTAAACTAATGAATAACCCTCGATTAATCTATAAGAAGAAGTACAACCTAGGGTTATAATTTCAATTGTAAACCGGAGGAGTGATGGGTGGAGCGATGGGAGAGCGAGGGTTTGATTCTTGCAGGTTGAAGGAAGGCGATGATTACAGTCTTCAGGAGAGATGGCACTAGTCTATGTTTTCCCTCTAGGTACTGGCTGTTTCGTTAACTATATTATTTTTTCCTTTACTATCATGTTTTGGCTTTTTGTTGATGGGTTTACAGTCTCCGGTGGTCTTTGTCTTATTTGCTTGGTTTTGAATCCTTGTCTTCGTTCTTCCTGCGATGTATGGGGTTTTTTCTGGATTTTCATGATAAGCCACTACTGGGACTTGGCTGAGGCTTGGATTTTTGTAGGGTTAACAGTCTTCGATGGTATTTATGTTGTTTTGACTGGTTTACTGTCCCCGTCATTGTCTTCCTTGCTTTGTCTTGGGTTTTCACTAAATTGCTTGACCTGCTGGATTAGCCGCTACCGGGGACTGGAGTCCCTCCTCATGAATTGAGTACTAGTACCAACCAGTTTAAAAGAAGTGGGAATTGTTCATTATTGTCGGTATTGGCTCGATCTTTCCTCTCGTCATTTGGATGGTTATGAATTTAGAGTTTTTGTCACCTTTTCTAGCGACGTCTATGTTGTGTTTCTCCTTCTCTGGATTATGGGGAAGTTTGTCTGTCCTTGCACATGCCTTTTCTCTGTCTGAAGGTGACTGTCAGGGCATGTGGTACCATTAGGGTTTGACTCCTTTCTCCTTGCAGTTTGAGGTCTTTTGTGGTTTGTCCTGTTCCTTTCATGGCTTTTGGCATTTTGTTGACTTCTGTGCCCACGACGTCTTCCTTTCCAAAGTCCTGAAGGATATGATGAGGGTTTTTAACCCTGATATCTCGATGATGCCACCTTAATCGGGCTTTGAATCTTGGGTAGGTAGATTGGGTTCGGGGTTTTGGTTTATTGGTGGGTTTCCTGTCGCTTTCTTGGTTTGCTGGCGACTTGCTCACTACTTCACCTCAGTGTTTGTCTGAAGGCCAGAGGGTTTGATGAGGGTTGTTAACCTTATTAATTTTGATGGTGCCACCCTAACCGAGGCTCGACTCTTGGGTCATTTGTGAATATTGAGTTTATTTTCCTGCTTCTTTTTTCGTTTGATTGAGCTTTCGATAGATTTGGGATTTTTTGAGGTACATCCTTTCTATTTTGATGTCAGATACCCATGATGGGTCTCCGGACCCTCAGGATGACCATGTATCTGCACGCTTCCAACGTCGTAGGAAGGAAAAGGAATATAAAATTATGGAGGGGAAGTTACGCTATGTGTTTGGTCATGATATTTATATGGATAGGGTGGAAGCGTTGAGTCGTCATGCGCTAATAGGGAGGTTGGAATATGTTTCAATGGAAAAAAAAGACTGGTTCTCTTGGGCCTCCGAGCATTGGAATCCTTTTCTGTCTTATGTTCCAGCTATCATCTTACTGGTTCGGGGCTGGATAGTTTTTGTTTTCTTAGAGGATACGCATGCTACAGAGGTTCTAAGCTGTATTTGGAGAGTGGGTAATGGGTCCCTGGTGTTAGACCATTGGCATGTGAAATTTGATCCTGCGTGTGAGAGAGTTCAGAAGCGGCATCTGTGGGCTCTTCTCCCGGGGCTTCCATTCCCACTCTGGAATCGATCCTTATTGGAAGGAATTGGGAATACAATAGGTCTATTCGTGGCGCTTGAGGATGATTTCATGAACTCCTTTGATAAAAGGAAGGCTAAAATATTAGTTGAGATGGATATTACGAAAGGAATTCCAGCAGAGGTCGAGATTCTCTATCGAGAACGACTGTTCATACAGCGTCTCGATTTCCAAGGTATCCCCTTTAGATGTAGTGTTTGCCAGGAGATGGGCCATTTACATCGCGCTTGTCCATATTTGTGAATTGGGTTTGCATCCACGGCTAAACGTTCAATGCATGAAGCATTTTTAACCTCCTCTCCTTTGAAACCGCTTTCCCAGGTATGTACGGCTCCGGTTCATAAAGTCTCCTCTACTGGACATTTAAAAAATACTTGCTCTTTATTTGAGGATGTGTCAGAACTCGATCTAGCTCTGATTGATTCTGTGGTTAATAGTAAAGGTTCCTCTAAGCCTCTGGACGCCTTTCCTCCCCTGTTTAGCTCACCTCCTTGCTCTTGTGACCCTCCGAGGGAGCCTGACCCTTATGATAATAAGAATCCTGAGATCTCACTTTTGGAGCCTTCTCCTTCATCCTATGATCATTGTCCTCTCTCCATTCCGGTTTCTCCCTCTGAGGTTTTTGATTCTATTTAGTTAGGGGCTTATCCTAGCTCTTCTCCTTTGACTCCTCATCCCTTAGAAGACACCTTGCCCACTCCTCTATTTTCTGAGGCTGATTTCCCTCCTCTAGTCACTTTTGGTCCCTTGCCATTAGGAATGCCTCCTCTTAGCCCTGTTGCTTCCCCTTCTTTTGCCGACCCCTCATTGAAAAAATCTCTGAGCATTTTCTCAGATAGGACACCTCTTTCCCCCTTGGTTCTCCCTCTCGACTCAATATGATTTGAGAATGTTACTATTAGAAGTAAGAAAAAATTACTTAAGCCTCATCTTGACACGTTGGCATTGCCCCGGCTCCATATACTCCTTTATCCATGAGACTTAAACAAGCAGCATGTAATCACTCCTCTCCTTCTCAAAGGGTCCTTAGAGCTTTGACCCCTCAAAGATCAGGTTCCTAATGCTCATTCTTACCTTGAATGTTCATGGTTTGGGGGGTTTTTCCAAGCAAAAAAGCCTCCACCATTTGTTGTTTTCTCTCTCACCTGATGTTGTTCTTCTTCAGGAAACCATGACAAGTCCTTACCTTGCCTTATTTTCCTTTTATAAACTCTGTCCAGGCTGGGATTTTTGTGCCCTTAGCTCTAATGGCCTCTCCAGAGGAATCCTCTCTGGCTGGAACCCGAAACTCATTAAATGTAAATCCTTTCATACTGCTGCTGGTATTTTGCTCAAAGCTTCGATCCGGGGTTCTTCTATCAAGCTCCCTATTCTAAATTGCTATGGTTCTTACCTCAATCATTACTCTTTCTGGAATGTTGTTGCTTTGGGTGGTCTCCTTTCTTTGCCTAATCTCATCTTAGCTGGAGATCTGAATCTTACTCTGAATGCCTCAGAGACTTGGGGCTCCAAAGCGCAACCTGATCCATTGGGATCTTTTTTCTCAAAGCTCTTCTCTGATCATCATTTAGTAGATGTGGCCCCATCCTGTGCTGTCCCTACCTGGAGGAATGGAAGGATAGGGGAAGATGGTATTTCTAAAAGGCTTGATCATTTTTTTTTATCGGATCAGCTTGTTAGCTCTCTTCCCGGGTATCAGGTGTGGGCTCATAGATGTGGGATTTCTGATCACTTCCAAGTTGTATTTGAATGGATTGATCATTAGAGCCCTTGCACCTATCCTTTTAAGTTTAATCAATCTTGGTTAGACAATGAGGATTTTATTCAGATGGTTCAAAGTGAATGGCCTCTTATTCACTCGAATGCCTCATTGGATGCTATGCATAATCTCTCTTTTAGAATTCGATCTCTTAAAGAAAAGGTTAAATCTTGGACTAAAGTTGAAGCTTTAAAGATGAAGGATAAGTCTGCTGCTCTGGAAGAGGAAATAAGTTGTCTTCTCTTTTCTTCTCAATCTTCTATATTAAATCAAGATCAACAACTAAAATTGAACTCTCTCAAAGATGCTCTTCAAAATATGACAGATCATGAACTTTATTCTGCAAGACTTAAAATTAGGATTACCTGGGCTCAAAAAGGGGATGCTAATACTAAGTATTTTCATGCGGTGGCTTCAGCTCGGAAAAATCATAATGCTATTTGGAGTTTACAAGATGATTTGGGAAATTGGGTTTCAGATGATCGAAGTCTTAAAGATCTTGGGATTCGATACTTCAAGGCTATGTTTGAAGATTATCATTTGACAAACCTAGAAGCCCAGCTTAAGGTTATTCATCTTTTTACTTCTTATATCAGTGCAGAGGAGAAATAATTTTTCACTAGCCATGTCACTATCATGGAAGTAGAAAAGGTTTTAACGCTCTTTAAAAGAGACAAGGAGCCAGGCCCGGATGGATGGCTTGTGGAGTTTTATTTGAATTTCTTTGATCTCTTGGGACCTCTACTTGTCAATTTGGTGGAAAATTCTAGAATCTCGGGCAGAGTGACTCTAGCCCTTAATTCTACTTTCCTTGCTCTCATCCCGAAGGTAGATTTGCCAGTTTCCTTTGTTGATTTTCGCCCCATATCTCTCTGTAATCTCTACTATAAACTGATTTCTAAAGTTGCGGCTATGAGGATTAAGCCCTTCCTTGATGCTTCCATTTCTCCTCAACAGTTTGGTTTTCTAAAAAATCGCTAGATCCTTGAACCCATAGCCATTACTCAAGAAGTTTTACATACCGTCAATACCAGAAAGAGATGTGCTCTCATCTTTAAATTGGATTTATCAAAATCTTTTGACAGAGTTAACTGGACCTTTATCTGCCTCATAGTTATTCAAATCGGGGTTGCTCTTGTTGGGGTTAACTGGATCTTTGGTTGCATCTCTTCATCCAACTTTGCTGTCCTTGTAAATGGATCTCCTTCCTCATTCTTTACTACCTCTACTGGAATCAAGAAGGGCTGCCCTTTGTCCCCCCTCTTGTTCATCCTGGTTATAGAAGGGCTTAGTCTATTGATCGAGGAAGCCAAGCGGAATGGAAAAATTAAAGGGATTAAAATTTCTTCTCAGCTCTCCATCACTCATTTACTATTTGTAGATGATGTGATATTATTTGGTCTAGGTTCTTTTGAGGAGTGGTTGGCTTTCAAAGTCATTCTTGATATTTTTTGTGAGGCCTCAGGTATGAGTATAAATTTGAACAAAACTTGTTTTCTTCATAATGATCTGGATGAGGCACTTCTCCAAATAATTACTGGTCTCCTCCCTTATAGATATGATTATCTTCAAAAAGGTTTCGGTTATCTTGGCTACTTCCTTAAACCATCAAGTTATTTGGTAAAGGATTGGCTCTGGCTGGTTTCAAAATTTGAGAAGAGAATATCTCATTGGAAAAATAGGTTCCTATCAATGGGGGGTCGTCTAGTCCTTATTTGATTTATTCTATCGAGCATTCCAGTTTATTGGATGGCATTGGTTCCGATTCCATCCTCAATCTTGGATAAGCTCAGAAATATGATTTTTTCCTTTCTGTGGGGCTCTTCATCAAAGACTAAAAAATTCCATCTAGCTGGCTGGCATCTTTTGGCTCGTCCTACTTCTATTGGTGGTTGGGGAATTAAACATCTTCCTAGCTTTAGTCTATCCCTGAGGATGAAAAGTTTCTGGCTAGCATTAAACAGCAAGGGCATTTGGCATCTATTTATTTCTATTAAATATCTGAAAAACAAGCCTCTGCATTTATGGTTTAGGGAAAAGATCTTCAATTATAGAAATGCCTCAATTATATGGAGGGGGTTCATCTTTACCATACCGTGAATTGGAAAAGGAATCATCTGGAATGTTGGTAATTGTGCCTCTATTCACCTGGGTGCAGACCCATTCATTGGTATGGGATCATCCTTTACTCTGCCAAGAGATTTGAGAGATTACTTGGAAGATTTTGGAATTTGCACCCTAGCCCAAGCTAGAAATCAAAACCTCTTTGCTTTAGGTTCCTGGTTCTTGACTAGAGATCTAGACCTAATCAATGAATGGAAAGCTATCTGGGATAATTATATCAGAGGTCTGGATTATGGCCGCATTCATCTCTCTGATCAAAATGATACTTTATTTTGGTCTCATAAAAATTACATAGGTCCTTTAATTGCAGCTAAAGGTTATGATTGTGTTCTCTCTGACAGCGGTTCATAGACAAGTGATACAGTTCTGGAAATTATTTGGACTCTAAAAATTCCTCTGAAAATAATATGTTTTACATGGCTAATGACCAGAGGGAATATTTTAACTTGGGATCAACTCCATATTAGAGGTTTTATTGGTCCCAGTCGATGTGTTCTTTGCAAAGGAAATCTCAAGGATATTCATCATCTCTTTTTTTTTTCTGTCCATTGACTGTGCGTATTTACTCATATTTTGTGGTTATGTACAGGTGCTCTTTTCCATTTTTTAACATCGTCCAATCCTTTTTGGACCAATGGTTCAATACCTCTGCGCGAACTGCTCCATTCAAATACTTGCCTCTGTTTATTTTTTGGGGTATTTGGATCCTCCAGAATCACTATTTATTTGAAAATAGGCGACCGTCCTTCTCAGCTCTAATTTCTAGGATTGAATGTTTGATAAATTCATACCCTGTGCCTATAAAAAGCCATAAATTTTAGAACATTGGCTCTAAACCCTTAAAATCCTTTCCCTGTGGATTCTTTGATAGAGTTGCTACGAAGAAAATAGGTGGCTCATGGTTTGTGATTTATATCAATGATTCTCACTACTTCAGTTTCTCATTGGGTTGTGGAAGAAGCACGGACACTAGAGCGGAATTATTGGCTCTTTGGGCAATTCTTAGAGTAAGTTTATTGATGGGAATCCCTATGTAGTTGATATATGGGGATTCCATGATTATCATATCTTGGTTTAACAGAATTTCTGCACTTGATGTTCCTTCATTGATGCATTTGTGTAACGACATAATATTTATGCTGCAATTGGCCCCTCCGGTGATCTTCAAACACACATTTTGTGAGCATAACAAGCTCGCAGATGAACTCTCAAAATAGGCCCTGAATTTGGACATGGGATATGGTTCTTTCACAGAAACCATGGATGATTTGGTTATAAATCAAGGCCATTTTGATCTTTTTTAGAGTAGCTGATTCTCTTATTTATTCAGGTTATGCTTTTCAGCAGTTGATGGATTATTTTTATATATGTTCTGTTTGAGTCCTTTCATCCAGCATGTCTTGCTCAGAACTGTCTTGTTTGAAGTTCATCTTCGATATTTCTCATCATTTTCTGACCTGATATATCAGGGATGATGAGGAAAGTCTGCTATGATCAAAATTTTTCTTCTGGTATTATTGTTCTGTAGTTGTCATTATATGTTTGCATGTGATGGATCTGGATTTATCAGTCATCATGTTGGTTTGCAAATGATGTCTTTTGATTCATATGAATAACAAAGACTGGTATTTTTTTCCTCTGAAAAAAAATTCAATTGTAAACCCTAGAAGATTTAAATAGAAATAAAACAAATAAGGTTAGAAAATATAATGTGAACCCTAGCCTAATTCAACTAGATTTTATTCTAGAAAAGTAGAATAGGCAATATAGGATCTCATACATGTAATCTGAAGCTTCTTTAATGGATGAACCTGCACACTCAAATAACCAGCATTAACAAATCATAGACGGATCTGACCTATGTATTAAATGACTGAATCACTTGAGAACTACCACATTCCACCTAACCATGAACCAGAACCATTCCTAGTTTCAATCCAGATCCCCCCGAGCTGGAATCCAACATGCAAGTAGCTTAGAGCTCCCAAGGTAGGAGTTCCTATCTGGTATATGAGGTCTGGATCAGTTCTCCTTTTCCTTCTAGTAAATTGTTCTTCAATAATTCACTTGAGAGTAGAATAGGCAGAATAATGACTCCCCAAATATAGATTAGAACCCCAAGACATTCCTTGGCGTGAGACTTTATAGACAAAAAATTTAGTCAAAGGGACAGTTAAATCAAGAAACCTTGATTTCTTGATTTAACCCTTTTTAATTAGTTTGGGTAATTTTTAATACTTTAACTTAGGAACTTTCAACTAGTTCCTAATTAGAATTTTTGTAGGTATTGTGCTATTTATTATCTTTTAATAATAAATAATAATGGATGGAGATTTCCTCGATTTCTTTCATCATTAATATTATTACTATATATATTCTTTATACATATAATGTATAAAATACATAATAATATAACATTTGTTAACATTTTTTCTTTGGGTATCATATACCATGATCCCTAGACTTAATGAGACTTCTTCATTACGGTCAAATAGGTAGATGGTTAGGTCTACTAGGCTAGGAAAATCTAAACATCCTTGCATGTTGGATTCCCTCATATAACATGGTAGTTATTCAGTAGTTGATGAGAATATAGAAATTTAAAACTTCATTCAAGGACTTACAAATAAGTCTGATGAGATCAATATTTTTCTTGAGTCGTTTTCACTCAGAAATTATTAAATTTTTTTTAGTAACCCCTAGTGCTTACCAGAGCCCATACTCCATGCTTAAACTGGGAGTTACAAACTTAGTGCAATTCTAAAGCTCTTCGCTCAACACTAATGCTGAGATGTACTTGTATGATACACCTAGGGATACAATGGCCAAGGATCTGATGCTCCAGAGCTTATGCTCAACATCAACAAGGAACGATCCATGTTTTATTCCCAACACTTCCAATTATCTTTTCATGTGTTCCATAACTTCTCGCTCAACACAAATGTAAGTACTCATGTGCTCCAGAGTTTCTTAATCAACACAAAATATTAATTACCCATGTGCTCTAGAGCTCCTCGCTCAACATAAAACATTAATTACCCATGTGCTCCATAGCTCCTCGCTCAACACAAAACATCTAATCAAGCATGTGTGTTAGGGTCCACTCCCAACACAAACAAACATATATATATATCATCAATAATTGGATTATGCCCAATACATTAAAAAAATTCATCATGTTCATATGCAGTGGGGTTTGAGACCCAATATATCAAAATAAAATATCAAGATAACATCATAATCAATCGGCTCATGCCTATAAGTGTTAGGTCCAAAATTGAGGATATTACAAACAAGAATATAAATCACATTAATGCATCATCAAATATTTCATTAGGACTACTTTGTTAAAAACTAATTTTTCTTAGATAAATCGAGGAGGTGTTTGTATCCATGTCCTAAAATTTATGAAATCACGCAAAATGTGGTAAAATTGTTTTATCACCCTCATTTAGAGAAAAAGACTAGATATCAAATATCATAATGTCTATATATCAAGTCAAACATTCCCTATACAAAGTATATACAATCATGATCGAAAGGAACTATGGTGTTCCAACTAAAACATATATTTATCATACATAACTAGCAATTACATCAAAAAAACACATAGCAATTAGTGGATAATCATAGCAATTACAGTACAATGAAAACACACCAAAAAAAAACATTTTACTATTGAATGACCCTTACAAAAAACAAATATCATAAAACAAGTAAAAAACCCAACAAATTTAGGTCACAAATAAAAGAATTTAACGAAATCTAACATTACGATTTGGAAAACTCTACAAGAAGACCGCAAAAATAATGACCATTCCATAGTAGCCCCACCATTATAATCAGCGTTCATTAATTTATATTAGAGAAATCCCAAACATCAACAATAACATACATAAAATAGGAACATATACACTCGCATTAACACCTTAGATCCAATCATAATTGTAGAACAAGATCCTAATAAAAGCACATTGTATACAACTAGGTCAAATTCAATTTGAATTTATTGAAACCATGTGGCATCTCTCCATCAAGAATAGTGTCTACGAACAACATATAGATTTTAGTCAATAGTTTAAACATGACAAGGCATAAAATAAATCAAAAATTTATTTTATGCCTTGCCATGTTTAAACTATCGACTGAAACTTATATGTTGTTAGTGGACACTAGTCTTGACGGAGAGATGCCACATGGTTTCAATATATTCAAATTGAATTTGACCTAGTTGTTTAAAATGCGATTTTATTAGGATCTTGTTATGCAATTATGATTGGATCTAAGGTTGTCTATACAATGCAATAAATATGAAATACATGGATGTTTGCTTCACTGTGTATGTGGTGTTGTGAGGGAGATGTTTCTCAATGGGTAGAGAAAATGGTGACAAACCCCTTCCTCAACAATGATGTGGTGAAATCAACACTAGCCCATTCTTCCAAATTCACAGAGGATACC
>LPNX010078988.1:635053-681728 GCA_001517045.1 Pseudotsuga menziesii | reverse complement strand
TATATATATATATATATATATATATTCTAACATTATTTAAAGCGCATAAATGGCTAATAATTCTAATGATAGACATGGAAAATTATTATTATTTTTTAGACAAAAACGGTTAGACTTGTATTAATCGGTTTCTGGTTAACCAGAATCTGCAACGTACAAACTTGAAGAGGGATAATGATCTCTAACAGTGCTATCAGCCTTCTTATGAATAAGGACTATCATGGGAGATAAATCCCACTTACTTCCAGTTCTTTTTCGAGAGAATGACAAAATTTTCTTACAAGAATAAGCTCTCACAAACTGTGAGCAGAGAAGAATACAGATGCAAAACATTATTTAGTAGGGGAGGAAGAATGCCCCTTAATAAAAGAGTCTAATCGCTTTTGAGATCCCAAAAAAATGTTTGAGGATGCTTTCTTTTCCCTACATTCTTTGTTGGACTTTCGCCCTCTGGTGAGGGGGGGAGAAGGGGCTGAGAAGTCTGAAGGGTCAAATCTTCCTTTTGACCCAGCAAAAGGAACTAAGGAAACTAGTCCTGTTTGGACTAAGGCCTCTTGATCTAACACTCACGCATCTCGCTTGGAGCCTGAAGGAAAGCTTGGAGAAGCTTCTTTCATGGATGGGACTGCGACAGCTATTTTGGAGGGGATGGAAGGACCTAGGGGGTTCTCTCCCTACACCAGATATTCTACCGCTTCACCCTCTTATGCTTCAACTTCCTGCAAAACATCAAATCTATTTTTGGTTTCCAGCAAAGGAGAGATCGCTGCAGAAGGATCTTGAGGAGGATCCTTTTGCTGTTGATGTTCCTTTTGCCAGAGGGGGCAGCATCGATTAGTGACTATCTGGAACTATGCTTCTTTAGTTTCCCGGGGAACATTTTATTTCTGAGATTCGGAAAGCTTGGGGAAGTTTTTGGGAAAGTGACCATAGACATGGAAAAAGTTGCATTTGAAAGAGATCTGCTCATAATCCAGCTCTTAGATGTGGCTTCATTCTCCTAATGTAAACTTTAGGGTCTCTGGGATCCCTTTTTCGAGATTTACCTCTACGCAAATGTGGGCACATGAAAACTGACCCCCTTTTGGATCTGCACTATCCAGGTAATGCCCTAGCTTATTACCGATGTCCGCAAGAAATATTTTCCCCCAAAGATGAAGTGGGAGATGAGTCAGTCTTACCTATACTGGAGCGGCTGTTATCTCTGCTTCTAGGTTAAAACCCAGATTCCATGGGGGTAAGAATAGTCCTCTCGAGCCCATGAAAAATGGACCCAATCAAAAAATAAGATCACATTCTTCTTTATTCAAGAAGAGAAAAATGAAATAACCCCTACCAGCTGCAAAGATAGAGACATGTCCTTGCACTATAGGCTTCCATTGTTCATCAATCCAAAGCTCTACCACCTTGGGGCTTGGCCACATCCCTGTAAACTTGCTGATCAGGGCTCTCTCTAAGAGAATGATCCATTTCTGGAAAGGATCCAAAGGAGAGAGTTCCAAAGAAGGGATATCCTCAATATTTTTCATGAACTTGGAGGGGGGCAAAGAGGCAGCCTGAGGAGCAGCTGCATGAACAAGAGCCTTAAAAGCCAGAAGTTGGGCTTTGATCTCCATAACGATGCCCAGCAATGCAGATCTAGAAGCCACTGAGCCGGGCAAAGCCTGACCATCACAAAACCACGGGGAGCAAGCAACAGGCAGCGTGGAGGGACGCACCCAGCACAACGGGTTCGGCAGGGAGCCTTCCATGAGAGTAGACAGACACCGGCGGCTAGGGAAATCCTAGCCGCACATCAGAGAGGAGCCACATCTCGGAAGCCATCCTGATCTAATTCCCGAATCCATGGAAAATTATTATTATTATTAAACAAAAAAATATTTATTAAAAAAATATAAGTAAATCATAATATTAAATATCAATAATAAATAATGAATAATAAATACACATTAATAAATAAATAATATAAACGATTATTATTTTAAAATTTAAATATTCTATATTTTGGGCCCTTTTTGTCTCGTTTGTTTTATTAGGATTGACAAAAACAATTTTAAAGTCCAAATCCTAAAATAAATAGACTAATGATAATGATGATGATTAATGTCCACTAAGACCAGTTTTGGTCTATCAGAACCTTAAGATAAATATACATAGATATAAATTTAATGCATATAAATAAATAAATGAAGAAAATAAATAATAAGAATAGGAAACATGCCGAACGGGGTTGGATCTATTTGTGAAGAGGTAGAAGTTTTTCACCACTAGGAAAGGACCAGTTCAAATGGTCATGGGGGAACCTTGAGGTACTGGTCTAACTTGATAAGTGGATCAAATCCCACCCCCATGTCCTCCTAAAGAAAACATCAATTTTCACTAGCTCACTTAGTTAAGGTGTGCGCCCCTCATAACTAAAGCAATCGAAGAAAGAAAATAATAATAATAATAATAAAAAACAAGAAACATAATTAATAATACCAATAATAATAATTGGTTACAAACATACAAAACTAATAATACTAATAATTAAAATATAAATAATAATTATTAATTTTTTAAATATTATAAATAATATAAATTATTATTATTTAAAAAAAATCAATATAATATTTTTAATCGAAAATTTTAAATATGGATGATAAAATAAATATAGATAAAAAATAGAATAATATAAAAAAATTATTTAAAGTGAACTCAAGAGCAATGTTTCTTTTATTGTGTATGTATTATATGTATACAATTGAAAACTAAAAGTTAAAATAATCATGCAACATTTGGCAATGCATTACTTGCTTATAGTTTAAAACTAAAATGAAAGAGATATGTCTTACTCCGTGTCACACACTTATAAAAAAAAGAAAAAGTGAATATACTCTTTTATCTGAGTGAATATTGTAACATGTATAATTGGTAGTGGCATGAATAATCTATCATTATATGGAAAATAACGTATAATTGACTCTTAATTGAATTGGACACATGCTACATCATTCACCGTTTACATATGGCTATTGACAACCCTAACACCACACCTAAAGATGATGTTCTTACACTTTTTTTATATTTATTTTACCATATGGTTTTTGGTAGGGATTGGTAAGCGTAAGGCTAAGCTTCTTCCCTAATAGTTACGCCCTAACTTTAGCAACTAAATGTGAGTCCAAAAGCTAGCAAGAGTTTAACAAAAGGGGTTTCTCCCGACATAGTTTGGTGAAGAAAAGGGCTGGGGACTAGGGTGGTAAACACGATAGTCTTGATCCCACTTACCTTAGAATTAATTATTTATATGTTAAACTATGGTGTAAAACATAGTCCTAGCGGGAGACACAAGGTATAAGCAACTATAAAGTTTATGAAAACAGTTTGTTGACATGTAAAATACTTGGGAAGTATGGCACTCACACCATAGTCCTGATTTTAATCCTTGGCATAATCAACTTTGAGGTTAATAATATAGTCTTTAATGGGAGAGACAAGGTTTATAAAATTATTGTACTGAAGTTTACCTTTGACAATAACTATGTCCTGGATTCGAGTTGACAGTGTTGTTAGTCACTTAATGGAAAACTTAAACGAAGGTATGAGATGGATCTCGGTCCTCCATCTATCATAATTGCTGGAATAGGTTTTTGACATGGTTTAATAGAGTTTAGTTCTGTCTCAATATTTTGATTTTGCAAGCATGAATTAGAACATTTATTCAGATCCATGATAACACTCCATTTAAATACAGAACTCTAATTCGAGTATGGAAGCCTAGACAGAGATCTGGTTATAATATATTTAAAACATAAATATATGACTACTAATTAAGATCAATTTTACATTACATCAATAACATAAAATACGGAAGATACTATGAACATTTGCATAGTACCCTTCCTGTAAAAATGTAAATATGATTCATAACTAACTTGAATTTTTTACTTTAAACAAGTCCAGAACAAATAAGAAGTACAATAGGGAGCGTGACACCACTCTCCGGAAAACAGAATTGAAACAACCATTCTTCCCAACCAACTCCTAGAGCATCCAAGTCTCACTTCCTCCAGAACCTATGAGCTTGTTTGTTGAACCACAAGGACAAAATACAATCAATCCACCATCTTTTGCATTAACTGGTCAACTCCCCACCCACTACTAGCCTCCTTCTCACTAAATGGATATACTATTATATAGTATTTTTCCTAGGAGTTGGTCATTTATGAGACTATTTATCTTTAGCATTCCATAAGGAGTTTTGACGTGATATTGGGGAGGATGCCTCCTGCATCTTGAGTTCTCACTCACAACTTTTGCAACTTATCTTTTCCCCTTGTGGGTCAACAAACACTCTTTCAACAACTATTTTTGTTCTTATTCCTTTTCAATATTTTTAATTAATAAATAAGAATACTACTTTAAATCTATTTTTTACTTTCTAGTAAAAAATACTTTTTATTTATAAAATATTCAAACAAACAACGCAATATATGTAGTATCTCCATTTTATGTAAACAAAAATTAATAATATATGTAAACCTGTAATTTCCTAGGATAAGATAAATCTATAAGATGTTCAAATTTATATTTTTAATAGTTAGGACAAAAAATAAAATGTGTCTTAGGTCTTACTATAAAGTATGAAGGATAAATTAGACTCATACGACGTTCAAAATATGTTTTAGTATTTTAAAGA
Source organism: Pseudotsuga menziesii (assembly GCA_001517045.1). NCBI lineage: Eukaryota > Viridiplantae > Streptophyta > Pinopsida > Pinales > Pinaceae > Pseudotsuga > Pseudotsuga menziesii. Next base: position 677,047 of record LPNX010078988.1, on the reverse strand, counting down.
AAATGTCTCTTTGTGAGAACATTATGATGTAACGTATTGTTATGTCGTCACTACTTACATTGACTTTAAATTTTTAATAGTTAGGACAAAAAATAAAATGTGTCTTAGGTCTTACTATAAAGTATGAAGGATAAATTAGACTCATACGACGTTCAAAATATGTTTTAGTATTTTAAAGAAAATGTCTCTTTGTGAGAACATTATGATGTAACGTATTGTTATGTCGTCACTACTTACATTGACTTACTTGTCGTTAATGTTGCTTTTATTTTCTATCAGTTGAAATTGTTGTGGATGCTAGTTATGTTCTTCGCAACCATTGATAGCATTTTACGGCTAGCGTAAAACCTATGTATCTTTGTGCAGGTGTTAAATGAAGAAGCTTGGCTATCACAAAACACTATCCTAAGCTGAGTAATTATAAACACTCCCAAGAAAGCGTTCAAGCGTTTTGTCATAAGGAAACAATATTATGATTAAACATATCATTAAAATTACAAGAATAACATAAAGTTTTATGGTCTCGAGCAATGAAGAAAAATGGTATGGTAGTGGAAATATATGGTATGGTGGTAAAATTTGACAACAAATTGCATTAAGGATATCACATGAAGTTTTTTCGAACTACAGATAGGAGTCACTTACTTGTCAACTCATAAACCATAGGGTTTAATAAGCCTTGAAAATGATGTGAGTCTTGTCGTCGATACTTTTCATTTGCATTGTTTCCTGTCGTTCTCTGCATGGCTTGACCAACCTCTATATGTAATTTTGTTTAGTTTTACTTTGTGTTTCAAAGGTGGAGGAGTCGTGGTTCTTGGCGCTTGACACCCTTCAACCTTAGCTTGCATATAATAATTGTTTTTTGGGTGGTTCTAGTTCTCATATGTGGTGACACCGTTAACCAAGATTTTGTTATCAAAACAGGGTAAGCTCTTTCTCTATCTCATACTATCATGTTAACCTCATTTCTCCTAACTCTCTGTATTTCCTAGGGTTCTCTTAGCATGGGCTCAATGCCACGTTTCCTTATCATTAAAGAGAGAAATGGTAATCATTCCTAGTTCTGCCCTTGCGGCATCTTGTGGTGTGAAAAACAGTAGTGAGTTTTTTCTTTTCGTTCTGTTATGACATATTTTTCTTGATGTTTAAGGAGCAGTCATTTTGATTGTCGCTCCAAAGGCTTGTAAAGGTTTTGTTTGGTAAAACTACGGTAAGGTTTGGATAAAGTATTATATAGTCGTTTTGGTGGTTAATCCTATGTTACAAATTTTTGTATGTTAAAAAACTTTCTAGTGTTTTTTTTCTCCCAAAAATCTATTAAGGCCGTGCGACCCTTCATGAATACCACAATAGAGATAATGTCTTTATTTCAACTCTGTATTTTTGTAAAAAATCTTTTAATAGGGGGAAGGTCATTTGTATTCTTCAACATTTGTGTTTTAAATATTTAAATGTTTAGGCCCTAAGGCTAACACTCTGTTTTCTAAAAAGGATTTTAGGGTCATGAGGCCACTGTAACTATTTAATATTTCATTGTGTATATGCTATTGTGTTTAGATGTTTACTTTTTTATTTTTAAGTTTGAGATCCATAAGGGTTTGCATGGACTATAAAGGTAAATTGATTCTTAAATATTGTTTCCTTGGAGCAACTTTCCCTTAAGAGTTTTTCAATCTCTTGTATGTAGATTAAATTTTATCTAGAAATGCTATTAAGTATTTTTCCACATTGATATGAAGAAGGTGAGTAGTTATTGATTTATGTTATGGTTTTAAAGGCCTTGTCCGACTTAATATTGTGAGTTAAAGGTCACTAAATGATATTTAATTAAATGGATTATGCTAAGCTTTAGTTATTTATCGTTTTGTTTTATTTATTGTTTATAACCTAGATTTAAATAAATGATGAAAAAACTGTATGGCTGGGATATAGATATACATACCATAATACAAGGTATATATGTGCTAAAGAATATACATATGTTTATATGTATATTTACAATTATACCTGAGAGGGAAACCTCCTCTTACAATTCTCGAAATAAATGGAGGTTTATAATCAAGTTAGAAAACTAAATATTGTTATTAAAGAAAATTATGATGTTTTGTAGTGTATTGAAACCCTAACGAGATCTTTAGTTTAAGCCCTTTGGTAAAAAATGAAGATCCTTTCAAGTCCAGTTCTAAGTTTTCTTGAGCTGAGAGAAAATTGAAAAAAATATATTATTCTATCTGGATAATTTGAAGAAGGGGGACAAACACCCAATGGAGATCGTTCCACCAAATTGTCTCCTGAAGTAGACAAGATTACTTGCTTAAGACCCTCAAGCCTATTCACTGAACCACTAGGATGAATATGTTGTGTAGCAGCCCACACACAAAAATATGCAACATAGAACTCAATAGCAGACTTAACTCAACAATTTCACTTTAGCTATCCCCTCATTGAATTCCTTGTGTGCCTGACTTTTCAGTTTGCAGCAATCACAAGTTTCATTTACTTGGAAATAGAATGTAATTTGCCTCCTGCTCAATTCAATGGTATTTATAAGATTCCCTATGTTTTTGGGTCAATTTTGGAATTAAATAAGCCACATGCTCAGTTCCCCCTCTCAGGGAACATGACCAAAATTTTGGGGATTTTGCTTCCTGCAACAGCTAGAAAGTGAAATTATAGTGTTGCCACTTGTCATTCACCCTTCTACAACTACTTATTACTCCTAGTGGGTCAACAAACACTTTTTCAATAGTCTCCTTTGGATAGGTGTCTCTTCTATTTAATTATTTAATTAAATAATATTTAATTACAATCATCTTTTACAAACTTGGCCATAAAAAATTTACAATAATTTTAACATAATTTTTTCTATAATAAATAAAAAATATCTATTCTTTTCTAGGTGGGTCACACCCCCCCCGCCGCCCCCCCCACCCCCCCCACCCCCTTAAGTTCAACATCGTCCTCGATGTTGCTCAAGTTTATTTTGAGACTTCTTGGAACAAAGTTGCATATTCCTTTCGCTTGTGACTCTCCAATTCCCAGGGTGCTTCATCTACACTAAGGTGTTTCCATTGCACCTTTACCTATGCAATGGTGTGATTATGGAGAAAAAATACTCTCTTATCGAGAATACAGTCTGGTTCCACCTAAAATCATCCTTTAGGTTCTACCTAAATAACATTCCAATCGATCACATGAGTAGCCTCATGCACATACTTTTTCAATATGGAAATATGAAAACATTATGTATTCTAAGATTAGGTGGCAAAGCTAACTGATATGCCATTGGCTCAACTCTTTCCAATATTTTGAATGGTCCACAATACATGGGTGTTAATTTAGTACAACTCCACAACTTCAAGGTGCTATTTCTTGGTTTTACTTTAACAAATACATGCTCACATGCTTGGAATTATTTCAGAGTTCTTTTAAGGTCGGCATGAATCTTTTGTTCGTCCTGAGCAGTTTTCAAATTGCTTTGTACATGTTTCACTGTTAGTTCCAGTGATTTTAACAAGTCAGGTCCTTACATCAATTTGTCAACTGGATTACTCAGTGTAATGGGACTATTACATTTTTTACCATACAATATTTCAAAAGGACTAAGTTTAGCTAAAGCTTGATAATGATTATTATACACAAATTCAACTAACTGCAAATACTCTTCCCATTTCTAGGGATAGTCTCTAACATACATCCGTAACATACCTTCTAGTACTTGATTGAATCTTTCTTTTTTTCCATCTGTTTGGGGATGATAAGTAGTATTGAAATTCAATTTAGTATCTAGAAATTTAGAAAACGAGTTCGAAAACCCACCTGTAAACTTAGGATCTCTGTCAGAAATCATTACCTTTGGAATTCCGTGCAACCAAAAAAATTCCTTCATAAAGATGCCAGCAACATATGCAACTTTATGAGTTGTTTTCACACATATAAAGTGTGCCTCCTTTCTTAGGTTTTCTACCATAACCATTTTAGAATCATTTTTTTTAGGAAATACTGTTACAAAGTCAAGACGGATAACTTTCCATTTCCAATTTGGAATTGGAAGAGATTGCAAAAGTCTTGCTCGGTGTTTATGTCTAGCTTTAACTTGCTGAAATTCTATACACCTAACTATATATTCAGAAACTTCACTCTTCATATTAGGCCAAAAATACTCTTTTTTTAACATTGTTATCATCTTTTGATACCTCAGATTTCCAAAATAAGGACTTTTATGTCCTTTGTTTAAAGTTAGCAATTTAATTTCTGCTATGTTAGGCACATAAAGTCTATTTCTATACAGCATTAATCCCTTTTCATTTAAACTATAATCTATTTTTACATTCTCAGATTCATTATTGGTTACATTTGCTCTTAGATTGTGGTATTCCTTGTCCATTTTTACTCCTTCATCCAATTTATCATCGAATTTTGTTTTTTAACTGCTAATAGCAGTTATAAAATTTGTTATTGCATCTCTGTTTAACGTATCAACCACTTTGTTTTCCTTTCCTTTGATTTGTTTGATCTCGAAATCATATTTGCTAAGTAGGGCTAACCATGTAGCTTGAGTTGCGTTTAGTTTTTGTTGATCAAACAAATATTTTTAGCTTATTTTCTCAGATATAAGTAGAAATATTTTACCAATTAAATGATGCTGTAACATTTTCAAAGCATGAATTATGGCTCCAAGTTATAAATAATAAGTGGCATAATTATTTTCATGTGTTTTTAACTTCCTTGATTCATATGCAATTATGTGACCTTCTTGTGCTAGTACTCCATCCAAGCCTTAATTGTATTCATCAGTGCACAAAACAAAATCCTTGTCTCGATCTTCTATTTTTAGTATAGGTGTAGTAGTTAATAATTATTTTAGTTTATTAAAACTTTTTTCACACTTTTGATCCCATACAATTCTTTTTCCCTTTTTCTGCAAGAATGTTATAGGATTCACGATCTTTGAGAGTACTTCAGACAATTTTTTGTAATAATCAGTTATTCCCATCAATGATCGTACATCTGTTACATCTTTGGGAACATGAAAATCAATTATTGATGTTATTTTATCTAGGTCTACTGATATTCCTTCCTTGGATATCATGTGCCCTAGATACTATATTGTAATATCCCGAATTTTGGCCCTAAAACCTATCAGCATGTGCCTATTGATTACGATGATTATCTTGATGTTTTATTTTTTATATTGGGTCGAAGACCCCACTACATATGAACATGATGATTTGTTTTATATATTAGGTGTAATCCAATTATTGATAATATATATATGTTGTTTGCTTTTGTGTTGGGCGTGGACCATGAAGCACATGATTGTTGAGATATTTTGTGTTGGACATGGACCCTAAGCACATGATTGATGTAATGATTTTTGCTGAGAAAGGAGATATGGAACACATGGGTGAATATTGTTTGGTGTTGAGCAAGGAGCTCTGGAGCACTTGAGTGATTAATGTTGTGTCGAGCAAGGATCTCTGGAGCACATGAGTACTTACATTTGTGTTGAGTGAGAAGCTCTCGAGCACATGAAAAGATTAGATTTGGAAGTGTTGGGTATAAGCCTTGGAGCCTTCCATGTTGATGTTGAGCATAAGATCTAGAGCATCGGATCCTTGGCCATTGTATCCCTAGGTGTATCATACAAGTACATCCTAGCATTAGTGTTGAGCGAGGAGCTCTAGAATTGCATTGAATTGTAACTCCCCATTAAAGCGTTGAGTATGGCCTCTGGTAAGCTCTAGGGGTTACTAAAAATAATTTAATAACTTCCGAGTGAAAACAACTCGAGAAAAAATATTGATCTCATTATACTTATTTATAAGTAATTAAATGAAATTTTGAATTTCTGTATTCTCATCAAAGTACTGAAGAACTACCATGTTATACGAGGGAAATCCAACATGCAAGGATGTTTATAGTTTCCTATCTTAGTAGACCTAAACCATCTACCTACTTAACCTTAATTAAGAAGTGTCATTAATTCTAGGGATCATGGTATATGATGCCCTGGGACAAATGTTAATAAACTGTTATATTATTATGTACTCTATACATGTTATGTATTAAGAAGTATGTATATTAATAAATAAAAGAAAGAAGGAGAGATCCATCAATTATTATTTATTATGAAATATTAATAATATTATAATGTCTATAAAAGTCCAACTAGGATCTAGTAGAAAGTTCCTAAGTTAAACTATTAATAATTAACCCAAAGTAATTCAGAAGGGTTAAATAAAGAAACGAATGTTTCTTCATTTAGCTATCCCTTTGACTGAAAAGTCTGTCTATAAATATTCAAGCCAAGGAAAGGCTCGGGGTTTTGATTTGATCTGGGGAAATTATTATTTCTTGCATATTCTGCTCTCAAGTAATTTCTTGGAGAAACTTTCTCCTACAAGGAAAGGAGAATTGATTCAGAACTGAATACCAGTTAGGAAACCCTACCTTAGGATCTCTAAGCTACTTACATCTTGGATTCCAGCTCAGGGGGAGCCGGATTTAAACTACGAAGAGTTTTGGGTCATGGTTGAGTGGAAGGTGGTAGTTCCCAAGTGATTTCGTCATCAAATACAGGTCAGGTTTGCATTGAATTGTTAATGCTAGTTATTTGAGTGTATAGGTTCAACCATTAAGAGAGCTTCAAGTTTAGGTATGAATCCCTTGACTGCCTATTATATTTTCCTAGATTAACTTCTCTTTAAGCTAGTTAAATGATTTCAATAAGTTTCCTAACCCTATGTTTTCGAGTTCTGGTTGATAATCTGCTGGGGTTTGTATTTTCTTTAATACTATGTTTATGATGTAAATTTTATTATATACTGCATATTACCAGGGTTTGTGTCTTTAAGTTGTTTTCTGTATTATTCCAATACTTGAATTATGTTTACAGTAACTAGGTTTTCTTTTCTGGTTAAATATATATATTGCTCTTTAGGCTTTATCACTCTACTGACATAGTCCATTTGTCAGTAGAGGCATACCTTAGATTTCATGAAAAGAAAGCTAGCTCAGAGGTACAAGTAACAAAGAACCTTTAAATAGTGCTATAAGTTAATCTACTAACTAATTTTAAATCAACTCAAGAGTAGAGTAAAAATAAAAAAATTAATAAATCATTCAATACCTTTCAAGGTCTTCCATACTAAATATAAACTAATATTTTTAGCATCTCCATTTAAAATAAATATCATCATAAATAAACAAACAGATAAGATATCATGGCCATCCATGTTGTCCAATACCAAATCTGTGTAATCTTATCAAGTCCTTAGTACAAATCACTTAGGAAATAATTGCATCCATTTACATAACTCAATTGTTATAATCCACAATCCTATTATTACAGCCTCCCTTTTTTTATAAAACATAAAGTGTTGAAATGTCCCATCTAAATCTACACACAACCATCACATAACCTTAAACAATTAATAATTAAAATCCATTTTTCCAACAAAGGTCGCGACATCAATTCCTATGGATGTCTAGACCCAAGGAAAAAACAATAATAATAAACCATAGCATTTTATACACACATAGTAAGCAAATCACATAACCATCGTTAAACCCGCCACGCTATACATCTACTATATGCGGGCTATGATTTATAAATACACCAAATTCTATGAAATAAAAAAAAATCCTATGCTATCACTGAGGTCGTAAGACCCTAATTGCATTCATGGCATTGAACAAAGTCTTAATTTAACACACAGTGTTTCAAAAATAAACCTACAGTAAACATTGACCATCGTGAGTTCCCCACCCATGTCTCTTCACAATCCACATCGCATAAGAACTACTGACAATAATTAAAACCCTACACTAAGCTATCGCAGTGCTGTGGGAAAGGCTCATGCCATTCAAGGCATGGCCTATACCCACACTATCAATGAATTACAATAGAAAAAGTAAACAACATCATTATATACAAAGAATTCGAGAGCAGGTGAATGCCTTGTTACACACCCATCTTAACAAAAATAATAATGCATTATATTCATCTTGTACATACCATTAAAATAATAACCATAGTAATCAAATAAAAAAGGGATTTATCCATTTACACAGTAGGTGTCACGATTTCACTACAGAGCCGTCATTTAAGACCAAGAACCAATTTACACAGGCATGCCAATGGGCTAACGCACCATTGCAAGCAATCTATCCCGCGCATGCATTGGTATGTTTGAGAGCCTTCTGCTCCATCCATACTATGCGGATGACCTTTGGACCACTTTCCACCGTCCTGACATGGGGCACTTCCTATGCCACCGCAATCGATTGACCGCAATGGAGTTTTGTTTAAGCTCTTTTCTGACTCCTAAAAACAATGAAAAGATAGCCGAGCACAGCTGCTTCTCTTCCTACTTGCTAAAGTATAGGAAATGGCATCTAAATCATCTCGTTTACCTCCTTTTGTGGACCATGTAGACCATTAAATGAAAAGGACCTCCTTGAGACATTAAATCCAAGACCGTTCCCCTCTGCATACTTTTATGCTTTCTTAGATAGAGGGGCCGCACTTTACAAAAAATCTCACCACGGGTTGTCATTAAGCTCTTTTCCATCCTTCTCATCAAGAAAATATTTTCGAGCAAACTTGGTTTCGTTCATGCTCATAAAATTATCTGAGTGACCATACAATCAGTATAGGTTTAACCTTTTCCGGCCTAATTGGACTACCAACGGTAAAGAAGTCTCTCATCCCCCAAAGGATGGGTGATCTCTCCTACGTATACTTTTATCCTTTTTTCAGGCACAGGAGACTACCAATGAAAAAGATCCCCCACTAGAGTCTTCATCATGCTTTCAGACTCTCTAAAATTAAAACCACCATCGAGCATTTACCTTCTCGAGCTTGCTAAAAATCCACGAGATCATACCATAACAGTGTCCCTAGATACCACCCGATAGAAAATAGTTTGACAGCATTCCCCCTTTGGGTCACCTTTGTTCAGAGTACTCTGCAATGTTTCTTCCTTGGATCCCATCAATATAAAAAGTGTCTACCTCCTCCAAGTGTTTCCCATCTACAGTGACATTCCCGATATTACAGCTATGATCCCATTCCCATGAGTCAAGTTTCATTTTCTTCCTGGTCCACCCTGCCATCGTACTCTGAACAAAGGAATTTTGAGTCTACCGCACTCCCCTTTCCTCTGTTCAATTCTTTCCCTCCCCCCCCCCCAATTTAGTGGGTCAGTCTGCAGATTGTCTCACACCTTTTGGTTATCTCCCTCGTGCTCCTGGATAAGGAAACATCATTGGATTGACTAGGGGTAGGTCTCCCTCTGTCAACGACAACACATATATTCTAGAGGATAGACCTAGAGGTACCTATATCCTAGTTTCATTAACTTCATTGATGAGTTCCTTGGACCACTTGAGAGGAGTCCTTAGTTCCTCTCGAGATGGTTTTTTCTCACGTGCTCTACTCCAATGACATCATCGCACCGTTGAGATTCGTATAGGGTTTGGTCCGCACAGTACTTGGTCAAATACCCCAGATGTCACCTAACTCCAACACATTTATGAGTCTATTCAAGGGACCTAAATAGGTTATGTCCCTTGTGATTTCTGGGTTGCATTGGAGATAGTGTTCAGAAGCCCCAGCAGTGCTTCTATATAGACTTATGATTGATGCAGCATACTTGTACCACAGAGACTCTGACTCTCAATCAACTAGTACATATAGCTATGTACCATTCCAGATCCAGCAAACCATCAATCATGAATATATAGCATTCCATGAGAATTCCATGGGTCCAATGTACTAGATCAGTATTGTATTCAGCCCCACATTATTGTATCATCAGTTGTATATGATCGGCTCTTGTATTTTAGAGCATAGATCAAATTATTCTTTTGACATTGTCATGAGCATGGGGATGCCCGCCTCATTGATATACATGTCACACATTATTTGTATCTCACCCATTGATGAGAACCATATTAATACAAAAACCAAAAGCCACCATGCCCCAGCCCTGGAAGCACCACCTCACCACAGCAAATCCTATGATGTCTATCGGCCATACGATGAGCTCATACCCTCACACATTAGGAGGCAATTTGTTAACCCAAAAAATCCCTTACTAAGCTCTACATGACCTACACCACCCAAGGACACCACTTCACGACCCTCCATTAGACCCCCACACCCTAAAAAATGCTTAATGATGAAGAAAAGGGCTTAGAAACCCAAAAAAGGAGCCTAAAATACTCTCCTAGGAGTTAAGCCCCCAAAAAGGGGCTAAAACCCTAAAAGGAGCTAAAATTAGGGCAGAAGGGGATAAAAACCCAAAAAAGGGGCTAAAGCCCAAACCAAGGGCTTAAAACCCTAAAACACCAAAAGAGCTATAAAAGGAGGGTGGGTGTCACTCTCAAAACACTTCTCCCTTCCATACTATTATGCTGCCCGTGGATGCCTTGAGACCCTTTGTCTCTCAAGCCACCCACACTCCCTCCCTTCCATCTCCATTGAGCCATAGCTCCCCTATCCAAGAGAGAGGTGCTTCTTCAAGCCAGGGCATGGTGGCCCAATTCCACCCAAAGAGAAGGTATAGCTTGTTATTTTTTGTTTTTCTTTAATTATTTCTTTGCTTTCTAATCCATGGTTTATTTGCAGGTTTCTAGTTTTTAACAGTTGTTTGCAGGTTATTGGAAGAGGAACCATAACCCATTGTTTGGAGAGTGGTTCTCCATCATTTCTCTTCTTTCTCTTCTTTATTTTGTTTTTGTTCTAGTTTTATTTCCTATTCGTTTTTATGATGTTCCATCCAGGAACCTATCCTTTCATCTTATAGATGGAAGGTATCCATTCCTGCGCCTGTAGCAAGGAGAAATCCATGCTACAGTATCCAACAATAGATGCATCCCTCTCCCCTTCCAATTAATTTTCCCTTATGCAGATTACAACTTGGAATATCAGAGGCTGTAATAGTGCTCTCAAGAAGTGCCTTCTTAAAAGAAGGATCGACAAAGACAAATCAGGGATAATCTTCGAGCAAGAAACAAAATGCTCGGGAGAAGAACTGGCAAGTATATCTCAAAAAGTGTGGAAGGGTTGCGAATCGGTTGCAATCAATGCCAGAGGTGTGGCTGGGGGTCTTGGAATCCTATGGAATCCTCACGTGGTGCTTTTATCAGGTTTTCTAGCCACCACATGCACTCTCTCTACTAAATTCCACATCCTTGGGACTAGAATAGGGGGATTCATCTCCAATGTTTATGGCCCCTCGAGGGTGGAACATAAACCTAAGTTTCTGGAATCGCTTTTAGACCTAAAAACTTTAATTAACGACAAAGCCTAGATTATAGGAGGCGACTTTAACTTGATAAAAAGCCTCGATGAAAAAAAAGGAGGTATAAGGAATTTAAATGTTGTAAGTACTCTTTTCAATAATACCATTAATGATCTGGACCCGATCGATGTCAGAACTTCGAATGGAATTTTCACCTGGAACAACAAGCAAACATGGGATAGAGGAATAACATGTAGACTAGATAGATTCCTGCTTTTAGAATCGGTCATGATAGCAGGGGGCAACCTCAAAGTGGTTATATTTCCAGTGGCAAGGTCAGACCACTGGCCCATTTGTCTGGAATTGGACAATGTTAGAGTCAACCCTTGTAGACCATTCATATTTGAGACATTCTTGCTCCTCTAACCGGACTTCCAAGAGAAACTCAAGGAATGGTGGGAAATATCCCCTCCTATTAGGGGCAGTCACATGTACCAATTCCAAAATAAGCTTAAAATGCTTAAAGGCCACATCAAGAATTTGAATAAGGAGTCCTTCAACAACATATTCCTCAAAAAATAGGCCTTAGAGATCAGGATTAAGTAACATCAGTTACAAGTAATGATCAACAGTTATACTGAAGAAATGACGCTTCAGGAAAAGACCTTGTTGTAGGACTTCAACGAAAGAGAGAAATAAGAGGAAGTGTATTGGAACCAAAAGTCTAGAATTAAATGGCTCCAAGAAGGGGAACGTAACACTAGTTTTTTCCACAAAATGGTAATTCAACACAGACAGGGAAATAGGATGGATAGATTGAAGAAGGAGGACAGAAGCATAGCTGAATCCCAAGAAGAACTAGAGACCACCCTAAACTCTTACTTCACTAAGATCCTTCAAAAACTAGAGAGAGATAGGGAGGAAGCTCAAAGACAGGTCCTAAGTCACATACCCAAGCTCATCATAGAGGACCATAATCAAATACTCAAAAAAGCCATCGAGATGGTGGAGGTTGAAAATGCGGTCAAACAGATGGCTAAAGATAAAGGACTGGGACTGGATGGTTTTGCCACAAACTTTTTCCATGCTAGCTGGGAATGGCTGAAAGAATAAATATGGGCCTTAGTAGAGGACTCTAGGAAATCAGGGAGCATTCTCAGAGCTCTCAACTCGACTTTCTTAGCCCTCATCCCAAAAGAAAGTGGAACTGAGGACACAAGCAAATTAATACCAATCACCCTATGTAACGTTATCTACAAAATCATCTCCAAGGTTATAGCTAATCGTCTTAAACCACTCCTTCCACTTATTATTTCTTCGGAGCAAGCTGGGTTCGTGGAAGGAAGACAAATACTAGATGGCATAATTTTGGTCCACGAAACTATACACTCCCTCAAAGCAACAAGGATTCAAGGTATGCTCTTGAAACTTGACCTATCCAAAGCTTATGATAAGTTGAACTGGAAATTCTTGGCTGGTATCTTGAAAGCTTTTGGTTTTGTGGAGAAATGGACTAACTAGATCATGAATATCGACTCCTCTTCTTTTTTTTCAATCTTGGTTAATGGATATTCCTCGAGTCCCTTCAATGTGACTCGTGGTATTAAATAGGGGGATCCTCTATCCCCTTTCTTCTTCATAATTGTAGCAGAGGGGCTTGGCAGGATGCTTAATAATAAGAGAGCTGTAAACAAAATCCATGGATTGTCCCTCATAGATGGGATGGACCACCAGACACACCAATAGTTTGTGGATGATAACATGTTGATGGGCCCATCCTCGGTGCACGAAGATAGGGGCATAAAATAATGCTTGAACACCTTCTTCGAAGCTAGCAGACTGGAAATTAACAAAAGGAAATCCTAGACCTACTTCTTTAACACCCCCACAATAACCAAGAGAAAAATCCTCAGGATTCTAGTGTTTTCAAAAGGTAGCCTCCCCAGCAAGTATCTTGGGGCACTAATGGTAGAATAAACTATCAAACAAGTCTCCTGGAAAGAACTGGTGAAAAAAATTAACAAAAATCTAAGTTTCTGGACCTTCAGAGCCCTCAATTTCATGAGGAGGTTAATCTTGGTAAAATCTGTTCTTCAGGCTATGCCCATTTATCTCTTCTCAGTGTTGGCAGCCGCGAAATCCATCATTAAGAAAATTAGGAATATTCAGAGGAATTTCCTTTGGGGGGGAATGCGAGATAATATAAAATGGCCCCTGGTAGATTGGCTAAAGAATATGCACCCCAAAGGATGTGGGAGGATTGGGCCTCAGAGACTTACTTGATAACAACAAAGTCATGAGTGCAAAAATCTATTGGAGATGGGTGAATTATGAAGATGAACCATGGGCCAAACTGTGTCATATGAAATACACGCCACAATGGCCACAACAATCCCTTGTGCAGTTTGGAGAAAACTTACCTACCTCTAGCATCTGGAAGACTTCCCAGGAAAACAAGGGATTTGTTCAAAATCATAGTTTCTGGGAAGCTTGAAACGAACAAAATGCAAGATTTGCAAGTGAAGCACTGAACCAGGAACCAGCTATCTCTTGTGGGGAAGAAACTCCATTGTTACGTACCTTCCTCCAGAATAATTCCATGGAAAAGGTGGCGGAGTTCTAGGATAACGATAATGAAGACAAACTATTTAGAAGATGGAAGGATAGAAAATGGTGGCAAGCTAAAGTACCAGGGGAGGATATCGAAGACCTTTTATCAGAGCTCAATGAGAAAAGGATCTCCAAGAATGAGGATCCTGATAAGATGAGGTGGGGGTATACAAACTCAGGTAACTTTAACACAAAAGAAGCCATAATATTGCTAACTGACAATCAGAACATTGCTGCAGAAGCCAAATGGAAAAAAATCTGGAAGGGGGGATGGTGGCCCAAAGTATCTATCTTCTGCTGGTTAGTTATTAAACATCACATCCTCACCTAGGACAACCTACAGCTAAGGGGATTCCACGGCTCGTCACGATGATGTATGTGCGAAGAGAATAATGAGTCCATAAACCACATGTTGGACGAATGCAAAGTGGTTCATTCCGTTTGGGAGAAAGGGGCATCCATCTTCAGAAAATACCATAGGCACAGGGGGTGTCCAGACATCACTATAGCTGAATAGCCCATTAACAGTCTTAAAAATAAAATAGTGAACTACCTCTGGGATCTCTTGCCAGGTTTCACCATATGGGAAATTTGAAAAACTCGAAACAAACAAACCTTCGAGAACAAAGCCAGCAAACAAGAAGAGATATGGCATTCTATTGAGACATTCTTGAAAGAAACCATATCTTTGCAAGTTTGGACACAGGAAGAATATTTAGCAGAAGGAAGTGAGAGAATTATTTTGTATGATCTAGGGATCATAGAAGTACCTCCCAACAATTTGATTGCTCGTTCTCCTCCTATGCACATCTCTAGTCTGGACTGTTGGCATTCTCCCCCTGCTGGGGCCTTCAAGCTCAATGTGGATGGAGCAGGAAAAGGAAACCTAGGGCCCATCGAATTTGGTGGTGCCATAAGAAATTCAAAGGGAGATATCATCAGTCTGTTGTAGGGCTCCATAGGAACCAACATGAACAACATGGCCAAGCTTGAAGGATTAATCAATGGTTTGAGATGGACAAGGAAAACTGGTAAAACAACTTCGATCGTGGAAGGAGATTCTCAAATCATCATTAAAATTGCACGCAGACTTCAAGAGGGAGCCTCTACGTCCCAAGTTTCAAAGAATTGGAGATGGGAGAGTAGGCTGAGAGCCCTTAGGAAAATCCTTCAGGAGAGAAAGCCATTCAGCTATCGCATGTTAAATGGAAAGGGAATAAGGTGGAAGATGCCATGGCAAATGCAGGGGTGGAGAGCAGTTTCTCCTTTCATGCAGAGGAAGACAAGGATGACAAAAAAACCCACCAAATATGGCACCATTGTTCAAAGCTGAAGGAAGATGACGCGAGGGACAGTGGCAACACGTTCGACATGCTACATGCAAATGACAGCTGGCTCAGGACTCTAGAAGGAAGGAAACCAGATGGCATGTCGACACCTAGGAGAGGGCCCGCAAATGTCTCGTCGACTAACATGGTAAGTAGGGAAAGTGTCTGACTGCCAGGTGGGGTACATCAAGGCATGTTCTAAGCCACGATTATGCTTTCCTTAACAAGAATTAAATCTATAGTAATTATCGCCTTAACATGCAGTAAACCCATGGCATTTCTCTCCTTCACATGCGGCCCCAATACGGATCACGTGGAGGCTTCACAAGAACGTTTCAAGCCAAGCTTATGGGATAGGATTTATAACAACTTCCAAGGTGCCTTGAAGCTAGATCCGTGGGAAGGGAGGAAGACAAGACGAGCAAGTATAGTACTTACCTTTGAATTGGATAGATCATTATCTATGACAGAGTCCCGTATCCTTTGGCCTAGTGAGAAACTTAAGGATGCGAATCATTCGCAAATGGTGAGGGATTTGTTCGAGCGTGGGGAGTGGCAGAGAATCAAAGCCAGCTCAAGGAAATTAAAGGAGCATGGCTGTGGGGGGTTATTTCTAGCCATAGAAGGTCCTATTTATATGCATCCGGAATAGTCCATGGCATTATCTAAGGCTTTGCTAATTTTCCTGCTTCTTCCCTCTAGTCGCCTCTGTGCATTAGTCATGGCGCGGCTATGGAGAGCCCACATTAGAGAGATAGGTCCCAATCAGGGTGCTAGCCATAGTGATTCCTCCCCCAATGAAACAGATGAATCAGTGCCCCCTGGAAGAGGAATTCCGGCTACTACCCCTTTCAATTGGGGGGACCAATATATGGCAGACACGCCAATGACCATCGAAGATTACATAGCAATCATGGAAATCGACCTCTTCCGGGAGTATGAGGCAATAATGGGCTGTCCTTTGCTTCCAAATCCCTTTTGGACGGCGTGCATTCTGCTTTCCAGGGACATCCAAGTAAAAATTTAAACTTCTTAGGGCATTTGAGATGCCATGGAAACTATTCACCAAGGACAGCAAGAAAGTGTTGTAGCGTTTAGATTACTGGAACAAATTGCCCAGAGCATGCTAGTAAACCCTAGTTCCAATTCTTTTAACACAGGGAATACTACGGCAAACTCACCTGCAACCACCATGCCAGCCCCTCAGGAAGATCAGCTCCACACCCCCCTTAGTGAGGCTGGAAACTAGTGCATGCTCTCGGGAGGGTTATCGGATATCGTTTTTTCCCATGAGTAGTTCCGTTCAATGTTGGGGATGCTGAGGTATTTTATCCTTTTAGTCTGGTTTTTGTCGTTTTTCTGATCGGCTTTCGGGTTTCTATGTAATAGGACTTAGTTCCTTTTTGGGTTATTCCCAGCGGGGAAGCTTTTGTCTCAACACTGTTAGGATTCATTTGTGGTTTTGTCAGAAGGGACATACATTTCCAAGCCTGGTTCCTTTTTACTAAAGGTTTGGCTCCATCGACCTTATGTACAGTATCTCTATGTATCTTTTTGTATTATAATAGACAGTTCCAACTTACTCATAAAAAAAATAGAACACTTAGCTCTGCAATTTTACTTTAGCTATCCCCTCATTGAATTCCTTGTGTGCCTGAATTTTCAGTTTGCAGCAATCACAAAGTTCATTCACTTTGAAATACAATGTAGTGTCCCTCCTACTCAATTCGATGGTATTTGTAAGATTTCCTAGTTCTTTGGGTCATTTTAAGAATTAAATGAGCCATCTGCTCAGTTCCCCCTCCTAGGGAACATGACCACAATTTTAAGGATTTTGCTTCTTGCAACAAATAGAAAGTGTAATGCTAGTGCTGCCACTTGTCATTCATCCTTATATAGATGATCATTCCTCTAGTGGGTCAGTGAAAACTCTTCTAACAGTTTTCTTTGGATAGGTGTCTGTAATGTCCCAAAAAATTGAAAATATTTTTTTTTGTAGGCTAGTCGAAACTATCTATATTGAACATTATTGTACTTGAAGAATGTGTTGTACTCATTTCATATTGTCTGCTTCATTGTAAGTTGTTCTTACTTTTTCTTCCTTTCATTCTGATGTGATTATTACTTTGTTTATTTATGATGTCGATATGTTGATTATTATGTTGTTTTGTATGGTTATGCCATGATATGTATGATAGATACTTTGATAATGTACTTTACTTATTTATCTTTTTTTTTAATGTTGTAAACATGATTCTGACTTAACTTGGTTAAATGGAAAAAAGGGGTGGAGTGGCAGGACTAGTTTTCTTTTGTAACTACCTAAGAGGTAACAATTTCTACTTGGCACAATGAGCTTACTTAGTTTTGTCGAACTATTGCACTTTTATCTTGTTTATGCGCACGTGTACTTAGCGATGGAAAACTTGTTACGGAGTGATGAACGCTTAATCACTATTACTCGTACTTGCAGCTAGTGACATCTATTGGTTCTTATTACTGTTCTTTACAAAGTTGTGTTAGTGACAAGGTCAAAACCACACCTATTATATTATGACACAAACTTGTTATTTAAGTGGAACTTATTATTCATGGTGTAATTATTATCAACTGTTTATATCCTAACATATTTGTATTATATATTTATTTTACGAAAAGCAATAACATATACTTTTATTATATGTTGAACAGGTTTATAACTCTTTTGTTAAAAACAAATCTTGGCTTTATACTTAACAACATACCATGGCATATTTCATATGCCATGGTCTTATGCTTGGAGCCTAAATAATTCAATGAGCATCGTCCTAAGGAATATATCCTATAGTATGCGATGTATGTGATAACTTATGCCTTGTATTAAACTTGGGGGTGGTGAATTTATGACATAGTTCATGGACTATACGAAAAAATGGGGTTGTTTGCACATTAAAGGTGGCCAAAGTGGCACATTCAACGCATCTTGGGAGGAGTCGTGTGAAAGCTTAGGGCTTGGAAAAATCCACGGTTTGGAATTTTGCTCCATTTGTTGTTTTCTCTCGGCTCTAGTTTGGGTGAAGGAGGATGACTTCAATGGTCTTAAAAGGCAGGTACGACATGGTTGGTTTTGCAAATTTAGTTTTTTATTGTAACTCATATCACCATATATTACTTCTCATCATGTTATTGTTTTGTTGCAGGGTTGTAGAGGAGTGAGTAAAATACTGAGTCGAGGTTCGTGGGTAAGGCCATACTCCATCGGTAATCCCACTGTGCAAGTCGTTATTCATTTCCTCTCATGGTAATATGTCTGCGACTAATTTTCCATTCGTTGAGGGTTTGATTACTTGAGTTTGGTTTTGTTATGGATGCGGTTGGGTTTTGGGGTTTCGACTGTATCTTTGACGGAGCTCGATGAAATCGAAAATTCCTGATACTTTTGGTTTTCATGAGTTGGGGTTTTTATTTTTCCTTCGGCATGAGTCAATTTACATGTAAAGGGTTTTATTAAAAAAACACTCTGTATATCAAGCCTTGGGTAATGTCTTGACAAGATCTATGCAAAATGGTTATTTAGTGTTTGATGATGGATACTAGCTGTGGGAAGCACCATTGCTTGCAATTGTGCAAGGACATAAACAAAGGACTGTGTGAAATTATTCTAATGGATTATCACGGCTGTGTTTTTCAATATATATATAATGTGTTTGATCTCTGTGGTTATTATGATTGGGCAGTGTAGATTCGCTTCCATTATTCATTTTAGTTATAAGAATTCAAATGGGTGACAGCGTATGGCTTGGGGCCATGCTGTGGAAGGCATGAGCACTCTCTATGGTAGCTGCGATAGTGTGAACGATGCATACTTACGGTTTATTATTGTAATGAATAAATGGAAAGTAAGGCATGTCTATGGGTGAAAACCCTGCATTGGAAATGTTTCTGTAGATTATTTCATTGATAGGGTTTTAAGCATGGAAATGGTTATTTTTTTTAGTTTGTTGTTTATTATTTATGGGGACAAGGCCATGGATTACATCGTAAATGAATTGTAATTTTTATTACGGTCTATGTGTAAATAATTAGTTATTATTTACAGCCTCCATACAAAACTGTGTATAGCATGGCTTTAAAAAATGTAAAAAGACTCTGCAAGATTCGATCCTAGGTCATTATTTATGATGAGGGTTTTATTTATAAATTAATTACTATGTATTTAATTAACCTATGGTTTTATTCATTGGACATATGTATAACAAGGCATGCGATTTTTGTGATGTGGAATGGAATATTAGATGGCTTGGATTAATAGATTTATGTACTCGCTTTATAATGTGATAATAAGCACCACTATGCATGCGTTGGTATATATAGTTAATAGGAAAAGAAATAGATCTTTGACCAATGGATGGTCTCGATACTTGGTGTGTTAACTTCACTCTAGTATGTGATGTTTATAATTTATTCTTAGATGTAATAGTGTTGAGAGATTAGAATCATATTTCTATTTCATACCTCTTAGTATATGTATATAACTATAATATATTTACTAGGTTTTATTTAATGGATTTATTGTGTTGTATAGTATTGTTAAATTAGTATGAAGAGTTCTATTTCTATTTCTGATATAGTATATATAAAATATTTATTAGATACTACTTATTATATCAGTTTATTATATTTGTAAATTAGTTTGTTTAAAGCTCGACTTGAAAGCTAGCCTTTACTTTCTAAACAAATCTCTACTGGCAATATGAAATATGTGAGTAGGGTTTTTAAACAATAAAACCTATAGGCATTGCTTTATAGAAATAAAATCTAAGTTATAAAGGAGCATAGTTTAATCTGTAGAAGGGGCTACAAATGTAATATGGAAATAAAACAAAGCCTTGGATAATCTTTAAGCATGAATTTAATTTAAGAAGCAAACGCAATGAATAGTACCTTGGGTAAGTCTAACATAGGAAATAAGTTATAGCCTAAGGTTTATAATTTATAATGTAAACCCTTAAAAGAATTTTGAGAGGAATACGGAAACATCTAGGGTTAGAATATATAATATATATCCTTGCATAATCTATCTAGCACTTAATATAGAAAATGAAATAGGTAGTCCAGAACCTCATACATGAAAATTGAAGCTCTTTTAATGGTTGAAACATGCATACTCTGTTAACTAGCATTAAAAATTCATAGGAAGATCTAATATGTGTATTAGATGACCGCATCACTTGGGAACTACCACATTCCACCCAACCATGAATTGGAACCGTTCCTATTTTTAATCTGAATCCCCCCAAGCTGGTTCCAACATGCAAGTAGCTTAAATCTCCTAAGGTAGGGTTTCCCTAACTGGTATATCAGGTTTGGATCAATTCTCTTTTTTCCTTCTAAGAAAATTTACTCCAAGAACCCTCTTGAGAATAGTTAGGAAAATAATGACTCCAAAAGATAGATGATATCCCAAGCCTCTCTTTGGCTTGGGACTTTATAGAGAGACTTTTGAGTCAAAGGGGCACTTAAATCAAGAATCCTTGATTTCTTGAGTTAACCATTTTTATTTAATTTAGGTATTTTTAATACATTAACTTAGGAACTTTTAACTAGTTCCTATTTAGACCTTTGTAGGCATTATACTATTTATTATCTTTTAGTAATAAATACTAATAGATCAAGATTTTCCTTCTTTCTTATATTATTAATATTATTACTATATTTGTTATTTATACGTACCATGTATAAAATACATAATAATATAGCATTTTTTAACATTTGTCTTTGGGCATCATGTATTATGATCCCTAGACTTATGACACTTTCTTCATTAACGTCATGAGGTAGATTGTTAGGTATACTAGGCTACGCAACTCTAAAAATCCTTGCATGTTGGATTCCCTTGTATAACATGGTAGTTCTTTAGTATTTGATGAATATAAAGAAATTGGAAATTTCATTTAATCACTTATAAATAACTCAGATGAGATCAATATTTTTTTTGAGTAGTTTTCACTCAGGAATCATTAATTCTTCTCACTAACTCCTAACGCTTACAAGATCCCATACTGAACTCCAAAAATAGGGAGTTACAAACTTAGTGCGATTCTAGAGCTCTTCGCTCCACACTAATGCTAGGATGTACTTGTAGGATACACCTAGGGATACAATGGGCAAGGATTCGATGTTCCAGAGCTTATGCTCAACATCAATAATGAGAGGCTCCGTGGCTTATGCCCAACACTTCCAAATTATATGTTGATGTGGTCCAAAGCTTCATGCTCAACACAAATGTAAGTACTCATGTGCTCCAGAGCTTATTGCTCAACACAAAACATCAATTTACCCATGTGCTCTAGAGCTCCTCGCTCAACACAAAACATTTGATCAATGATGTGCTTCAGGGTCCATGCCCAACACAATGTGTGTGTGTGTGTGTGTGTGTGTGTGTGTGTGTGATATGCAAATGGCTTACGCTTAGTATATTGAACAAATCATCATGTTCATAAGCAATGTGGTCTTTGACCTAGTATATCATCATAAAACTTCAAAGTAACATCATAATCAATCGGGCTCATGCCCATAAGTGTGTGTGTGTGTGTGTGTGTGATATGCAAATGGCTTACGCTCAGTATATTGAACAAATCATCATTTTCATAAGCAATGTGGTCTTTGACCTAGTATATCATAATAAAACTTCAAAGTAACATCATAATCAATCGGGCTCATGCCCATAAGTGTCAGGTCCAAAATTCGGGATATTACAATGTCTCTTCTATTTAATTATTTAAATAAATAAAATTTCAATTAGAGACATCTTTGACCAAGATGGAAAAAGAAATTTTACAATAATTTTAACATAACGTTATCTCAAATAAATAAAAATTATTTATTTTTCTATTCTAGGTGAGTTACAATATTAATTAACACATTATTTTTTTTAAATGTATTAATATATTAGTTATATTTAATTAAAAACTAAACTAAATATCAAATATCAAATATATAATTCCAAAATGTTTTAAGAATTCATTTAATTATTTAATTTTTTTTTAATATGATAATAATTATAAAATAGAATAATTATAAAATATGTTATTACATCAGATTATATGAAAATAGTTTATTTCAAGAAGTACGTATGGAGGGAGATTCTAACTAGAAAAACTAAAGATAATAATAAAATTTCTTTACACAACTGGAATTCCTATCTTAAAAATATTTATGAATCCCTAAATGACATATATAACTTTGAAACCTTGCTCACAACGGAAGAAATTTTCTCTTTAGAGGACATAGATTTTGGGGTTAAACGTCTCGCAAATGGAAAAGATAAGAACATTGAAGGGTACCAAGCAAAAATCTTAAAAATTGGAGGTCCTGTCCTCATCCCTCACATCCACAAGCTTTTCAATCAAGTGGTCAAGAAAAGGTTTCCTAAATGTTGGACTCAAAGCCTCATTATCCCTATTTTGAAAAGTGGGGATACAAATAACCCCTCTAATTATCGGACAATTATGATTAGCCTTCTCTTATCCAAGTTCTATGGTATTATTTTGGAAAAGAAAATCGGCATATGGCTTGAAAGTAAAGGTAAGAGGGCTAAATGGCTAGCAGGTTTTAGAAGGCAACACTCAACAACGGACCACCTCGTTACGCTTAGGATAATTTTGGAGGAATTTCGTAATGATAAATCCAATCTCTTTTGTTGGTTTGTGGACTTTAGAAAGGATTTCAATATGATTCCTAGAAATAACTTATGGAATAGATTAGAAGAGCTAAAGGTTCCTTCCAAGTTGAGATATGCCGCAATAATGTTGTACGAGAATGTCATTTCTAAGCTTAAAACCAACAAGGGGTGGTCGAAAGATATTAAGTGTAATATTGGAGGTAAAAAAGGTTTCCCCCTCTCCCCTACCCTTTTTGGCATTTACATTGATAAGCTAGCCTTGTTGTTTAGAGGAAGCAAGCTTTGCTGGCACGATCTTAGCTGGATCAGTCATCATCCTTCTTCTTTATGCTGACGATATTGTTCTTCTAGCAAGGTGGCCTTCTGATCTTGATAAGCAACTAAGAGTTCTTAAGGATTTTTGCTTTACCATGGGCATGGCTGTTAACACTGACAAAACAAAAATTATGATTATTAAATCCAAGAAGGACACTTACGCTAATTTTATGTAAGATAATAGGAACTTGGAGGAAGTGTCTTCTTAGAAGTACCTAGTAATTGATATCCATGACAAGCTCAACTAGAATTATAGCATTAAGAAAATGATTAATGGCGGGTGGAAAGCTTATTTTGGTCTTGAAATAATTGTAAAGGAGCAAACCTTGTGACGTGGGATAAAAAGAAGCTCCTCTTTGAAACTTTAGTCACTCCTGTTATCTTGTATGGGTGTGAGGTTTGGGGTTGTAGCATATCTAGAGAGTCCTAGAGAAAGATTGAGAAAATCCAAAAGTGTTTATAACGTATAAACTCAAAATTAAAAAAAAGACACCCTACCCTATTCTCTTTATAGAAGTGGGTCTTTCCCCTATCGAGAGTCTAGCAATAGCTAGGCTCCTGTGAGGTCTCTCATGTTAAAAGTTAAGATATTATAAGGAGATCATCAACCCTAATCTAGAAGATCAAAAGTATCTCTTTGCTTTGACTAGTCCAAAGAACAAAATTAATATAGCCATGATTAGAACTAACTCTCATGAGCTAAATAGTGAAAAAGGTCATTGGGCAGTTCCTAAAACAGCATGGGTAGAAAGGATCTCCCACCTCTGTGAGAATATGAACATTGAGGATGAAAATCACTTCCTCTTAGAGTGTCCTCCGTACGCCCACATTAGATCTCAGTATCATAATATTTGTTGCAATCCCGACCTTCCTATCCTTTTAACATGTCAAAATTATAGTGAGCTCGGGACGCTTCTCTCCATGCTCTTTGAGCATAGAAGTACAATTCTAAAACAAACTAAATAATTTGTTTTCTTTAGATCCGATAGACCAATTTGGTCTAATCATCATCACCATCATAAAATAAATAGTTGTATTAATTTGTAGTAAATAAGTTAATAAATTGAAATTTAGGGAAATTCATTAATTATTAGAATATTAATTATTGCTAAATATCAGGCATGTGGGTCAATGCCCTCTATCTCCATTGTTTTAGTGTTGCCAATTCACTTGGTACATGAAAAAATATATAAACTAAACATAAAAATAAGTTTAAATTGACAATAAAATATATTAAAATTTTGATTTAAAGCACACCAATACTTAAGTTTTTTTAAATGTTTTAGTTTATAAACTATTTTTAATTATGAAATATTAAAATTTATTTGTTAGAATTGCTCTTAAATTAAAAATTATTAAATACCAAAATATTACTTTATCTTAAAATATATATATAAAATATATTTTTTCCAAAAAATATGTATTAAAGTTTTCGGAATTGTTTAAAGTATTATTTTAAATTACCTCATATTGAACGAGTAAAGGTTATTATTCTTGTTTTTTTTCCCAAACCATGAAATCCTGAAATTATATGAATAGTAAATACGAAAATAATCACGATAATCCCGTAGTTTTTTTCCTAATGGAAAAAGAACCCATTATGTGCAATTTTTAAGATCCTCCTTTGAAACTCGCGTTAGATTTTCACGATCGTCCTTTGAAACTCGCGTTAGAGATCGTTATAAATAAAACATTTCTTCGTCGAGCATTAGGGGCAACTCTCGACTGATCATGACTCTATAGTTAAGAAAGTCTATCAAACAAGTAAACACATTTAAGGTCGTTGTAGTAGTTCTAATTTTATTTGTGGAATCCAAAACAAAATAGAAGAAGATTGATCATGACTTTATAATTAAAAAATCTTATCAGATGGTAAACACATTTAGTTTTGTTGTAGTAATTCCAATTTTATTTGTGGAATCCAAAAAAGAATTTGAGCACTAACATTTTACAATCATTATAGGATGTGATTTAAGAATGAAAAGAAACAAATTTGAACGCAAACGTGCTTCAACTCTGACAATAATTTGATGAAAGGCATTACTCATTGATATAGCAGTCTAGATACGAAAAATTAGTCAGTAAATGTTTTACATTGAAGTAATTGAAATTATATTATAGATAGAGCATAATATCTAACTCCAATTTCCTGTATTACATTAGCAAAAAAGGCAATTTATTGTATTTTTCACTAGTTTAATTTCCAAAATAACTCATAAAATTCATTGTGTCATTTTGTCATTATCAGGATGGAATTGGATAACTTCGGTAATTGGGTATAAATAAAGAAAAAAACCTTGGGAGATGATAGGAAATACTTTAGACAGAAAGATTTGCAAAAGAATTTCTGATGTAATATCAGAATAGGGAAAATAACCCAGACATATCAATAAAATATATTCAAATATAATAACAATAGAATACCATAAGGAAGAGCATTTCAATTTAAATTACCTCTCGGATTAGGGCTCGATTAAGGCTGCTTAAACATTCTCCATACTTGTACAGCACAACTTTCGACCCTACACTACAAAAAAAACTATAGACAAAGATTTATATTTGCAATAAAATCAAACATGAACAAACCAAAAGGAACCAACTGAAGGTGTAATCAGAGAAACCCAATACAACAAAATCAATTCCACTGGCCGACGGTGTCCATCCATTATAAATTCTGCTCTTCATCGTTGCATCCGAGTCGATAGAATTCACATAAACCCAAAAAATAATTTTCATATATGAGGCAGCGGTACAGAGGGCATATAAAAACAAAATCAAGAAAACAATTTAATTTAATTAGGAAAACAATTGAAAAATTAAAGAGAAATAGGATTATCACAATGTGCGGATGTTTACATTTCCTATATTTATTTATTGCACTTCATTGTGAATTGCACCGGCTTGCTTGGAAAGTCTTGGAAACCCTTGTGGTCTAAAGTCCGACATGGCTACAATTCACTCCCTCTTAGTATTCTATTTAATTAGATTATAGATATAAACCCTTACCCAAAATTTCAACTAAACCCCATACGAAACGAAAATTTGAATACAATATATCCATAACGATATCAAACCTGCCCAACAAGGGGTTCTCCACCCTGGTCACTTCGCACATTGACGAGCGTCTCAAGGGTACGTGGGTGGAGGCCATGTGGGTGAACAGGTGGTGAGTCCACCAACAACCTCATCATATAAATGGAAGGGAATGATTGAGTGGATTGGTCCGATGTCATCTAATGATAATTGAAACGGGTCGAAATTGTCGAATATTATTAAAAGGTGTCGAAATTGTTGAATAACTTTTTTCGGATCTTATGGTAAATAATATTTCAATTATTAGTTACTAAATTCTTGTTAACAATCTAGTTATAATAGTATATTCATTGTTGAGGTATGTCACTACCTATATTAGTGGTATAAGAGAAAGGTAGAGAAGTATTGGTGAGAAAGACTTGGTGAGAGTAAAGGAGCACGTGAAGCCCTGCCCCGAAAGGAGATGTCCCCAAGAAAGAATATAGTGGAAGGACTACACATAAAAGGGAGACTTCAAGTAAATTGTTTTGGTAAATGTTTAGAAGGATTATTTACTTATTTTTAAAGAAAAAAGGAACAAAGCCACCATTTATATTTACTTGTAGGATTTGGTTTCTTTAAATGAATTATCAAATATTTGGGGAGTTCTTTTTAGAAAATAATAGTTTTTAAGCTACGAGCATCATTTTTCAATCGAGTTCTTAATGGAGCTGCAATCTTCCCTTAATCCTTGAAAAAGTTGCGGTAGTAGCGAGTTAGTCCAAAAAAACCATGAAGGCTCTTGAGTGTATGAGGATGCAACCAATTTTTTATGGCCTCTATTTTGGGAGGATCCACACGAACCCCTACCCAAAAACACATTTGCACTTTTTGGCACAAAGATGATGATCACAAAAAAGTTGCAGTACAAGATCCAGATGTTGGCGATGCGAAGCTAGTGATTTACTATAGATGACGATATAGTCAAAGAAGACGAGAATGGAGTTATGCAAGTAGGGCCACAATATTTTATTCATCAATGCTTGGAATGTGGAAGGAGCATTAGTGAGGCCAAAGGGCATGACCAAAATATTGTAGTGTCCATTATGTGTGAAGAAACCCATTTTAGGGATATCATCCTCATTAACCTGAATTTGGATATGGAGAACGAAGATCCAACTTGGAGAAAAAATGAGCACCATGAAGCTCATCAACAAAAAGAATTGGAAACTTATCCTTGATTGTGATGTGATTAAGTGATCGACAGTTAATGCAAAGGCCCCATGACCCATCTTATTTTCAGAGAAGAAGAACTAGTGAAGAAAATGATCTGGTACTAGGGAGAATAATACCTTACTTCAGTAAGTTCCGAACGAGCATCTCAATCTCTTTCTTTTGGAGAAATGGGTAGCGATAAGGTTTGATGTTGGGAGGGACATTCTAGGAAGGAGTGAAACATGATGCTCCTCCACTATTGAAGGTGGCAATCCCACTAGTTTAGAAAAGAACCATGGATATCGATCCAGAATTTGTTGTAGATCTAAGGGAGTAGTGGAGACTCCGCATGGTTGCATCTGAATGGAATGGAGCTAAGCGATGACACCATGTGAATTCTTATTAAATAGTGTTTACATGTGATGTGAACTAATGATGTTGAGAGACCCTAGTTGTAATCCCTTCAATGTGTGCTTTTTTTCCATTGACTAAAAATTGCATCCAAAGTTGAGCAAAAACCCATAAGATGGGTCCAAGAGTGCGTAACCATTGAGCACTCAACCACATCACATCTTCCTAAGGGAAAGGAAAACATGTGAGAGCACAAGTTATAATATCCAATAGAGATATGCACATTGCGACACTTCACCTCGCAAGGCAATGTGCCCCCATTGGAAATCGTGACATCAAAGATGGAGCAAGGATGGACGAAACAATCAACTTATTTGGCAATCCGAGGGTGAATGAAGTTATGAGTGCTCTCTAAATCAATGAGTATTGTAAGAGCGAGCTTCTTGAAGAAACCCTTCACCCACAAGGTTTGTGGGGTGTTTAGTCTGACTAGTACATAGAGAGATCTATTTGGGTGGGTGTCGTGAGAAGGAAGTACAATAGGAGGCTGCTGAATGTCAACCTAATCATCTACTAGATCCTGACCATCTTGACAAAATTCAGGTGCAAGAGGAGAATCCACATCTAAGAGATAGATATTTTTCTCAACATATCTATGTCCATGGGTGGATTTCTCATCACAATTCTAATAAACCATTATTTTTCTCTGCATGTTGGCATCTTGGATTAAAACAAATTCTTGATAAGAGTGGGTCTAGGAGTTGGTGTGATTGGAGGTCTTTGATAAACCATATTTCTGAATGGAACAAAAGTGGATTTGGAGCACTATTCAGCTATGATATTTTCCTCTACCAACTTAGCCAACCCTAGGGATTCCATCATTGTGTCGGGACAAAATATTTTAACCTCAAATCAGATTGCATCCTTTAGAACATTGATACAACAACTCATGCAGAATGCATCAGACAATCCTTCTGTGTGATTGTCAAGTTTCTTAAATCCCGTCTCATACTCTCTCACACTACGAGCTTGGTGAATTTTAGTGAGTATTGTTGTGAAGTCATCAAAAGCACCAAGGACAAATCGTTGCAAAAGGGGTTGACAAAAATCTGTCCATTTTGGCTCTTCATGAGCCTAGATATACCAACAGAACCATTGAAGGGCTTCATGTTCCACATGAATTGATCCAAGCGAGACTGTGTTGACATCGAAAGTGTTATGCAAACTGAAATATTGTTCCTCCCTATATATCCATCGACTGGTATCATCATCATTGAAGCGGAAAAAATCAAACTTCATCCCACATAATTTTCCTGAAGAAGAGAAACCAGTGTTTAAAGAAGAATTTGATTGTTGTCTATTGTCTATGGTTGAATGCTAAAGATGGAGGCCAATAATTTTTTCATCCATATATTGGATTTTAGCCTTGAGGACAACAATTTCATCTTCTATTTTCTTTTTAGTCTTGCACTGGTGAAAACCATAATCAAGAGTTTGTTTTTTATTTTTTAGGAATGAGTAGAAAAATAAAAATATAATTTTTTTTAGAAAAGGAAATTTGGAGTTGGGAAAAACTCTCATGGGTAATTGGGGTTTCATGAGGTTTTGGGCACTTTCTAAGAGATAGGGAAGCATAAAACGGGGATTTCAGAAGTGGGGTGAAAGAACGAGAGAATTTGTAAAAAAGGGAACAAAGAAGCACAAATAGGGAATGAACACTATTGAAAAATTTGAAGGCGATTTGGTGAGAATCGAAGAAGGTGTGTCAAACCCTAAAAATAGTAAATGTTGAATTTATGGCTTCAAAATGTGGAATTTGGGATAGGGTCCTCAAGGAAGGAAATATGGAGAATGAAATTGCAGGGGTTGCAATGAATTTTGAATGGACACGGAGCTAAAGAAAAGAAAATATTGGGAAAAAATATATTATATTTCTTTTTTTTGTGGAATTGATCTATGACACCTTTAGATAAATGCAATATGGTATTTATCAATTGGAAATAGATATGGACCCTAGGTATGTTCGGCTTTCTAAAGTTTCAAGGGATTCACTCAAACACAAATGTTGTCTAATAGCTTGCGTATTGGGTTAGTACCCCTCACTCCATGGCTCAGGTAAAACTGATAACCGCTTTGCCATAAACGATAACTCTTGGTATACCTCATAGGTGGGAACTAGTTAATCACGTAGCGTTAATTGTGATTTTTGTGGGAAGGTCCTCTCAATCGCCATCTACTTCGAGGTTCCCTGGTACTCCTCACAATGAGTTTTAGGTCTATGCCTGAGTACACCCCACAGTCAAGAGGATAGGTTCTATTCCCTCATTGGAACTTGCAATTGAAATGAACAATATAGATGCAAATAAGAAGAACTACTACAATAATCACAGTGCTCAGAACCCACTTATGAAAAAATTTGGCAAAAGCTCCACCAAGTGGGCCCAAGAAAGTGCTTTGATACCAGGTGAGACAAATATCCTCCAATAAATAATAAAAATGCACGATATAACAAAAATAAAAAAACAAAAAAGGAATTTATGGATCACAGGCCACTTCGAGGGGGAAACCACCATTGAGCAAGCTCAATACAATTAACTCGTTGATGATTTCATTTGCCTGGACACGTTCCTATATAGTAAGTCTAATATAAATAACTATCACTCCCCATGAATGTGGGATATTACAATATACTCACGGGATGACTTACAAAGCATATGCGTCAAATAAGAATATACTAACAAAGTAAAGAGAAGGGTAGACATGGTTTCCTAAGATCATACTATACGTCCGCTTGTATCTTGTGTTCTAATTCCACATCGATGCCCTCCTCGTCTATCATAGGAATGTCACCAAGGTGTTTCCTCAATTCTGCCATCTTCATTTTTTGAGTCTTGAAATTGTTCATGGTCTTCTCTATGCAATAATAAAATTTAACTTTGCAGTAAAAAAATAGGTCTAAGCATTGCAACCTGTAGCTCGCATACCATTTCTAACAAATTTATTACATATAGGTTTATTTTTACGCATTATTTATTATTATTTCAAAGTTCAACCAATTTTTTTTCCTTGTAAGTAAGTAATAAACTGTTGTCCTAAAGGAAAGGAATCATCAATATGTACTAGGTAACATCGCTTACTTGGTTGGAGAAGTTAATATATTTTTATTATAATCCCACAGATTAAGAACAGTCAACAGTTGTACATCAAGAGCTTCGAATTCCAAACTAAATCATGTTATGGTAAGCATAATATTTTGAGTATTTAATCTTACTCAACTTTCTTTTATAAACTAAGTACTCATTTTGATTGGACCTTGTTGATTTTCACGTTGGTAAAAATGGAATCATTTTATTTTCCTAACATAGGGATCATTATTGATATTAAAGAAAGGATGGGCCAAATGTTTTAACCCTTCTAGAATGAAGTCGTTATGTATAACGATGTAAAAAAATTCGAAAATGTTAAATCTAATTCTAAAGAATTGATATAAGTTATAGAGTCACTTACTAACGTCATGTTATTTACTTATTATCAAGGAATTGATTGAAACCATTCATCAACTTTCACAATGCAACCATGTTAATATTTCACATCAAATTAACTATGTGTTGGTGTTAATTACTTTTTTCTTAGATCCATACAATGTTCAGTGAAGGGATGTGGCTACTGCTTCCATGTTTACTCAATGTTGACAATGATTTATGTCTCCTTTGGAAGGAGTATTGTAAAAAACCTAAAAATCCTAATAAAAAAAATTGCATGCTTTACTTATGTAGTTACTTAGTATATTTCAATGTTTTAATTCAGCTATTTTGAATACATTTGACTTGTTGTTGACAACAGGTTCCACTGATGATTATAATTGCTATCTCCTTCTAGAACCTCTAGCCATATCTATGCAGGTGATGGATTTTATTTATACCCATTCTTTATGGCTTTATCTTTATAATAGGATGAACTTAGCCTAAGTTGTGGGAGATTGTTCATGGTATTGACCTGATCCTGTCAATTGCATTATATTTCAAATGCCTTGACCTTACCATAGTTTTTACTATGTGTGTAAAGACCTTCCCTTAAGCGTGAGAAGACTAGAGTTTGTAAAGCGTATAGTTCTCCATAGGGTGACCTCTTGTTAGAAATAAAAAGTGAGTGTTTGAATATTTATTGTTGGCATGTGACTACATGGTTTGGCCTAAATACACTTTCTTGATGTTCATGGTGTATATACCATACCCTATGGTTACATGATAACTGCAAAGTATTAAAGGTTCCTAGCATGAATCCACACGATTCTTGCAATGTAATTTGATGTTTTTTTAAAGCATACTATTATTATATGGTTGTAATAACATTCGATGGCCTCGGAATAACATAGCGCTATGGTGATCGAAGGATTCATTGATCTTTGTAATATATATAACATTATGGATATAGTGTGAAGGGTGTGGACCTTGGCATAACCACAAAGGCATTACATGCCATTCCTATCAACAAAAATGTTCTCAGCATAGGATAAATTTAGTACACATGCCAACTATCATGCCATAAGGTTTAACATAGAAGTTTTTACGATTGCTATGGTTATAGATATGTACAAGCCAAGGTTTTTACGGTGTATAATGTGGTTTGGCGCTTTTCTACATGTTCCAAGGTTAGAAGGTGTGCAATGATTAAGGTTTTAATAATTGATGCAATCGATAGTTAAAGTGATTTTCTTAGTTGACCTTAGCATTAACTCGTGAGATGGCTACGAGTTGACAACGCAGCTAGGACCAGTACTTGGCTATGTTGTGCTCTCTCCATCATCCATCTGTGAGGATGAGAGCTAGGCTTTTTAGACCGGTTTAATGTGCCAAAAGAGTGCTTGAAACCTCATTTGCAAGTTTGGTTTTGGTGAGTCGACACAGAGGTGAGCTATTGTTGTGGTAATATTGTGTAGTTGGTTCTTTCCTCTATAAGTAGTTAGCATGATCCGAAGGCTCTGCCTCACTTCATTGATAGAAGGGCTTGCTTAGAAGTTTGTGTGGCCAACAAGGTCATCAATATTTTATTTTTGTTTACTAGTTTGAGTCCTGGTTCTTAGGAAAATATTAATAGTGTTCAACTTGTGCCCTTCTCAAGGTGTTTACAAGAGTTTCTTCAGCTTCCATGGCGGATAGTAGAGAAACACGCTCCTTGCCACCACCTCATCGATCGAACTGCTTGTACAGGTAAAGGTTTTCATTTTTAAGGATATTTGCTACTGTTTTGAATTCGTATTGAATAGTTTAGCAAACCGTTAGATTTTGTTTCTCTTACTATTTGTAATGCTGATAGAGGAGGGATAAGGGTGCTTTGGAGGAGCTGACCCCTGGCCCTCTCTTCCTTTTTCCCAAGGTGAGTTCTATCCCACTTCAAGTAGCTTATTCATTTTAAAAAATTATAGTGTGATGTCTATCTGAATGTAATGGGAAATTACAGGTTTCAATAGAGGAGAGGAAGACAACAGGGTCACTTCCTCCCATGCCCACGTTTTCAAATATCCAGGTAAAGTCTGCAACTCATCCTTGGTTTATATTCTAGATTTTATTAAATATTTGGACTCATACTAACCCAACCATGTCATGGTTGAAGGTGACGATGGGCATAGGTTGTGAGGGATCCAAATGGTAGCCACATTGATTAAAAATATAAGTGTTTTGTTTTGAATTTCATAAATGTTTTTATAGAAACCTTCTTGGGTTTGTGTCAGCTCTTTAGTCATCAACACAACACTATAATGTAATTTAATTTTTAATCTTGTACCTTGAGNGATTGTTGGAATCATGTAATGAACACAATGGTTGTAAATAAATACCTCATTGAGGCTCTCCCTCTGTATAAATTAGGGTTTCCATGATATGGACTTACGACCCTATAATTATGGTGTTTGTTGGGTTTATTTGACATGACCTATAGGGTTTGAAATATCTTAAACTAAAGTTAATGTTTTTATGTTTTTAATACTCGGCTATCGATGATAGGGATACCGGATTTGTGGTTGATCTTTTGATGTCATGAAATTAGTTGTGATAGCTAGCATATTAGTCAGTAATAGATTTTATTTTATTTATTTCTTTACTATCATGCACATGCTTTGTGGATGTTAATAAAATAGGATCTTTGATCCATATGTTTGTTTTCACAATATCTTCAAGCAGAAAGTGATTTCATATTATAAATCTATGCTTAACATAGTCTCTTGAATGATTGTAGGTCTACGATTTATATCTATGAACAATTTGGTTATTAGCTTGTCCTTTCACGATTAGTTATGTAGACCTTATTCATTTCCAATAATTTAAATGGAATTCTATGAGTTGTATAATGTTAATAGTATTGACTGGAATCCATTCATATATATTTAAATAATATAAACATATACTATAAACAAAGGATTGTATACTAATACTTCTATTTGTATAAGAATTTGGATGTTACCCTATCCATATATATTTATAAGTTTTTATGGAAACCTTAATGTGGTTTAAATCCGATAAAAGTAAATTATTTCTAGTATGATTAGAGATCCATACTTCATTCATTTTATTAAATACAGACTAAGGAAGCAGTTTGGAAATAATTAATACAAACACGAAATAGGCAGTTAAATTCAGAAATACACAATACTAACTAAAAATATATGACTCTGATCTATTTATGTGTAGATTTCAAATTTCGAAAGGAATCGGATTTCTAAACATTTAAGCATGGAATCATTAGGATTACTGATACATACTAGGTTCTACAGTAATCTTCTTCAGATCTAGAATTTATAACACATTCTGCAAAAATTTAAACATAGATTATGAACCTGGCACCAATGCTACGAAAAAAAAACTAGAGAAGTTGTTTCTTCCAACCAACTCCCAAAGCATCTAAGTTACTTGTTCAATAACCCCCGGGCCTATTTACTGGACCCCAAGAGAAAAATACTTCTATGTTCTGTCTCTTTCATTCGCAATATTTAATCCCCATCCAATGCCACCCTCTCGCTTCTCATGGACATACTAATATATAGTATTTTTCCTAGGACTTCGTCATGTATGAGCCTTCTACTCTTCAGCACTCAACTAGGAGTTGTGACTTGATTTTTTGGGATAATGCCTCCTGCTTCTTGAGTTCTCACTCAGTGGCTTCTGGATCATGTCATTTCCTCTTGTGGGCCAGAAAACACTCTTTAACAACTATATCCACTTGCCCCCCCCTTCAACATATTTTATTAAATGAAAATTTTTTATTACAAAATGTTTTGTTATTTACTTTTCTGTCAAAAATAATAAAATAATAACTAAAGTATTTTCCAGAAGAATTAATAATAAATTATTAATTCAGATGGTATTATATACACCTCCCCTTAAAGGATAAAAGCGCCCTTGGTGTTATAAATTTTTTTTTATTCTTTGATTTCATCTTCTTGGAATAAGTATGGAGATTCCTCCTGCATATTACTTTCAAACTCCCATGTAGCTTCTTCCAGAATAAGGTTCTTCCATTGCACCTTGACCTATTTGATGGTATGGTTCCACAGTAAAAGTTCTCTCCTATTGAGAATGTGCTCTGGTCCCACTTGGAACTCTCCTTTGGGTTCCAGCTAGGTTACATTCCAATCAATCACATGAGAAGCATCATGAACATATCTTTTTAATATAGAAATGTGAAACTCATTTTTAACTTTAATATGGGGTGGTAGGGCTAACTGGTATGCAATTGACCCTACCTTAGCGAAAATTTCAAATGGCCCGCAATACATGTGTGCCAATTTTTAATACTTTCCCAAGATCAAGGAAATTCTCTTGGGATTTACCTTTCTATACACATGATAACCCACATAGAACTTTCTAGGTATTCTTTTTAAATCAACATAACTTCTCTTCCTGTCTTTAAAATCCTTCAAGTTTTGTTGTACCTATTCCATGGTTACTTAAATATATTTTAATAAATTAGGTCCTAACATTAATCGATCAACTGTACTGCTCCATGAAATTGGAGTATTACACTTGTGTTCATATAATATTTCAAAAGGAGTAATGCCTACAAAAACTTGAAAATTATTATTATATGCAAATTCTACTAAGTGTAGGTAGTCTTCCCACTTACCTAGCTTCTCCATGACATACTCCATATTATTTCCTCTAAGACTTTATATACCCTTTTAGTCTTCCCATCCATTTGTGGATGATATGCAGTAATGAAATTCAACTACATTCCTAAACCTTTAAACAAAGCTTTCAAGAAGTTACATGTAAATTTTGTGTCTCTATATGAGACTATTGCTTCCTGCACACCTTATAACCTGAATATCTCTTTCATGAAAATATATGCAATGCTAACATCTTTATAGGTAGATTTAACATGAATAAAATGAGAATACTTACTTAATTTGTTCTCTACAACCATAATGGAATCATGCTGTCATAAATTCTTTCGTGGGCTTGTTATAAAATCCATACTATTTGTTTTCCTCTTCCATTCTTGAATGGGTAGTGGCTACAACAATTTGGCTAGATGTTGATGTTTTTCTTTAACTTGCTGAACTTCAAGACAATGAGCTAGGTATTCTACCACTTCTTTCTTCATTTTTGTCCACAAGAAATCCTTTCTGATCATGGTGATCATTTTCTAGTATTCACGATTGCCTAAATATGGTTGTTTATGGAGCTCATTCATAACTATAAGTTTAATTTCTATTATGTTTGGTATATACAACCTCTTTTTTATGCAGCAATAATCCTTGTTTATTTAGTCTGAAATCTAATTTTACTTGATTTTCATCATTTTTAACAATATTTTATTTTAAAATATCATATTCTCTATCAAAAATTTTAGCGCTTAGAATCTTATTTTCTAGATCAGATTCATAGCCACTGTTTGCAAACAGTAAATTTGCATGACGACTTAAAGAATCTGCTAATTTGTTTTCTTACCCTTTTATGACTTTGATTTCAAAATCATATTCGGTTAAAATGGACATCCATATTGCTTGTCTCGCATTCAAATTTTGTTGATCAAAATTAATATTAAGGATTATGTCATCTGACATAAGCAGGAATCTCCTTCCAATTAAGTAACGTCCCCACTTTTTTAAGGCATGAATTATGGAAGGAAGCTGTAAATCATGTGTCACATAGTTTTTCTCGTGTTTCTTAATTTCCTGGATTCATATGCCACAACATAGCTTTCTTGTAATAAAACTATGCCTAGCCCTTCCTTGCAAGCGTCGGTACATACGACAAAATCCTTGACATGATCAACAATATTTACGATTAGGGTGCTAGTTAATATATGTTTTAGTTTGTTAAAGCGTTCCATGCATTTTTCAATCCATTCAAACTTTTTACCTTTCTTTTGTAATGAAGTTTTGGGGTAGGAAATCTTAGAAAATCCTTCGATGAACTTCTGGTAGAATCCCGTAATCCCCATAAATGATCTATTGTCAGCTACGTTTTTAGGAACTTACCATTCGGTGATGGCCTTAATTTTGTGGGGATAGACATAGATTCCATCCTTAGACACTAGATTTCCAACGTATTAAAACTTATCTTTAAAGAAATCACATTCACTGAATTTTGCGTAAAGTTGTTGTTCTCTTAGTACTTGCAGAATTATACATAAATGTTTCTTATGTTCTTGTTCATTCTTAGAGTAAATTAGTATCTCGTTGATGAAGAAAACCAAAAACTTATCTAGTCATTTACTTAGGATGTTTTTCATTAAACAAATGAGTGCAGAAAGTGTGTTTTTCAACCAAAAAGGAATTATGACAAACTTGTAGTGACCATAACGGGTCTTGAATGTTGTTTTAAAGATATCCCCATCCTTTATTCATACTTGATGATAACTAGAACTTAATTCTATATTTGAAATATAGTTTCTCCGCAGAATTCATCGAATAGATCATCTATCCGGGGTAACGGGTAATGATTCTTAATGATCATTTTATTTAAGTGTCGATAATCTATACATAAGCTTAAGGTTCCATCCTTTATTTTCACAAACAAGAGCGGTGCTCCCTAGGGAGAGACACTAGGTCGAAATCACTTTTTATCAATTAATTCTTGTAGTTGTAATTTCAGCTCTGTAAGTTCTATTATGCTTGTTTGGTAAGAATATTTCGATCTTGATACCAGATCAACCATGAAGTCAATGTCTAGTTTTGGAGGAAGTCCAAGGACTTCTTTCCTAAATATGTCTTCAAAATACTTCAAGACCGATATGTCTTCTAGTTTAAGTTTATTGTCGTTTTCATTAGCATTCATTATATATACAACACACACTTTACATCATTTTCTTACTAATATTTTCATTTGTAACACGAATATTTCTATGATTTCCACCTTCTCATGGATCCCTTTTACTTTTATATTGGTTTGTAATGTCCCCAAAATTTTAAATTAAAAAATAATTTGTAGGCTAGTTAAATACTACCTATCATGGACATTAATTCATATTTTGGGGAATATGTCTATCATTGTTTACTAGGTCAAAGTGTCATAAGTTGGTTTTACCTTTCTATGTATTTTCCTATGTAATGTTGATGTAATTATGCACTATGTTTATATTACTCGAACTGGTTAAATAATTACTTTGTTAGTGATTACTTTTTACATACATTTGTGTATGTTGGTTCAGTTGTGTCTTACTTCATCGTTATCTTTCTTGTTCATTGTTTAGGGATTTATTTATGAAAAGTTCTGACTTGCCTTTAACTATAAAGGGGTGGAGTGGAGGGATCTGTATCCCTTAATAGACCACGTGGAGAGGTAAATGGCTCCTCCAGTTTTTACGAGTTTACTTAGTTCATTGTGAACTAATGAAAACTTCCCCTTTTTGTGCAAGTTAGCTCGTTGACGAAATCTATCTATGATAACTACACGTGACATCATACAACATGGTATCTAGGCTACGCTACCCTATGCCTATCGAAGAAAAAGGACTAAAGTCATGTACTAACTATTCCTACTTCCATTGTTTACACAAAGTTGGGGTTGTAAGACCTGAACCTTTATGGTTGACATTATTGCAATGGCTTGAGGTTATGATAACTTTATCCCTTTGATATTTATTTTGTAACATGTAAATGGAAAATGTGTAAAACTTGGGTTTATAGGCTAAAGTCATAAGACTTGGAAAACATTATGTTAAGTTTTGGAAATATTATGGTTTATGTGACAAACCTTTAATGGCATATTTCATAATCCATAAAACTATGGCTTAACTATGCCATCGAGGGTTTTGATGGGGTTTTAGTGCAATTTCACAAACGTTGTGGTTTGGACTATAGAGAGGTGGGTAAAAATCACGTTGTTGGTGGGAGCCAGAGTGGCGCATTTATGGCTCCTTGGGGAATGGTGAAAACAAACCCTAAGTTCTGGTCTAGTCATTGTTGGGATTGAGTTGTCTTTGTTTTTGGTTGTGTCCATGGTTTTGTCTCTCGGGTTTTAACACTACATGGGGTAACAGAATCATCTGGCATTGAAGAGGTATGCTGTCAGTCTGGTTTTGTAGTGTTGTATTGTTTTTTTGCTTCAGTTTGAGGGTTAACACACTTATAATGGTGCTTCATTTCAATTTGTAGGTAATAGGGGTGGCATCAATTCATGGCTTGTTGGTGGATTATATGGATTTTCTGCACTACCCTTCCATGGGTAATCCCTACAAAAGAATAGGCCTTTTTACCTCTACATGTAATGGGTAACATAGTGTTGAGATCTGTGTTGAAAGGGTTAACGTTGTGAATGTTATGGTTATGGGTTCAACTGTATGGGTCCTTTGCGATAATGGGCATCCAGGGATGCGTTTGTAAATACTATTTTGATGACAGTTTAAGTGTGGATACTTTGAGCCATGTATGTCCAGATGAAGACTTATATCTGTAATCATTTTTGGTTTTATATCTTAATCGTATGGTTTGATAATTTAATGCAGAGATCTGCATTTTTGTTTTAAATGATGTGATAGCTATGGAGTGGCAGTGACATTGCTTGTAATGGAACTATGTTGAATAGTGAATGTGTGCATTTTACTCGTAAATTATGAAATGTATATTTTATGTATTGTGGTTGGGGTTTATTATTGTGATGGCCATTAACTTGGCATACAGATGCATATTTTTGTTAAGAGTCATGGTTGTAAGAGCATTGAAGTAAGGTTTAATAATTCCTTCTATGTATTTAAAAATGGTTTGGGTTTGATTTTAATGTTTATTATGGTGGGGTTTTACCTCACGGCCATAGCCTAGCTCGTCCTTGGTATGGAAATGAAACATGTATGTTCTATTGTTTTATGCAATGTAGACTTGTGATAGAGTAGTAATTTAGATTATGGTTTAAGGTTGGGGTTTATAGTAAATCTTTAGTAGCTGCGATTCAACCCTCATGCGAATACGAAGCCTGTGAATATTTATTGGATGTTACTCTATGTGTTTGGTTTTGTTAGCATGATTTATAATTGTCTAAAATTTTGGAAATAAATGTGGAATCTTTTATGGGAAGACTGTAATGCAAACCCTTTATGGTTTTATAGTGTTGGTTTTAAAACCAATCCCTACATGATTCGATTTCTGGGTATGTGTTTGATATAGTTTTTGTTTTGTAAATAATGAGAGCCTACAGGATTCGATCTTGAGCTGTCTAACGCATTGTTTGGTGTTTCAATACAGCGTGTGTGTTTTTGTTTTTGTATAGACACCAAGAGTATTCAATCCTCTCTCCTTTAAATGAATAATTTATTTTAATTGTAATGATAAATGTGTCTATGGTGGGACCTTTATAGGTCTCGATGGCTGGACTGTTGTGTAGAGAATTTTATAATGAAAATATTATATGGGGTCTGTTTAGAATTATCTTCGTTATGTTTATGTGGTCTTAAGGTTTAACTATGTTAATTTTGTTTATCGTATTTATACTATAATTATTTAAGTTTCAGTATGGAAATGTTATTTAATTTCTACTTTCTGCATGATGTTTATGCTACAGTTATATATAATAGTTTTGATGGTTGAAATAATTAGTGTGCTGGAAACATGAAATCTGCCAAAAGAGAAATATGTAAAGTTGGTTTTTAATTAGTTCTCTAGTTTATAGTTTTATTATTTCATAAACTCTATTTTACTTTTGTATATAAGTTTGAAAAAGATCAGAAATATAGCTAACCTAAATACTCTAGGTTCTGTTGGAAAGAATACACCATTAGAGAAGACTTGATTTAAAAAAAATAAAGATGGAAGAGTAATGCAGAGATAATAAAAACTATATAATTTCCTGTAGTTTTGAAAAATGATAAAAGAATAAAAGATAGCCTAATTAGTAAGAAATCTAATCTATATTCGCGTAACTTGGCCATCATGTTTAAGTAAACATAATACTCCTATAACAACATCTTTATAACTAGGGTTTATATGAACATGTAAACTATAATAAGCCTAGTTTTTTTTTTTAGTTTAAATAAACAAAATCACCTACCTATAGCAGAAATATACTACTTAACCTTCCATAATTTAATCCCTTCATTTATTAAGAAAACCTGTATAAAATCTAAGGAAGATCAAGAAACCTCATACCTGCAAGTTGAAGCTATTTTAATGGTTGGAAACCTTGTACACTCAAACAAGCAGCAATAACAAGGACATAGACAGTTCTCACCTATGTTAAGTGAACTAAATAACTTGGGAACAACCACATTACACCTAACCATGACCCGAAATAGTTCCTGGTTTCGATCCAGATCCCACCGAGCTGGTTCCAACATGCAAGTAGACTAGAGATCCTAAAGTAAGGATTCCCTATCTCAAATAACAAGTTCTGTATCAGTTTTCTTTTCCTCTTGGGAAAAATGCTCTCCAAGAACTCTCTCAAGAATAATCTGGTAGAATGATGGAATAATAAAAAGATCCCCAAGCATCTCTTTGGATTGGGTCTTTATAGACAGATTTTTTTGGAAAAGGGGCAGTTAAATCAAGAATCATTGGTTTTCTTGAAATAACCATTTTTACTTAATTAAAGTAAATTTAATATTGATTTAAGTTTAACTTAGGAACTTTTGACTAGTTCCTACTTTGTCTCTTTTAGGTAATTAATATTTAATTAATGTTAGTAATAATAATAATATATGGATCCTTTCACCCCTCGAGGTGTAGATAAATTGGCAACCGTGCACTTCTTATGGTGTACGGGCTGTTCAGAAAGTGAAGGGTTCAAATGTTGTTGCATCCTGAGATGTGTTGTGG
>LPNX010078988.1:592276-634913 GCA_001517045.1 Pseudotsuga menziesii | reverse complement strand
TAGTTACTAGTATTTTTACTTGTTATTACTCTTTTTTACATTTTCTATATATATATATATATATATATATATATATATATATATATTTGTTAACATTTTTACTTTAGGTATCATATAACATGATCCCTAATGACATACCATGTTTGTTTTTAGCTTATAGTCACTTCTTGATTAAGGCCTTCGGGTAGAGGTTAGGTCCACCAAGTTAGGAAACTCTAAACCTTCTTGCATGCTGGATTACCTCATTTAACATGGTAGTTCTTCAGTACTTGATGAGATACAGAAATTCAAAGTTTCATTTAAGCACTTAAAATAAGTAAGATGCGATCAATGTTTGATCAGAGTCATTTTCACTCAACATATTATTTTTTCAATAAATCCTAGGATTTATCTAGAGCCCATACTCAAGGATTAAAAACATGGATTTACAAACTTAGTGCAATTCCAAAGCTCCTCGCTCAACACTAATGCTAGGATGTATTTGTAAGATGCACCTAGGGATACAAATGGCCAAGGATCCGATATTCTAGAGATTAGGCTCAACATAAACTTGGAATTCTCTGTGGCTTATTCCCAACTCTTCCAATTCTTATCTTTTCATGTGCCTCAAAGATTCTTTCTGAAAAAAAAGGTTTCGTTACTCATGTGCTCTAGATCCTCTCGCTTAACACAAACATCAAATACTCATGTTCTCCAGAGCTTATTTCTTAACACAAACATCAAATACTCATGTGCCCTAGAGCTTCTCTCTCAACAGAAAACCACAAATACTGATGTGCTTCAGAGCTTGTGCTCAACACAAACATCTCATCAATTATGTGCTTCAAGTTCCACACACAACACATAAAATAATATACATAAAACATATGCAATTGGATTACACCCAATATATCAAACAAATCGTCATTCTCATTTGCAGTGGGGTATTATGCCCAATATATAAAATAAAACATCAAATGAAAATCATAAGCAATGGGGCTTATTCCCATAAGTGTCAGGTAGAAAATTCGGGATATTACATCCCTCCCCGCTTAGAACAACATCATCCCTGGAATTCTATGGAATATGAGTGAAATCATGAAACAAGGAGAGGTAAGACTCTCTCATGGTGGCTTCATTCTCCCAAGTAGCCTCATCGACCTCAAAGTGATTCCATTGCACTTTCAACTAGACGATGTTGCGATTCTTGAGTTGCACCTCTCTTTTATTGAGTATATGAAGGGGTTCAGGTACAAATTATTAGAATAATCAACCCATAGTTACCTACCTTAGACATTAATTAAATATTTTTTGTCTTATTACCTAGTCTCCTAGATTCCACTCTATGCTAGTTTCCTTCTACATGTCCTAAAAGTCAACACATGCCAAAAATGAGTCACGAAGCACTTGGGAAACTTCC
Organism: Pseudotsuga menziesii; assembly: GCA_001517045.1. Taxonomy (NCBI): domain Eukaryota; kingdom Viridiplantae; phylum Streptophyta; class Pinopsida; order Pinales; family Pinaceae; genus Pseudotsuga; species Pseudotsuga menziesii. Next base: position 633,514 of record LPNX010078988.1, on the reverse strand, counting down.
TGGAAACCCATTTTAGCATGTCTTCTTTATTCCAGATCCTCCAAAGTGCATATCTACTTTTTCTGAAAAGATGCATTTTTTATTGAGAATTAAGGAAAAAGGAAAAGCTAAACTAGGTGTAGTTGACTTGTTTTTTGCCCACATCATCCTTCCTCCTTTTCTCCTAATAAAAGCATGTATGATTTTTCTTTCCATACCTCATTATATTTCCTACTTGACTTATCCAATTCATGATCATCTTGGTGGATTTGGAAACCGCTTTATGCACCTATGGGGGATTTGACTAGATTTGGTAAGCCTACTTTTTGACCTTTTCGAATGGCATCCTTATGCATTCAAATATATCATGTAATTATATTTTGCAACATCCTATTACTTCACAAGGTTGGCTATTGTACACTTATTCAATATTGAATAGTGTTATGCTCCAATTTCAATCTCCTTTGATGTTAATTTTGCATGTTTGATTAGCAATTTTGTGAGTGTAATTGTTATATATCTTGGGTTCAATTTACACATGGTATTAGAGCCTTTGTATATTGATTTATCTCCTTCCATATTGCTATTCCAGGTTTGACATCTTGACTCAGAGCATATTCTGCTGACTGAAGGGCATAGTTTTTGAGGTATGGACCAATTGTAGAAGATCATCTTGAATCCATTCAATTTATTTGAGTAGAAAGCTGAGATAGAGATATTGTTGATAGATAAAGGTATGTAGAGGGTTACTATGGAAACTGAAACAAATCCCAATGCAACCGTAGAAAAAATCAAATGGCACAACATGAGGGATGAGGCCTATGGTCTTTTGTGTCTAAGCATTTCAAGGAACCTCCTCTTCCATATTGATGGATTGAAATCACCTAATGAAGTGTGGGAGAATCTTGTAGATATTTTTGGTAAGACAAATGAGATGAGAGGACATCAAATCAAGAATGAGCTGATGTCCTTGAGTCCCAGTAGCTTTGAATCCTTGCAACTCTATTTTTCCAAGTTTAAAGCTCTTGCTTTGTAGCTAAAACAGTGTGGGATCAAAATGAAGGAATACAAACTAGTTTTGGCCATATTATTGAAGCTTGGCCCTAACTATTCAATGTTTTTTTCAACCTTCCATGCCACCAAGTTGATAGCTCGAGCTGGAAAAATGCCTAAACTTCCAGAGTTCATGGAATCCCTCACAAAGGAACAAGATAAGTTGGTGATGATGGGCACCATCAAACCTTCCAAAGACTAAGCTTTGGTTTCTGGAGATTCAAGGGTGGATTCAAAAAAGTAATAAAAAAGCTAAAAAGACACCTAAGAAAAAGAGAGACAATAACAAGTCTCAAGAGGAGCCCCAAGGTTCCAAGAATAACTTCGAGAAGAAGAAGAACAAAGGAGAAATGGGAAAGTACGCATATTGCAGTAAGGGATATCATCCTAAGAGCTCTTGTATGAAGAAGAAAATTGACATGTTGACCCAAATCCTAGAGAAGAATAAAATCTCCCATCCTGGTTGCTCAAAGAAGAGGGAAGGAGGATCCGATTCAGAGGACAGAGAGAGAGAGTACATGCCTTGGTTGCTGGCACATCAAGCTCACCTAGCTTCATCATAGACTTTGGAGCTTCTAGATATATGGTTTCGACAAAAGAGGAATTATCCTATCTTGACATGTTGAAAGGTCCACCAACAGTTTTGCGAGATGACTCTCTCACTGACAGTTTGGGGAAAGGAAGGATTGATCTTGATCATGGTAAGTTCAATAATGTGTTGTATGTTCTAGGTCTTGCGTCTAATCTCTTATTAGTGTATCAGATGACGCACACTGGGTTTCTAAAGAAGGTCATATTATCCCCTAATTATGTTGAAATCACTGATATTTTGAATGGTAAAGTCATAGCAAAAGGTGTTGTTGATCACACTTCGAAGGTATACATGTTTTCCCATTTTCTACCCTACTCAAACCCCTCTGCTCTCTTGATTCATGCTAATGAGGCAAGCAAGCTTTGGCATGAAATATTTGGCCATCTTAACTACAATTATCTTTCTTAATTGAGTGAAAAAGATATTGTCATAGGGTTACCAAAGATCAAGTTTTCCAAGGGAGTCGGTCAAGTTTGTATCTTAGGAAAATACCGAGAGGAAAAATTTGAGAGAGCTGGTCATGAGAAAACCTATGCACCTCTTGAGTTGATCCATAGTGACATTGCTGGTCCATTTCCTCATATGTCCATGATTCAATCCAAATATGCACTAACCTTCATAGATGACTTTTCCAGGTATTGTTGGGTTTACTTCCTAAAGCAAATGTCTAAAGTTTTTGACCTCTTTAAAGTCTTTAAAGCCTTGGTTGAAAACCAGTCTGGGAGGATACTCAAGATCATCATATCTGAAAATGGTGGTGAATATGTCAAGTCTGAGTTCATTCAGTATTGTAAAGATGCAGGTATTCAGATGCAGCATTTGATCCCTTACACACCACAACAAAATGGTGTTGCTGAGAGAAAGAACAGGTCACTAAAGGAGATGGAAACCTGCATGATGGAGGCTAAGACTTTGACACCAATGTTTTGGACCGAAGCTATAAACTGTGCATCCTACATCAAGAATAGGGTGCCTCATAAGTATCTTGATGGTAAGACTCCTTTCGAATCTTGGAGTGGGAATAAGCCAGATGTGACCCATTTCAGGATTTCTGGCTCAAATGCTTGGGATAGAATTCCAACTGAAAAGAGAAAGGCTTTGCAACCCTAAAGCTAAGAGTGCCTATTTGTCGGGTATTCTGAATATTAGAAGGGTACAAGCTGATCAACTTGAGCACTAACAAATCTTTCATTGAAATAAGAGTTCACTTCCAAGAAGATCCTTTAGTAACAGTTCAAGTTGGAGATTCTTCTTCACCACCAAATCCATTGATTGTAAGTGGAGAGAATAATGAGTTTGATGATTCTGATATGTCTAATAATGATGATTTGATTGCAGATCCTGACAGTCCTACAAGACCAAAATGGGCAGCAAATAACATTCATATAGTTGGGGAACTAGCTAGAAATCCTAGTGACACTAGGAGGACTATATATGATTTTGAGAGTGCCCTTTGTATGAAAGATTATTTATTTTCTGAGAAGTGCTATCTGATGGTTGAATCAGATTCACAGACTTATGAAGATGTAGCACATGATCCAAGATGGAAAACAACCATGAAAGAAGAATTCAGCTCGTTCCAGAAGAACAACACTTGGTAACTGGTTGATCTTTCCCCAGTCAGGAAGCTAGTTCAATGTAAGTGGGTTTTCAAGACTAAGTTTGCTGCTGATGGTTAACCTTTGAAATATAAGGAAATATTGGTAGCCAAGGGATACTCACAAGTACATGGTATTGACTACAATGAAACCTTTGGACCAGTGGCAAAGATGGACTCCATAAGGGTAGCCATTAGAGTAAATTTCAATTTAAAATGGACCTTCCAAAAATAATACAAATTCCATGCTATCATGTATTAGCCAATCAAAATGCTTTAAAATTCAAAAAGGGAGCACCTCTTAAACAAATTTTTAATATAATTGTGGGGATAGGTATAAAAAAAACTACTTTTTGTTCATATTTTTGACATATATCCCTATGTTTTTACTCAAATTTTGATTGGAAGAGCTCTATGGATGCGGAATTAAATTCCGTATCCAATGAGTACCCACTCAAAATACTTTTGATGGGCCCCTCTACTCCAAAAACAAGAAATCCCTGATAAAATGTGATGATGATGTCATCATCACATTTTTTTAGGTATTTCTTGTTTTTGTGGTAGTGGGGCCTGTAAAAAGTATGTTAAGTGGGTACTTGTTGGGTGTAGAATTTAATTCCACATCCAATGAGCTCTCTCGATCAAAATTTGAGTAAAAACACAGGGAGATATGTCAAAAATATGAACAAAAAATTAGTTTTTTATTTTCTTCCTCCAAAATTAATAAATATTATTTTGTTATTTTAACTATTATTTTATTAATTTTCCTTAGGATGCCCATTTTGAGTTGAAATTTCCTCTAATGTTTAGCCAGTGTAGCTTCAAAGTAGTGGGAGGTACATCACATGGATGTGAAGTGTGATTTCCTAAATGGAGAACTCACTGAAGAGATTTACATGAAGCAACCTAAAGGGTTTGCTTCTAATCCATATTTAGTGTGCAGGTTAAAGAAATCATTGTATGGTCTCAAGTAAGCCCCTAAGGCATTGTATGCCAAGTTTGATGGCTTTCTGTTGTCATTTAATTTTGTTCAGTGCAAGTATGATCCTAATGTCTATTTGAAGTTGATTCATGGTTATTTGATGATTATTGTCTTGTACGTGGATGACCTTATGATTACAGGAAGTTCAAAGAAATAGATTTCCTCCTTGAAGGATGCAATGAACCATGCATTTTCTATGACAGATTTGGGATTGCTGAGCCAATTATTGGGTCTCAAAATTGCTCAAATCTAACATGGAATCAAAGTACATCAATCCAAGTATGTTTTAGATTTGTTGAACAAGTTCAACATGAAATATTGCAAGCCAAGCAAGACTCCCTTCCTTTCAGGAGTTAAGCTTGAAGAATCAGGTTCTTCTCCTATGGTAAATAATACATTGTATAGGAAATTGATTGGGTGTTTTCTTTATCTTACACACACTTGACCTGATCTATCTTATGCACTTAGTGTGGATTCAAGATACATGGATCAGCCTCATGAGATCCACTGGAGGGAAGCCAAAATCATCCTAAACTTTGTTCAAGGAACAAGAACTCATGGGATCTTCTACAAAGAAAAATCTGATCTTGATTTGATTAGGTTTATTGGCAGTGAATGGGTAGGTGACAACACAGATCGAAATTCAAAATCAGGATATGTGTTCATGGTTGTAAAAGGACCAATCAGTTGTTCAAGCAAGAAGCAGAGTGCCATAGCACTCTCATCTATAGAAGCAGAGTATAGAGGAGTTGTAAATGCAACAACTCAATGTTTGTGATTGCAGGGAATACTTGGAGAAGGTGGCTTCAAATCATAGTTTTAAACTATTACCTATTGTGATAATCAGAGCACCATTTGAATCTGCAATGATTTAGTTCAGAGACAGCGAACCAAGCACATTGATATCCACATGCACTACATTAGACGGCTTGTACATGATGGTACCATTCATCTACTCTTCTATGCATCTTCAGAAAAAGTAACAGACATCTTCACCAAAGTTTTTTGTGAGCAGACATTCAACAATCTCAAATCACTACTGGGGATTGCTGATCATGTTGTGAACCATGATTGATGACAATATTTCCATTTTTTTTTTCTTGTCCATGTTTAAGGGAGAATTTTCCCAATGGGTTTTTGCCTCTTTCCTTGGTTGTATGGACAAGCAGTATGTACAGAGTGACTAAGCCTTATTTCTAGGCCCTATAATTTTCTGGTATTTACTCATAAATTTAGACTTAAGGGGGGGGTGTTAGAATATTCAACCCATAGTTACCTACCTTAGAAATTAATTAAATATTTTTTGTCTTATTACCTAGTCTCCTAGATTCGACACTATGCTAGTTTCCTTCTACATGTCCTAGAAGTCAACACATGCCAAAACTGAGTCATGGAGCACTTGGTAAACTTGCTGGAAACCCATTTTAGCATGTATTCTTCATTCCAGATCCTCCAAAGTGCATATCTTCTTTTTCTAAAAAGATGCATGTTTTATTGAGAATTAAGGAAAAAGAAAAAGCTAGACTAGGTGTAGTTGACTTGTTTTTTGCCCACCATCCTCCCTCCTTTTCTCCTAATAAAAACATGTATGAGTTGTCTTTACATCTTTCATTAGCATGCCTACTTGAATTAGCCAATTCGTGAGCATCTTGGTGTATTTGGAAACTGCTTTATGCACATATGGGGGATTTGACTAGATTTAGTAAGCCTACTTTTTGACCTTTTCGAATGGCATCCTTATGCATTCAAATATCTCATGTAATTATATACTGCAGCAGCCTATTACTTCACAAGATTCACTATTGTACACTTATTCAATACAAATTAGTGTTATGCTCCAATTCCGGTCTCCTTTGATGTTAATTTTGTATGTTTTATTAGCAATTTTGTGAGTGTAATTGTTCTATCTCTTGGGTTTAATTTCCACACAAACTCCCATTCAGGTTCCACCTATAACAAGGACCAATCAATCACATGTTTAGTATCATATACATATTTCTTTAATAAGGATGCATGGAAAACATTATGAAATCCTATGTGAGCAGGTAAAGCTAGTCACATATTCCATTGGCCCTCTCTTGGCCAGTATCTCAAAGAGTCCACAAAATCTTGGTGCTAACATTCTACACCTTCCCAAGCTCAATGAGCTTCTTTTTGCGATTACTTTTAAGTAAACATTGTCACCTATATGATAATATTTATATTTTATTTTCTTATCCACGTAACACTTATGGTGGTATTGTTCTTCTTAAACATTCACATGGACCTTGGTAACCAATTGCTCCAAGTCCTTCAGTAATTTGGGCCCTTACATGAGGCTATCCACTAGGATATCCCAAGTAACCTGTGTTTGACACTTCCGTTCATAGAGTACCTCGAAGGGACTCGTCTTTGCCGAGGTCTGGTATCCGTTGTTATATGCAAACTCTACAATATATAGGTAATATTCCCACTTAGTGGGGTTGTTTGTGACATACATCCTTGACATTCCTTCTAAAATCTGGTTTACTCATTCGGTTTAGATGTCTTTCTATAGGTGTTAAGCAGTACTAAAGTTTAACTGCGTCTATAATCCAAAGAATAAGGATCTCCAAAAGTTCCTGGTAAAATTTGTATCTCGATCTAAGATTATTTCCTTGGGTATCCCGTGCAATATCAATATCTCTTTTAAGAATATTTCAGCAATGTGTACTATCTTTTAGGTTGACTTCACCGGAATGAAGTGTGATTATTTTGACAACTTGTCAACTACTACAAAGATATAGTCATTTTATTTTACTATTTCGTAGACCTATAATAAAATCCATATTAATGACCTCCCACTTCCATTCTGGAATATGAAATGGCTACAACAATCTCAAAGGATGTTGGTTCTAATATTTGACCAGTTGACATTCTTGACATTTTACGATAAACAACGCTATGTTGACCTTAAAATTATTCCAAAAAAAGTGTTTCTTTATTGCAAATATCATCATTTTATATCCCGGATGCCTTGAGTAGGGTGTCCGATGAGTAGGGTGTTGGCTTACAGAATCATATTGTCTATTTTCAGAAGAAATTTCTACCCCATGAGGTAGTTCCTTGACATGTTAAAGGCGTGGATGATGGCTGCTAACTAAAGATCATGGGTGAGGTCATTATGTTCGTGTTCTTTTAACTTCCATGATTCATAACAGATTGTGCAATCATTCTATAAGAGGACTCCTCTGATCCCTTACTTGCTTGAATCTGTGCAAACAACGAAATCTCCACTAGGATCCACAATTCGTATCATTGGTGCCATTTTAAAAATGTGTTTAAGATTTTGAAAACTTTCCTTGTACATGGTTTTCCATAACAACTTGTTTTCCTTCTTTTGTAAAGCGGTCATGGGACAAGCTATCCTTGAAAATTTCTCAATGAACTTTTGGTAGTAACCAGCTAATCCAAAAAAGGTCCTGATGTTGATGACACTAGTGGAGGTAGGCCAATCCTCTATGGATTTAATATTCTCTAGGTCCACAACTATCCCCTTCTCAGAGATGATGTGACCCATGTACTACATCTATGGTTTGTAAAAATCACATTTACTAAACATGGCATAGAGATGGTGTTCCCATAACACCTGTAGTACTATGTGGAGATGCTCCTCATGTTCCTCTTTACTCTTAGAGTAAAATACGATGTCGTCGATAAAGACCAATTTTTTTTAATCTAGGTATTTACCATAGATATTGTTAATCATACACAAAAATCTCATGGGTGCATTGGTCAACCCGAATAGGATCAATACAAACCTCTGACCTTGTCGTACCTCATATGAAAGGAAGTTTTATGAATATCCTTGTCGTCGATCCATACCTGATGGTATCCAGACCACAAGTCGATATTTGTAGAAAAGATCTTATCTCCTCCCACTTAATCTAAAAATAATTGATCCTAGGGAGTGGGTATCTGTTCTCGATGGTCATCTTGTTATGTTGGCGGTAATCGATGCACATCCGCATCGTACCATCCTTCTTCTTTTTGAAAAGCGTCAGTGCTTTTCAAGGGGACACACTCAGTCAGATATATCCCTTCTCAATATAGCTCTGGTGTGCTCATGTGGTAAGCGGATTTTGAACCTGAACTGACCCTAGTGTAAGTTCTATGGAAAAATTTAGGTCTTATTTTGGTGGTAATTTGAGTATCTCCTCAGGAAATAAATCTATGAAGTCTACGAGAACTGGAAAGTCCTCAATTTTTTGTTCTCTTTTAGCTTCTATGTCATGAATTTTCATTACAAAATAGTTTGCAGCCTTTCCTAATGCACTAATTTTCTTGTAAAGTGGATATCTGCCTTACAGAAACTTTCTTAGGCATGCCTTGAATCTTTACCTGATTTCCTTGGCTATATGTACACAATATTTAATTGTGTAAATAATCAAGCATGACATGGTGTTGTTCCAACCAGTCCATGCCGATAAGTATATCACATGATCCTAAGGGTAGGATGTTCATATTTATCCTAGCAGGACAAACCATTCAATTGGGCCTCACAATCTATAACTATTTTAGAAACCTTTTATTTTGTACCCATGGCTAATTGCACCATCCAAGGTTTCTCATGTTTAACTATGTCTAGTTTACATAAATCAACAATTTTAGGGGATACATAGCTTTGGCAAGTACCGGGGTCAATCAATATTGAAATAGAAGTGTTGCAATCCTTACCTTCTATCTAAACCATGGTAGGCTGAGGGTCTTCCTATCATCCATCTAAGGCTGCATAAATCCTCGGTGTTCCATCTATGTCCTCTATCATTGGTTCTTCCTTTAAATTGTCCAAGAATCCATTTGTCTTACTTTTACAAGCTCGAGCATAATGGGGCCCTTGGCATTTCCAACATTTGATTTGCAATGGAGCAACATTGCCTCCCCCATTTGGTGCTAGTTTATTAGCATTTTGAGTTGGTACATATGTCTTCGTACCTATCTTGTTGAAGTTCTTATTGGATGGAAAATTGTTTTTTTGTTTTATGTAAGGTAGTGAGTTGAAATCTGATTTGAGGTTGTCCGAGAAGGTTTTAGACCTATATATACTTCTATTGATGTTTTTCTGTCTCATCTATTCCTTCTCATAGAAAAGCCTAGATTTGTGTAGGGTGGTTTTCAATGTTTTAGGAATGTAAAATTCAATCATCTTGCGAAAAATTTGGGAGGAATACATCCTAAAAACTATTGTATTTTCACTTTCTCATCCTTTATGTATGGCACATAATGTAACATATCCAAAACTATGTTAATAAAATAGTCCATGGTCATGGAACCCATTCTTAACTCATGAAACTATTTCACATTCATGTCAAAGAATATTCCAAACATGTATTTCTCTTGAAAAATTCTACAAAAGTTACTCCATTGTATTTCTTTTACCTAATCTTTCTTGGTATGCTTTAGATGTCTCCACCATCTACATCCTTTTTCATTTAAACTATAGATGGATATAGGGGCTTTCATCTCACTCATGTAGTTGTGTACTCAGAATTATTTTCTCATACGAAGAATCCATTCTTCATCTTTTTCCCTGGTTTTCATCTCCCCTTCATAGGTTGGGGCTCTTATCTTTCTGAACTCTCCTTGGATTTTGTCACCATTCCTCTATTTCTTTCTACAAGGAGAAAGGGAATTATCACTAGAAATACTATGTTCATGGGTGTGTTCTTGTTTCCCTTCTTCCTTTGGGATGCCTACCTATTTATGATAGAACTATTTCTTGAACTTGTTGGTTGAATGAGTGGGATGTCCATGCGTGATTCCTCCCGTCATGTTTTGCATCAACGATTCATTAATTTATTGTTGTTCTTTTCTTTCATTTATATTATCGTCCTTGAAACTCTATAGGTCTTCTTGAAGACTTTGTATGGTTTTCAGTATGTTAGAATTTAATTCAACCACCAGTTCTCCTTCCTGTGTGGGGGTATTAGATTTTCCTTATCAACCATTGTCTTCTTCTGTGTTCATGATATGAAATGTTATTTGAATCCTATAATTGAAAATTTTAACAACATGAAATTTTCTTTTAGTTACAAATTTTCAAAAACATAATGGATTTTCTGCAATGAATGTTTGACACACCCATTAGGTCTCTTAGTGCTTAAACTCAGATCTGATACCAGTTGTAATGTCCACAAAATTTGAAAAAAAAAAATCTAGGCTAGCTAAATTCTACCTGTCATGGATATTAATTCATCTTTTGCGGAATATGTATGTCATTGTTTACTAGGTCAACGTGTCTTAGGATTCTTTTACATTTCTATGTACTTTTCTATGTAATGTTGATGTAATTATGCACTATGTTTTTATTATTCAATCTGGTTAAATGATTACTCTCTTAGTGATTACTTTTTACATACATTTGTGTATGCTGGTTCAATTGTGTCTTACTTCATGGCTATTTGTTTTGTTCATTGTTTAGGGATTTATTTATGAAAAGTTTTGAATTTCCTTTAACTATCAAGGGGTGAAGTGGTGATATTTGTACCCCTTAAGGGACCACTCAGAGAGGTAAATGGTTCCTCTTGCTTTTACAGGGTTTACTTAGTTCATTCTGAACTAATGCAAACATCCCCTTTTTGTGCAAGTTAATTCATTGAAAAAATCTATCTATGATAGCTAAACATGACATCCTACGACATGCTATTTAGGGTACACTATCCTATGCATATTGCAAACAAAAGGAATAAATTCATGGCTTAATGTAATGTACCCAAAAATTGAAAATGATTTTTTTTATTAGGCTAGTCAAAACTACCTATGCTGACATTAATTGAACTTTACGGAATGTGGCGTATCTGATTGTACTGTTGTATTATCGTAAGTCGTTCTTCTGTACCCCTCCCATATTTATTGACGTGGTTATTAATATGTTAGTTACATTGTATTGATGGTGATTATTTTTTGTACTATGGTTAAGCATTGATGTGCAAGTTAGTTATTTGCTTACATACTTCATTTTTTATTAACATGTGCTTACTGTCGTATATATGATTCTAACTTGACTTTGTTAATGGATAAAGGGGTGGAGTGGTGGGACTAGTTTCCCTTGTAACCCTGAGAGGTAACAATTTCTATTTGACACAATGAGATTACTTAGTTATGTCAAACTAATGCATTCTTATCCTATTTACGTGTAGGTATACTTGGAAATGGAAAACTTGTCTATAAGTCTTAATGAAAACTATCGATTGTTTGGTTTCTAGCACTCATAATTTTCTCTCTATTCCAGTGACATTATACCAATTGTTATTGTTATCATTATGGTATTTATGATAGTGATGGGGTCACTATCACACCTATTACTTATGTGACACGGTCTTGTTTATTTATGTGACAATGATTTAACGTCGTGTAAATGTTTACAACTTGATTCTACCCTATCATATTTTTACTATATTATTTTTAAATAGTTGGAGAATAATATAATTTTTTTAAAACCTTAGCTTAAAATTTTCCATGGCATATTTCATATGCCATGGGCTTAGGGCTTAAAGCCTAATTTAGTCGATGCATGTGAAGGTTTATGTAATTTGTAACGGTTTTAAGCCTTTATGATAATTTGAGGCGACATGTTGTAATATAGTCCATAGACTATATGATTCTGGGTTTGGTTTGCATTAATGGTGGCCAGGGTGGTGGTATCAATGCACCTTGGGAGATGGGGAAGGAAAGCTTAGTGCTTGGCCCAAACGTTGGTTTTTCATTTAGCATAATTACTGATTGCTCTCTACTCTTACTTAGCATGAAGGAAGGAAAGTGCAAGGGCTTAGACGACATGTATGATGGGTGTTCTAGTTTCGTTAGCATCATTCTTCATTTGATTATGGATATTATTCATACTTCTAATTTTGTGCCTCTATTCTATTACAGGTTTGCAGGGGTGGTGAAACAAGCTTAGCTCATTGCTTTTGGGCAAGGCCATGGGAAAATCCATACCCATCTGCTTAAGCCTATTGTGCAAGTGTATACTTGCCCCCTCTTAGCTTCATGGTTAAACCTGAGTTGTTCACTCATCGTAGGTTGTATTTTATTGAGTCTTCTTTTCAAGGGATGTATTTTTGGTTAGGGGTTTGACTGTGTCTGGAATGATCTTTGTGTTTTGTAATTTCGATAGGGTTGGGTTTTGTCTGTTGGGGTTTTATTTTCCTTCTGGACTAGGCTTTATAGTGCACAAACCTAATTCCGTGGGTGCTCTATTTAGCAAAATGGGCCTAGGTAGCTCTCAACACTCTCTGTTTAATTTGTATATAATGTTTTGGTTATGATATTGGAAATGGGCAGCACCATTGCTTTCAATGGTGCAAATATAGAAGGTAACGACTATATAAACTCATCAATGGTATTATGGATGACTTGTGTGATAGTGTTATGGCTTGGGGCCATGTTTTATGCCAATGGAGTTTCCCGCCCTCGTAGTTGTGATAGCGTGGTTACTGTTTATGATTTTTGTTATGTAATATGATATTAGGGTTGTCTATGTTCTATCCCTATGACTACTAGTCATCGCTACTGGTAACGTTGACAGGGTTTAAGATTTTGGAATTGTTGATTATTTAAATGTGTTGGTTGTGTAAAAGGCCGAGGTCCATAGATTACAACGTATATATTTTTATTTGGGTCTTTTGACCACTGTGTAGAGAGTTTGTTTTATTGGAATCCTGTGTATAAATAAAAATAATGTGGATTTTTAATATATTAAGGGACCCTACAGGATTCGATCCTGAGTTGTTTACTGTGATGAGGGTTTATATTTAAATGGTTTCCAATTTGGGGCTTAAACACCCACAGGAGTCAATCCCGTGACCTCTGTGTAATTATATGGTTTTTAAATTAATACTATATGATATTATATTTGTTCTTAAATGTTTACTGTAGATGTTAATATCTTGGATTTTATTTAAAAAAGGGACTATTGTTAAGGCGTGTAATTTATAATATGATTCATTGTTATTTAAGGGTTTGATTTGTTAATTTCAAAAGGGTTTGTTTATATAGGTAATTGGTATAATGTATTTATGATATCGTGGACCATTAGATGGCCTGGATTTTTGGACTGTTGCTTTGATTTATGATGTTGTCTGACTAATGGGAAGTGATGATAGTTATCCTTGTTCTTGGCATGAGTGTATTTATACAGACCCTAAGAGGTCTTTGTTGGTTTTTATCTTAGCTTAGTTACTTTAAATTTATTATTTATTCTTAGATAAAGAATACTAAGGTTATAATATCATTTAATTAGATTATGGTTTTGTTTATATAAGATATTATATAATGATTTGGTTATTAGGTTCTACGTTTAGTTAACTTTGTTTTATGTTTATAGACTTGTTGATTTAGAATTTCCTTTCTGTTTTTTACCATATATAATATATATATAATTTATTTGTTAAGTTTTATTTATTATATTTAATTAATGGTAATTTATATTTAAGTTTTACTTAAAGATTAGATATGAACTAGTCCTTTACTCCTAAACATGGCACTGCTGAAAATATGAAATCTATCAGTAGAGTACATAGGTAAATGAACAGCTATGTATTTAATAGAAATAATTCCTAGACTTTAAGAGAACAAGGTTTAAGGTGTGGTTTATAAGACAATACATAAGTAAAACTAAAAGTACAACACCCTTGATAAATCTTTAAATATGAATTAAATTGCACCTAGGGTTTATAGTGAAAAATGTAAACCCTAAAAGAATTTTGACACAAAAACAAAGGTACATAGGGTTAGAAATATAATATAAACACTTGCTTAATATAGCCAACACTTAATCTAGATAATGAAATAGGTAGTCAAGAACTGCATACATGAAACTTGAAGCTCTTCTAATGGTTGAAACCTGCACACTCAATTACCCAGCATTAACAATTCATTGGTAGATCTAACCTCTATATAGATGACTGAATCACTTGGGAACTATCATGTTCTACCCAACCATGACCCGAAACCATTCCTGGTTTCAATCCGGACCCCCCCGAGCTGTTTTCCAACATGCAAGTAGCTTAGATCTCCTAAGGTAAGGCTTCCTTAACTAGTATATCAGATCTAGATCAGTTCTCCTTTTTCTTCTTAGGAAAATGTTCTCTAAGAACTCTCTTTAGCATAATCATGTAGAATAATGAATCCAAAAAGATGGAAGAGATCCCCAAGCCTCTCATTGGCTTGGGACTTTATAGACATACTTTTCAGTCAAAGGGGAAGTTAAATCAAGAGTCACTTCATTTCATGATTTAACCCTTTTTATTTAATTTAGTACTTTTGATATTTTAACTTGGGAACTATCAACTAGTTCCTAATTGGACTTTTATAGGTATTATAATATTTAATATTTATCTTAGTAATAATAGTAATAGATGGAACTTTGCCTTGTTTATTATATTATTAATATTATTATTATGTGTACTCTTTATACATACTCTGTATAAAATATATATATTATATTATTTGGTAACATTTGTCTTATGTTATCACATATTGTGATCCATCGACTTACGACAGTTTCTTCATTAAGGTCATCAGATAGATGGTTAGGTCTACTAGGCTTGGAAACTCTAAACATCCTTACATATTGGATTCCCATGTATAGCATGCTAGTTCTTTGACACTTCATGAGAATACATAAATTTGAAATTTCATTTAATCACTTATAAATAAGTCAGATGAGATCAATATTTTTCTCGAGTTGTTTTTACTCGAGAATCATTAAATATTTTCAGTAACTCCTAGGGCTTACTAGAGACCATACTCAATGCGAAAAACAGGGAGTTACAAACTTAGTGCAATTGTAGAGCTCTTCACTCAACACGAATTCTAGGATGTACTTGTAGGATACACCTAGGGATACAATGGCCAAAAATCTGATGTTCGAGAGCTTATTCTCAACATCAACATGGAAGGATGCAGGGATTATTCCCAGCACTTCCAAATTATATTTTCATGTGTTCTAGAGATTCGTACTCAACACAAATATAACTACTCATGTTCTCTAGAGATTCTTGCTCAACACAAAAAATCAATTTACCCATGTTCTCTAGAGATCCTCGATCAACACAAAACATCTCATCAATCATGTGCTTCACGGTCCACACCCAACACAAGCGAACATATATCTATATATATACAAGCACCTACTTGATTTCTTTTTGAAAAATATATCACTGTTGAGATGATCCTATGTAGACGGTTCCCTATGGAATAGTGAGATTTTCAATTCTCAGGATGTATATACAACATTATGTGAAAGCATACAAACCATTGTAAAGACCTTTTTGGTATATAATAAAAAAAAATCATCTTTTTTTCTTGGCAAATATATATATATATATATGTATGTATGTATGTATGTATGTATGTATGTATGTATGTATGTATGTATGTATGTATGTATGTATGTATGTATGTATGTATGCGGTGTGGTATTTGACCCAGTATATAAAAAAACATCAAGGTAACATCATAATCAATGGGGCTCATTCCCATAAGTGTTAGGTCCAAAATTCGGGATATTACATCCCTCCCCACTTAGAACAACACCGTCCTCAGTGTTCTAGGGTCTCAAAATGAAATCACAAAACAAGGAGGCGTAATCCTTTCTCATGGTGGCCTCATCAGCTTCGAGGTGCTTCCATTGCACTTTAAACTAGACTATCGTGCACTTCCTGAACTGCACCTCTATCTTGTGCAATATATGAAGAGGTTGAGGGGAAAATGCCCCTTTAGGTTCCACCTGTAATAAGGACCAATCAACCACATGTTTAGTAACATAAGCACATTTCTTTAATAATGATGCATGGAAAACATTATGGACTCTCTTGGATAGTATTTCAAAGGGTCCACAAAACCTAGGTGCTAACTTACCGCACCTTCCCAAGCTCAACGAGCTCCATTTTTATTTAACTTTCAAGTAGACATGGTCGCCTATTTGATAATATTTTTCTTTTCTTTTCTTATCCACGTAGATTTTCTGGAGATCTTGTGCTTCTTTAAGGTTGACCAAGAGCTTGGTAACCAATTCTTCCAAGTCCTTTAATAAATTAGGCCCTTACATGAGCTGATCCATTGGGTTATCCCAAGTAACGAGTGTTCTACACTTATGTCCATAGAGTATCTCAAAGAGACTCATCTTGGCAGAAGTATGGTAACCGTTGTTATACCCAAACTATGCAATATGTAGGTAGTCTTCCCAATTTTTGGGGTTGTTCATGACATACATCCTAATAATGTCCTCAACAATCAGGTTTACCATTGTTGTCTATCCCTTTATTTGTGGGTGATAAGAAGTACTAAATTTCAACTGCATCTCTAATTCGGAAAATAAATATCTCCAAAAGTTTATAGTAAAATTTGTATCTCGATCTGAGATGATTTCCTTGAGTATCTCGTGTAATCTAAATATCTCCTTCAAGAAGATATCGGCAATGTCTACTACCTTGTAGGTCAAATTCACTAGAATGAAGTGTGTTGCGTTTGACAATTTGTCAACTACTACAAATACAGAATCATTTTGTTTCTTATTTTTCAGTAGATCGGTGATAATGATCTATATTAATGACCTCCCACTTCCATTGTGGCATAGGTAGTGGCTGGAGCAATCCCAAAGGATGTTGATGCTCAACTTTGACTAGCTGTCATTCCTGACATTTCAAGATAAACAATGCAATGTTGGCCTTTAACTTAGGCCAGAAAAGTGTCTCTTAATGACAAATATCGTCTTTTGATATCCTAGATGCCCCAAGTAGGGTGTCTAATGAAATTTCATGAGGCCGCCCGACCGAATGTACCCTTCTTTTGGAACATACAATCTTTCCTTAGACCATAGTAGTCTCATTTTGTCTACCTTGTACTCTTTTTGTTGTTGAAACAACCTGTCCTCTTGGAGTTTTTTGAGGATTTATACATAGAAAGGGACAACTTTGTTGGTCGTTTTAATCCTCTCATGAAAATCCGAATCGGTTTGAATTAAAGGCACCTCATATATCATATGAGTTCGTCCACTCAAAGCATCAACAATCTTGTTCTATTTTTATTTAATGTGGTTTAGCTTGAAATGGTACTCACTAAGGAAATCCAACCATCTAGATTTCCTAGCATTTAGATCCAATTGCTTCAATAAATACTTCAGACTCATATTGTCTGTCTTTGGAAGGAATTCCCTTCCCGTGAGGTAGTGCCTCCACATCTTCAATGCATGAATGATGAAAGATAACTCAAGATCATGTGTGGGGTATTTTTTCTCATGTTATTTTAACTTTTGGGATTCGTAACATATCACATAATCATTCTGTAAAAGGACTCATCCAATTCCTTCCTTGCTTTGATCCGTGAAAACAATGAAATCCCCATCGGGATCCGTAATTTGTAATATTGGTGCAGTCGTCAAAAGATGCTTAAGATTTTGAAAAATTTCTTCACACTTGGTTGTCCATAAGAACTTATTTTCCTTTTTCTAAAAAGAGTTCATTGG
Organism: Pseudotsuga menziesii; assembly: GCA_001517045.1. NCBI lineage: Eukaryota > Viridiplantae > Streptophyta > Pinopsida > Pinales > Pinaceae > Pseudotsuga > Pseudotsuga menziesii. Next base: position 615,825 of record LPNX010078988.1, on the reverse strand, counting down.
ACAAGTTATTCTCAATAATTTCTCAAGGAAATTTTGATAATATTTGGATAATCCCAAAAAGGACCTAATGTCGGTGACACTAGTAGGGGTAGGCCAGTCTTCTATGCCTCTAATATTTTTTGGGTCCACAGCTATCCATGTCTCAGATATAATGTGACCCAAGTACTGTATCTTTGAATTGTAAAAATCACATTTACTAAAATTGGTGTACAGTTGGTGTTCTGGTAACACTCGTGGTACGATGCGAAGGTGTTCCTTGTGTTCCTCTTTACTCTTAGAGTAAACTAAGATGTCATATATAAAGACCAAAATAAATTGTATCCAGATATTTACTGAATATACTCTTCATCATAAACATAAAGTTCATGGGTGCATTGGTCAAGTGTAACAACATTACTACAAACTCATAGTTCCCGTACCTTGTACAAAAGGAGGTTTTGTGAATATCCTCACTGCGAATCCGTACCTGATTGTACCCAGATTGTAGGTCTATATTTGAAAATATCTTGGCTCCTCCTACTTGATTGAATAAGTCCTTGATCCTAGGGAGTGGGTAACCGTTCTTGATAGTCATTTTGTTAAGCTTGTGATAATCGATGCACATCTGCATCGTACCATCCTTCTTCTTTACGAAAAGTATCGGTGCTCCCAAAAGGGACACACTTGGTCGAATGTATCCTTTTTCTATCAAATCCTGCAACTCTAGTTTGAATTCCCCCAACTCTAGTGCACTCATTTGGTAAGGGGATTTTGAAGTTGGAATTGATCCTGGTGTCAGTTCTATGGAAAATTTTAAGTCTCGCTTCGAAGGTAATCCAGGGATTTCCTCAGGGAATGCGTCTCTGAATTCTACAAGAATGGGAAATTATGCTATGTGTTGTTCTCTTTCAGCCTATATGTCTCATATATTTACTGTAAACAACCCGCATCCTTTTAGAATGCACTTATTTGCTTGTAAGGAAGATATCTTTCTTACCGAAACTTTCTTTGGTACGCCCTGAATATTCACATGATTACCTTGGCTATATATACACACTATTGACTTGTGTAAGTAATAGAGCATGACATGGTGGTGTTCCAATGTGTCCATACTGATAAGTATATCACATTATCCTAAATTTAGGATGTTCAGGTTTACTTTCGTAAGAAAACCATTCAGGTTTACCTCACAATCTTTAACTATTTCTGAAACTTTTCATTTTGTACTTGTGGCTAATTCTACCAGCCAAGGTTTAGCAAGATTTTATTTTCCTAGTTTACATACATCAACAATTTTAGGCAATACATAGCTCTAGAAAGAACTGGAGTCAATCAATAGTGAAATAGAAGTGGTCAAGATCTTACCTTCTATCTCAACCATGGTAGTCTGATAGTCTACCTGTTGACCATCCAAGGATGCATAAATCCACGGTGTTCAAGCTATGTCCTCTACCGGGGGTTCTTCTTTTAAGTTGTGCAAGACCGCATTGGTCTTGTTCTTACAATATCAAGAATAATGAGTCCTATTGCATTTCCAGCATTTGATTTGTAGCGGGGTAGCATTGGCTGCCCCAGCTACTACTAGCTTGTTAACATTTAGAGCTGGTACATATGGCTTTGTACCTGATTTGTTGAAGTTCTTGTTTGCTGGAAAATTGTTGTTCTATTTCCTCTATGGGGGTGGGTTAAAACTCAGATTGCGGTTTTCAAAAAAGTTATTAGAATTGTCTATGTTTCTGTTCATGTTCTCTTTCCTTAGTTGTCCATGCTCATAGTAGAGCCTAGATTTTTTCAGTGTGGTGTCCAAGGTTTTAGGCATGTCAAACTCAATTATTTCCTAAAAGTTTGGTGGAATACATCCTAAGAACTACTGGATTTTTACCTTTTTTTCCTTGATGTATGGTACATAATGTAACAGATCTAGAAATATGTTAATAAGAGAATCAATAGTCATGGATCCCATACGTAACTCATTAAACTCTTTCACCTTTCTGTCAAAGAATATTTTCGACATATATTTTTCTTGAAATATTTTGTACAATTTACTCTAGTGTATTTCTCTGACCTCATATTTCTTGGTATGTTTGAAGTCTCTCCACAATCTTGCTTCTTTGGCATTTAAATTATAGATGGCCATTCAAGCCTTAATTTCACTAGAGTAGTTATGAACTCAAAAATATTTTCTCATACCCAACAACCATTCTTTAGCTTTCTCCCCCGTTTTCACCTCTCCTTGATAGGTTGGGGCTCTTATCTTTCTCAACTCTCCCTGGATATTTTCATCACTTCTTTGTTTCTTTCTGCATGGAGAAAGAGATTCCTCACTGGAAGGTTTGTGATATTCTCCTTCTGAAGGTTCAAGGGTATGTTCCTCTTTTCCTTCATATCTTAGGCTGTTGGCACGTTTAGGATAAGGTTCCTTCTTGAACTGGTTTGTGCAATGAGTGGGTTTCCCCTATGGGCTTCCTCCTGTCATATTTCACAACAATTCTTCATTGATTTTTTGTTATTCCTTTCTTTCATTTAGATTGTCATCTCTACAACTTCACAAGTCTGCTCAAAGACTTTATATGGTTTTCATAATATCAGAATTCACTTCCACCACCAGTTCTGCTTCTTGGGTGGGCGTATTCAAGTTTCCTTGCTAGTTGTTATCTTCTTCAATATTCATGATCTGAACTGTTCTTTAAAAATTTCTAAAATTGCAAATTTTTAATCACAGGAAACATTTATGTTAGTTAAAAATATTTTAAAACATACTTATTTTTCTTGCAATGACTATCTGGTACACCCATTAGGTCTCTTAGTGTTGAAAATGAGTTCTGATACCACTTGTAATGTCCCCAATAATTGAAAATATTTTTTTATTTATTAGGCTAGTCAAAACTACCTATGCTCGACATTAATTGAACTTTTCCGAATGTGTCTTACTCTAATTGTACTGATGTATTTTCGTAATTTTTTCTTATGTCCCGCTTCCATATTTCTCGATGTGGTTATTAATATGTTACATACATTTTCTTAATGGTGATTCCTGTTTGTACTATGGTTAAGTGTAATGCCTCGATTTTTGAACCTACCATTTATAGGCATGAGCCTATTGATCATGATGATTATATTGATTTTTTATTTTTGGCTCGAAGACCCCACTGCATATGAACATGATGATTTGTTTTTTATATTGGGCGTAAGACAATTTTGGATGATATATATGTATATATATGTTTTGTGTTGGGCGTGGAACCTAAAGCACATGATTGATGAAATGTTTTGTGTTGGGCATGGACCCTGAAGCACATGATCGATGAGATGATTTGGTTGAGCGAGAGGATCTGGAGCACATGAGTACTTACATTTGTGTTGAGAATAAAGCTCTAGAACACATGAAATATAATTGGAAATATTAGGCATAATCTATTGACCATTTCATGTTGATGTTGAGCATAAGCTCTAGAGCATCGGATCCTTGGTCATTGTATCCCTAGGTGTATCGTACAAGTACATCCTAGCATTTAGTGTTGAGAAAAAGATCTAGAATTCCACTATGTTTGTAAATCCCTGCTATAGGCATTGAGTATGGGCTTTGGTAAGCACTAGCGGTTACTGAAAAATAATTTAATAACTTCCGAGTGAAAACAGCTCGAGAAAAATATTAATCATCATCATACTTATTTATAAGTGATTAAATGAAATTTCAAATTTCTGTATTCTCATTAAAGTACTGAAGAGCTACCATGTTATACAAGCGAAATCCAACATGAAAGGATGTTTAGAGTTTAATAGCCTAATAGACCTGAGCCATTTATCTACTTGACCTTCATAAAGAAGTGTTGTTAAGTCTAGGGATCATCATACATGACGCCCGAAGACAAATGTTAAACAAGTATTTGAATACTATGTATTTTATATATAGTATGTGAAAAGAATTAATTATGATTAATTATATAATTGAATAAAGAAAGAAGAGAATATCCACCAATTATTAATTATTATTTAAGGATTAATAAATAGTGAAATATCTATGAATGACTAACTAGGAACTAGTTAAATGTTCATATGTTAAGAATTACAAAATTACCCCAGTAAATTAAAAAGGGTTAAATCAAGAAATCCTTGATTTCTTGATTTAATTTCCCCTTTGACTAGAGAATCTTTCTATAAATACTCAAGCCAAGAAAAGGCTTGGGGGTTCTAATTTTTATCTTGAAGAATTATTATTCTGCTTGATTTTTCTCTCAAGTGTTTTCTTGGAGAACTTTCTCCTACAAGGAAAATATGACTGATTCAGAATCTAAATACCAGTTAGGAAACCCTACCATAGGAGCTCTAATCTACTTGCATGTTGGAATCCAGCTCTATGGTTTCCGGATTAGAAACAGGAATGGTTTTGGGTCATGGTTGGGCGGAATGTGGTAGTTCCCAAGTGATTTGGTCATAAAAAATCAAAGGTTAGATATGTATTAAATTGATAATTATGGTTATTTAAAAAGTGTGCAGGTTCAGCCATTAAAGGAGGTTCAAGAAGATAAATTACATGTACGAGTTCTTAGTATGTCAAACTTCATTTCTAGGGTAAATTCTGGCTGCTTTATGTAAAGGTTTTATATATTTTACTAACCTTCGGTAATTAATGTTCTACCTAGATTCTGCTAGGGTCTTTATTTCTCTACAATATTTCGAGGATGGTAAATATTATTGTAGGCTGTATATAGCTAGGTTTCCATCTTTAAAGTTTGTCTACTATATTATTTTAATATTCAGAAATTAATACTATAAACTAGGTAAGTCTAGACCTACTATTTTATTCTTTATCTATTATTTATATCTCCACTGAGATATTACATTTGTTAATAGAGACATGTTTCATATTATAATAGATTTAATCATAGGAGTAAGTTAAATAAATAAATATACTATATAGTTACCCTAGGATATTACTTACAACCAGAACTATTTTTATAAGATAACTATATATACATATGAATAAGGCTATCAGGTATAAGCATATATGGAATCTATCTATACATTTAAATTCCAAATTTTATTAACTCGTCTATGACCTTTCAAGGTCTGTATGCAAATTACAAATTACATTAAAAACACTCCACATAAATCAAACAAGATTATAAATAATCAGAGGAGGCATCATGACAATCCATGTGGTCCTTTGCAATTATCTCATCATAATTCATATAATAGAATCGGCGGTTCTAACTTTTCTATCCATACATAACCATAAATAAAATTACATAACTCAACAACATTAACCTTAGTCAAATTAAAATAATATATCTTATACAGTATAACTTATCATAGTAAAACAAACATCATATCATATCATAAATTCATATATTGCAACCAATAATAGGAGTCAAATCCTATGGGCATGCAATCCCATCTTGTTTTATTTATCAAAATAAATTCATTACATTACATTTAAAACCCCGTTGCCAATAGAGGTCATGACATCTAATCCCACGGTTGTCCAAACCCTAAGGCAAAAATAGTAGTAATAACCACAATGTAATATAGTAAACAAAATTCCAAATCGTATAACCTTACGGCTGGGTCACAAAACATTTTAAAGCCATAGCATAATGATTTGAACAAGAACCAATCCTTTTTATAAACCCATTGTTTATATCGCTACATAGGCCATGATTCACACCAATTTCCATATAATTAAAAATGACTATGCTAGAAAAGAGGTTGTAATACCCTAGCTACAGCACGACCTCGGACAGTAAACATTTTATTACTCAGTACATTAAAATATACACCTACTATAAGAATTGGCCACCGTGGATACCAATCCATGGTTCCTCATGGACTATTTTTTACACAGAATCAAATACGGTAGATAATTTAAATGCAAGCTATCGTAGCACTGTGGGAAAGGATCATGCCATTGAGAAGATGTCATTTACCCATGCTATCAAGATATTACTTTAACCAAGCTAATCGATTTCAATTACACACATGCCATACAATAAGGTGTATGTGTCTGTTTTTAAAACCCCAACTCATTGAAATATTGTGCCCAATAAAAACGCAGAAAAAAATTGCATACACCATATATCAAGGTAACCATTACATTTTAAAAAACCAATACTTATGTCTATTTACACAGAGATCCCAATGTTTGTACACAGTCGCCATTAAATCTCGAGAACAAGGTTTTACACAGGTGTGCCAATGGGCTATGGCACCATTGCAAGCAATGGTGCAACCCATACCTATAAAATCCCAAAACCAAAACATTAATGATTTACATAACTGAAACAAAATTACATAGAGCTGAATGGCATAAGAAATGATTCATGGCTTAATGCCTCAACATTAAAAAGAAACCAAGTCTGTATTCATAATCCCGAAGGCGAAATCGAATTCGCTATAGCATCCAAACCCCAACCAGACAATCAATCGAACTTTGCTCTGCCCACAGGGATGAAAGGTGACAAGCATAAACTTGATTAGTACACTTACCAGGGCCACAACTTAAACGCTTGGAGTGAACATTGTTGTATCCATGCTGCTCCTCCATTCCTTTTGGCATCTGCAAGCAAAAACCAAGATGGGGATGAGGAGTATGCCATCTTATCAAACTATAAACCAAACAAATATATGGGATTATAAATTAATGTGGGCATACCTCACAATCTAGAGGTTTCCTCCATGGCCATATTAAATTGAGCAGATAGATTTGTGGAAAAGCACACAACTCACAAGATAGATCACACAATTTTCTCAGCAATCGAAGAATGAAACAATGCAAAAATTGCTTGCAGCTGTGAATGCTTTCATTAATAAAAAAGTAATTAGGATAATAATTACAATGAAGTACAGTGGCTTAAATGGCCACACGTAATTCAAATCCACGTGAGGAAATTCGAATTGATTAGAATCTACTTCACTATAGGTAACTAAGACCTTTTCTAAATCATTGTCGGAGGACTCAATAGTTAACTAACCTTTCCTAAACCATAACCGGAGTTCAACGGAGTTCTAAAACACAAATCAAGTGTTAAATTCAGAGTTTCCTAAGGCTAACTCATTGTGGTAGGTGAGAAATGCACCCCTCCCGCATGCAGCCATGGAAACCTAACGGTAACTAAATGTAGAGGAATAGAACTGAATGTAATTGAATCCTAACTTAGCTTGACTAGTCACCAACTCAATTGAGCTGACCTTCGTTGTTTTTGGAACTCCCAGTGGATCCTAAATTCTAGGGATTGGTCCAGGAGGCTCCTAATATGATGCATGCAAGTGCAATAAGTGGAAGTAGGCCTCAATTAGTGTTCCCCACACTTTAGTAGCTGAAACATGTTCCCGAATTAGGCCAAGTGGACCCAATGGTGCTCATGACTAAAAATAGACTGTATGGACTCCCGATTTAGACATGACTCCTGATTTAGACATATGAACAAATTGGACAAGGGAGGATTAATAATCCTAATACCCCCAGCCCCCCCTAAATGCTAACTTGGACAATTTGTGGGCCCTAGTAACTAAGACCATAGGTCACCCATTACATGAAGTAAAATAAAGTAACTGCTTAATACAAGGAGCTGGGGAAAAAACCACATGGGAAAAAATCCCCCCCTCTATATAAGTAGGTAGAATTAGGTCTCAAGTTTGAAAAACTTGAAAATATGTTGTTGCAATCTTGATCCTTGTGAGGTAGCAAAGAGACATGCATGGTGTGCTGTGCACAGGTATTCTGGGGCCTTACATGTAGACTTCTCCTTCTTCTCCAAAAATGATGATGGAAGGAAGGAGGAATGTAACCTTTGTCTCTTTCTGGATGAAGAGGTGTATGATCATATCCATTCTTCTGAATGTAGTGAGACTGATCCCTTTCCATATAGCATCTTACAGGGATTCTATTGCATCTCTTTGAAGGAGGTAAGATTGCATGGCATAGCGCAAGGATCTTTCCTTTCTGAGTGTTAGGTGAGTTTCCTGTCATCTTCCTAGCTTCAAGTTTGGAATTAGGGACTAAATCTAGATATAAGTCACCCTGAATCTCAATCGCATAAACTGATAAAGATGGATTTGCAATACTAGTAGAAGCTGTAAAAGAAGTAGATGCAATAATTTTACCTTCCCTTGTAAGTGGTTGCTGAGAGTGCATTGGTTCTGAAGGAGGCATGAAATGTGAGAAATAATATGATTTTGAAGCATGATTTGCAACACCCTTTTCTATGATGTTCCCAGTAGAGATATCTGTGATCTCCACTGAGTCAGGACCAAAGATTACTCGCTTTGGATATCTAGTACAGGTCATCCGATAGACAGATAATAGGTTTGAAGCTAGGGAAGGAACAAATAGCACATCTTTGAACCTTCCATGTTCAAGCTTAACAAATCCCTTCCCTTTTGTTTTGAATTTACTGTTATTGCCCATCTGAATACTAGGACCATCAAAGGATTGAAAAGAAGAGAATGATTCTCTGGATGTAGCCATATGGTTGGAAGCTCTAGAATCAATGAGGAAGACACATGCTAATGTGCAACAAGCCTTCAGTGCATGGCATTTCCTTTAGTATTCTTCATCTTCTTCTTCAGAGTCATCCTTCCTTGTGCTAGCAGGTGTAGAAATGTTATGTTTCCTCAAAATAAGAGCCATTTCATCAATTTTTCTTCTCATACAGGATCTTTCTGAATGAATGCCCCTTCCATAGTAAGAGTAGAGGACCTTGTCTTTTCCATTCTTCTTGCTTCTCTTCGAACCTAAAGGCTCCTTTGACTGCTCTTTCTTCATAGGAGACTCATCTCTTTGATTCCCTTTGTCATTCACTAACTTATCTCATCTTGAAACTAGAGCTTGATATTTGGAAGATTGAATGATCCCCATTTGGATCAATTTATCATTCTCAGAAGTAAGAGATTGGTTGAAGGAATTAAGAGTGGGAATCTTCCAATTTGGAGTAGTGAGCCTTAATGTTTGGAAGGTTGATACAAATATTGAGTAGTCTTCATTGAGCTTTGTGAGAATGGAAAGGATGAGCTGATATTCATCCTTCTCCACTTTGCATTGCTTCAACTGATATATCAGGTTCTTGAGCTTTGTGAACAATTCATTCAGTGATTCGAAGTTGGATGCATTAAGAGTGATCATATCATTTTCTACTTGATGGACTCTCATCTCATCCTACTTATCAAATAAGAAGGCAATCTTGTCCCAAATCTCCTTGGGAGTCTTCAATCGTTGGATGTGGAATCGAAGAACTCGAGAAACTAAGGAGAACAAGTGTCCATGGGATTCATCAAGCATGTTCCAGTACTTTTCTTTGTTATGATCTAAAGTAGGAACTGCCTCTATTTATTCTATGAGTCTGAAGAGTTGCTTCGTGCAGAGCATTATGTCCATGTATTCCTTCCATTGGTGATAGTTGAAGGGAGTGATATGCTCTACTGGATGAACCATTTTGAATGCAATATGAAGGACTGATCTGCTATAGCGAATGGAGTGAGAAGAAAGGGCTTCTTGTAGTGAATGTTGTGAGAAGAGATGATAACCTATCACACAATCAAACATACAAAGTAAGGTCTACATTCTGCACTTTTGGAATTTCCTTCACACCTAGCATAGTTGATCAAGAAAGCTTAATCAACAATTTCCTAAATTGGGATATTAACTGGTAAATTCTCTGCTTCTGGTGCAGTACTGGAAGGAGCAATTTTGCTCAAAAAAGTGACCCAGCTAGAGATCTAAGGAGGATAGATTTCTTGTCTGTTGAGGCTCTCATACCATATCAAATTGAGCACATAGATCTATGGAAAAACACATAACTCACAAGATAAATCACACAATTTACTCACTAATTGAAGAATGAAACAATGCAAAAATGGCTTGCAGCTGTGAATGATTTCATTAATTAAAAAAGTAATTAGGATAATAATTACAATGAAGTATAATGGCTTAAATAGCTACATGCAATTCGAATCCACATGAGGAAATTCGAATTGATTAGACTCGACTTGACTGTAGGTAACTAAGACCTTGTCTAAATCACTGTCGGAGGGCTCAATAGTTAACTGACCTTGTCTAAACCATAACCGGAGTTCTAAAACACAACTCAAGTGTTACATTCAATGTTGGCTGAGGATAACTTACTATGGTAGGTGAGAAATGTTCTCCTCTTGCATGCAACCCTGCAAACCTAGTGCTAACTGAATGTAGAGGACTAGAACTGAATGTAATTGACTCCTAACTTAGCTTGACTAGTCACCAACTCAACTGAACTAACCTTGGTTGCTTGCATAACTCCTAGTGGCTCCTAAACTATAGGGATTGGTCTAAGAGGCTCCTAAACTGATGCCTGCAAGTGAAATCAGTGGGAGTAGGGCTCAATTAGTGTTCCCCACACTTTAGTAACTGAAACATGTGCCCTAATTAGGCCAAGTGGATCCAATGGTGCCAGTGACTAAAAATAGACTCTATGGACTTCTGATTTAAGCATGACTCATGATTTAGATATGTCTCTTGATTTAGACATATGACCAAATTGGACAAGGGAGGATTAATAATCCTAATAGGCCATCCCTATGCGAAGAGCCAAAACGAAGAAACCACAACTGACAAATACAATGCACAGCTATCGTGAGTGTTTCCTAAGGGAAGATTGTCACACTTTATGAAGAGCATTAAATACACCAGGCTGGAGTCCATTAACTATTTATAAAACCCACTCCCATAGTCAAGCCTTGTTACAAGGTATCATTTAATACCACCCTCCATACCAATGATTAAACCCTAGAAACGTATTGTTTATACCATATATCATGTCACCCCAAACTCTAACATCAACGTTAACATATTACAAAGCTTGCACTATGTTAGTATTACAATAATACTTAGTCATAGATTGCGCTAGTACAAAGTCAAAGAACCCTTGCTTAGGTATGTAGATAATGTTTAGTCCATAGTTTTAGATATTAGGGTTTTAATTACCTTAGTAACAAGGTGTTTAGGCTTAAGCATCATGGGATACAAAGTATGTGATGATAACCTCTATGACTATAGAAATCCAAAGGTCTAGGACTCTGCCCTTCAAACCAACATAATAACTTGCCAATAAAATAACATAATAGATGTTAAAAAGTATAGTAAAAATATACATAACACGAAAAAGATATTAATGAAATATAGAATGATGATTTTAAAACCATAATGAAGAATAATCAATGTATAGGAAATTTAGCCGTAATAGCTAAATTGACGATAATGACACTTACCAAGTTATAAATCCAAGTTGACAAGCAGCATAACAACTAGCAGTGGGTCCTCTAGGATCAAGACAGTCAAACACACTTTACACCCATTCCCGTCACAACGTAATGAACTACGCAAGTAAAAGAGAAAGGTTCCTTAGTTCGATTGAACTAACTAAGCCTGTGTAACCAAGTAATACCTTACCTCTCAGATCATCATGGGAGAACAAGTCCCTCCACTCCACCACTTTATTCCCATCAACAAAATTAAGTTAGTTTATATTTAAATAAACATAGTACACATGTGCAGGACTAAAACAATAAAGTATACAATTCATTAATTCACCGACAATAATAACTAAGATGTACAAATAGTTTAAATAACAAAACTAATAGTCAATAATAATGACAAAGTAAACAAACTAATAATCACTAAATGGAAAAGAGATTAATAAGACAGTATGAGTAGTTTCTAAAGAGATTGAAAGTTTAAGTAGTGCATGTAATTCTACATGAGTAATAATGATCCTCTTCAAGTAGTTTTTACTCACCTATAATTTTTTTTTCAATTTTTGGGGACATTACAAGTGGTATCAGAGCCCAATGTCAATACTGAGAGACTTATGGGTGCACCACTCATTCACGCAAAGAAAATAAAGTATGATAAGTAATTTTTGTTACTAACAGAATTTTTTGCTGCTATTAAAATTTTTGTATTGCAGGAAAAACAATTTTACAGCACTGTTCAGTTTATGAATACTGATAGTGAAAACAGCCAGCAAGAAGAAATGACCACCCCCACTCTAGAAGTGAACTTCTTGGTTGAGCTAAACTCTAATGTGCTAAAAACTTTGCACAATTTTGAAGCTGAACGGAAGAGTTTCAGAGAAGACAGTCTAAATGCAAGAAAGGAACAACAAGTTTTAAATGAAGCATTATTGCGTAACATGATGGGAGGGAGCCCGCAAGGTAAACCTACCCAGTCCACCAACGGACCCAAAAGAGAACCATACCATGAGTGGGCCAGCAGCCGAAGAGAAGCAAAAAAAGAGGGTACACCTAAAGAAACTAAAGGAGATCATCACAATCCTGCTAGTGATGACTCACTTTCTCCATGGAGAAAAAGGAAAATAAATGACGATAGTCTTCAGGGGGAGTATCGAAAAATAAGATCCTCAACCTATGAAGGTGAATTAAATATGAGATATAATGCTGAAGAATGGTTTATGGGAATGAGTAAGTATATCCAGGTTCATAACTACCCAAGTGTGATGCAAGCTAGGCTTTCCATGTACAACCTGAATGGTAAGGAAGCAAGATGGTGGCGAGATTTAAAGCACACCAAGAAACATGAGCTGTGATAAATAAGTTGGGAAAACTTCTAAAATATTTTCCAAGAAAAATACATGTCATAAAGGTTCTTTGATCGCAAGGTAAAAGAGTTCCATGAACTGCGCATACGGTCCATGACTATGGACCCATTTCTAAACAGATTTCTAGATCTTCTGCATTTTGTACCATATATAGAGGAAGAGAAGGTGAATATCTAGTATTTTCTAGAATGTCTTCCTCGCAGTTTTTGGGACAAGATAAAATTAGACATGCCAAAGACATTGGATACTGCACTACATAAGGCCTGCCTTTGCTATGAGCATGGGAACTTACGGTAGGAGAACCTCAATCGAAACCGAGACAAGTATAATAAATTCTCAGATAACTGCAAACCTGGGTCCAACCAACAGCCATACCGAAAGCAAAATAATAGCTTTCAAGTGAACAAGAACTTTAATAAAACTAGTACGAAGCCTTATGTACCAGCTGCTAATATTAACAAACCAGTAGAAAGTTGAGCCAATGCTACCCTGCTATAGATCAAGTGATAGAAATGCAGTGGGCCTCATTATGCCCGAGATTGTAAGAACAAGAACAATGGAGTCTTCCATAACCTGCAAGAAGAACCTACCATTGAGGATATAGTGGGAACCCCATGAATCTATGCAGCATTAGTTGGCTGATAGGAGGACCATCAAGCTACCATGGTCGAGATCGAAGGTAAGATCTTGAACACCTCTATTTCAATACTTATTGATCCCGGTTCTTGTCGAAGATATGTTGCACCTAATATCGTGGATTTATGCAAGTTAGGCAAAGTAAAGCATGTTAAATTTTGGCTAGTACAGTTAGCCACCGATACGAAATTGAAGGTTTCAGAAATTGTTAAAGAATGTGAAGTAAACTTGAATGGTTTCCTTACTAAGGTAAACCTGAACATCCTACCGTTAGTATCGTATGATATTATTATCAGCATGGAATGGTTGGAACAACACCATGTCATGCTCGATTGTCTACACAAGTCTATATTGTGTACTGATAGCTAAGCGAACCAAGTAAAGGTTTAGGGCATCCCAAAGAAAGTTTCTATAAGACAAATATCTGTGCACATGAGTGCCCCAAAATCAGTGTAACTCAAACTATATTTGTAGGAGTTAATAGAGAAAGGGTATATCTGATCCAGTGTGTCCCCTTGGGGAGCACCAATTGTGTTTGTAAAGAAGAAGGATGATACAACGCAGATGTGCATTGATTACTGTCAGTTGACCAAAATGACTATAAAGAGTCGTTACCCACTCCTTAGGATCAATTATTTGTTTTATCAAGTAGGAGGAGCCAAAATATTTTCAAATATTGACCTGTGATCTGGGTACCATCAAGTACAGATCCAATATGAAGATATTCCCAAGACCACATTTCGTACGAGGTATGAGTAGTATGAGTTTATAGTGATGTCGTTTAGGTTGACCAATGCACCTACAAACTTTATGTGTATGATGAACAACATATTCATTAAATATATGGATAAATTTGTACTAGTCTTTATTGACGACATTCTAGTTTATTCCAAGAATATAGAGGAACACGAAGAACACTTTTGCATAGTACTTCGACTGTTGAGAGAACACCAACTCTATGCTAAGTTTAGTAAATGTGATTTTTACAAACCACAAATACAGTACCTAGGTCACATCATATCCGAGGAAGCAATAGCTGTGGACCTAGAAAATTTTCGAGCCATAAAGGATTGGCCTACCTTGACTAGTGTAACTGACATTAGGTCAATTTTGCATTTAGCTGGGTATTATGGAAATTTCATTGAGAACTTCTCAAGAATCACTTGCCCCATGATGGCTTTGCTAAAGAAAGTGAAGAATCTCTTATGGACTGACAAGTGTGAAGAAAGTTTTCAAAGTCTTAAGAAGCTTTTGATAACCGCACCAGTGTTGCAGATTGCAGATCCTGATGGGTATTTCATTGTTTGCATAGATGCAAGAAAGGAAAGACTCGGAGGAGTCCTCTTTCAGAATGATCATGCGGTCTATTATGAATAGCAGAAGTTGAAAGAACATGAGAAGAGTTATCCCATGCACGATCTTGAGCTAGCAGACATTATCCATGCTTTGAAGATGTGGAGGCACTACCTCATGGGGAGGAAGTTTCTTATAGAGTCTGACAATATGTGTCTAAAATATTTATTCAATCAACCTGATCTGAATGTGAGGCAAGCCAGATGGTTGGCTTTCATAAGTGAGTATCACTTTGAACTAAAGCATATTAAGTGTAGAGAGAACAAAGTTGTCGATGCTTTGAGTCGACAAACTCATATGATATATGAGGTTACTTTGAGTCAAACTGATGTATATTTGCATGAGAATATTAGAACAACCAACAAGGTTGACCTGTTCTATGTGGAAATCCTCAAGAAATTCTAAGAGGACCGGTTGTTTCAACAACAGAAGGAATACAATTTGGATGACTCCATACTACTATGGCCCAAGGATATATTGTATGTTCCAGATGTAGGGGACATTTTATCCAACGTCCTCAAATAATTTCATACGGCACCCTACTCGGGGTGCCCGAGATATCAAAAGATGATATCTACCGTCAAGAGACACTTTTTATGGCCTAAGTTAAAGGCCAACATTGCAATGTTTATTATGAAATGTTAGGAAGGTTAGCTAGTTAAAGGTGAGCACTAGCATCCATCAGGATTGCTACATCCATTTCAAATTCCAAAACAGAAGTGGGATGTTATCAGTATGGATTTTATTACTCACTTACCGAAAAGAAAGAAACAAAATGATTCCATCTTCATAGTCATTGACAAGTTGTCAAAGGCAGCACACTTCATCCCCATTAAATTGACCTACAAGACTGTGAACATTGTTGATATCTTCCTAAAAGAGATATTTAGATTGCATGGGATACCCAAAGAAATTATCTCAGATCGAGATGTTAAGTTTATAGGAAACTTTTGGAGATATTTATTCTCTAGATTAGAGATGCAACTAAACTTTAGCACTGCTTATCACCCATAGACGGACGAGCATACTGAAATATTAAACCAAATTATTGAAGACATGCTTTGAATGTATGTCATGAACAACCCCACAAAGTGGGAGGATTATCTACACCTTGCATAGTTTGCATATAACAACAGGTATTAGGATTCCACCAATATGAGTCCTTTCGAGGTACTCTATGGATGGAAGTGTAGGACCCCAGTTACTTGGGACAATCTTGTGGATCGGCTCATGTTAGGGCCTGACCTGTTATTAGACTTGGAATAGTGAGTTACCAAGGTCCAGGGAAACCTTAAAGAGGCACAAGACTATCAAGTAGCTAATCATGTCTACTTGAAAGTGAATTCAAAATGGAGCTCATTGAGATTGGGTAGGTGTGGTAAGTTACCACCTAGGTTTTGTGGACCTTTTGAAATTTTAGCCAAGAAAGGACCAGTGGCTTATGAATTAGCATTACATGCACACGTAAGAGTTCATAATGTTTTCCATGCATCTTTATTAAAGAAATATGTTTATGACACTAAGCATGTCATTGATTGGTCCTTATTACAGGTGGAACCTTAGGGGGAATTTTCCCATGAGCCTTTGCATATATTGGACAAGAGAGAAGTGCATCTTTGGAAGAACACTGTAGTCCAATTGAAAGTGCATTGGAAGCACATTGAGGTAGATGAGGCTACTTGGGAGAATGAGGCCACCATTAGAAAGGATTACCCCACCTTATTTCATGATATGATTTAGAGTCCCTAGAACATCAGGGATGGTGTTGTACTAAGTGGGGAGGGATGTAATGTCCCAAATTTTGAACCTACCATTTATAGGCATAAGCCTATTGATCATGATGATTATATTGATGTTTTATTTTTGGGTCAAAGAACCCACTGCATATGAACATGATGATTTGTTTTGTATATTTGGCGTAAACTAATTTTTGATGATATATATGTATATATATGTTTTTATTGGGCATGGACCTTGAAGCAAATGATTGATGAAATGTTTTGTGTTGGGTGTGGACCCTGAAGCACATGATTGATGAGGTGATTTGGTTGAGCAAGAGGATTGGGAGCACATGAGTAGTTACATTTGTGTTGAGCATAAAGCTTTGGAACACATGAAAATATAATTGGAAATGTTGGGCATAAGCTCTGGAGAATTCCATGTTGATGTTGAGAATAAGCTCTGGAGCATCAGATCCTTGGCCATTGTATCCCTAGGTGTATCGTACAAGTACATCCTAGCATTTAGTGTTGAGCGAAAGATATGGAATTGCACTATGTTTGTAACTCCCTGCTATAGGTGTTGAGTATGGGCTATGGTAAGCACTAGGGGTTATTGAAAAAAATTTAATAAATTCCAAGCGAAAATGGCTCGATAAAAATATTTATCATCATCATACTTATTTATAAGTGATTAAATGAAATTTCGAATTTCTATATTCTCATCAAAGTACTAAAGAGATACCACGTTATATGAGGGAAATTCAAAATGCAAGGATGTTTAGAGTTGCCTATCCTTGTAGACCTGAACAATCTATCTACTTGACCTTCATAAAGAAGTGTCGTTAAGTCTAGGGATCATGATATGTGATGCTTGAAGACAAATGTTAAACAAGTATTTTAATACTATGTATTTTATACATAGTTTGTAAAAATAATTAATTATGATTAATTATATAATTGAATAAAGAAAGAAGAGAAGATCCACCAATTATTAATTATTATTTAAGGATTAATGAATAGTGAAATATCTATGAAAGATTAACTAGGAACTAGTTAAAAGTTTGTAGGTTAAGAATTGAAAAATTACCCCAGTAAATTAAAAAGGGTTAAATCAAGAAATCAAGGATTTCTTGATTTAACTACCCCTTGGACTGAAAAGTCTATCTATAAATACTCAAGCCAAGCAAAGGCTTGGGAGTTCTGATTTTTATCTTGAAGAATTATTATTCTGCCTACTTTTGCTCTCAAGTGTTTTCTTGGAGAACTTTCTCCTATAAGGAAAAGAAAACTGATTCAGAATTTGAATACCAATTAGGAAACCCTACCTCAGGAGATCTAAGCTACTTTCATGTTGGAGTCCAGCTCGGGGGGGTTCGGATTAGAACCAATTACAGTTCCAGGTCATGGTTGGGAGGAATGTGGTAGTTCCCAAGTGATTTGGTCATAAAAAATCAGAGGTCAGATCTGTCTTAAATTTATAATGCTGGTTATTTCAAAAGTGTGCAGGTTCAGCCATTAAAGGAGCTTCAGGAAGATAAATTACAGCTACGAGTCCTTATTATGTCAAAGTTCATTTATAGGATAAATACTGGCTACTTTGTGTAAAAGCTTTTATATATTTTACTAACCCTAGGTAGTTAATGTTCTGCCTAGATTCTGCTAGGGTCTTTATTTCTTTGCAATATTCCTAGGATGGTAAATATTATCATAGGTTGTATATAGCTAGGTTTCCATCTTTAAAGTTTGTCTATTGTATTCTTTTAATATTCAGAAATTAATACTATAACCTAGGTAAGTCTAGACCTGCGATTTTATTGTTTATCTATTATTTATATCTCTACTGACATATTACATTTCTTAGTAGAGACATGTTTCATATTATAGTATATTTAATCATAGGAGTAAGTTAAATAAATAAATATACTATATAGTTACCCTAGGCTATTACTTACAACTAGAACTATTTTTATATAACTATATATACATGTGAATAAGGTTATCAGGTATAAGCATATATGGAAACTATCTATACATTTAAATTCCAAAATTTATTAACTCATCTAAGACCTTTCAAGGTTTGTAACTGTATTACAAATTACATTAAAAACACTCCACATAAATGAAACAACATTATAAATAAACAAAGGAGGTATTGTGACCATCCATGTGGTCCTTTGCAATTATCTGATCATAATTCATATAATAAAATCCACGGTTTTAACTTTTCTATCTATACATAACCATAAATAAAATTACATAACTCAACAAAATTTACCTTAGTCAAATTAAAATAATATATCTTATACAGTATAACCTATCATAGTAAAACAAACATCAAATCATATCATAAATTCATATATTGCAACAAGTAACAAGAATCAAATTCTGTGGGCATGCAAGCCCAGCTTGTTTTATTTATGAAAATACATTCATTACATTACATTTAAAACTCCATTGCCAACAGAGGTCGTGACATCTAATCCCATGGTTGTCCAAAACCCAAGGCAAAAACACTAATAATAACCACAGTATAATATAGTAAACAAAATTACAAATCATATAACCTTATGGCTGGGTCACAAAACATTTTAGAAGCCATAGCATAACGATTTGAACAAGAACCAATCCTTTTTATAAACTCATTGTTTATATCGCTACACAGGCCATGATTCACACCAATTGCCATATAATTAAAAATTCCTACACTAGCAGAGAGGTTGTAACACCCTAGCTACAGCATGGCCTTGGCCACTAAACATTTTATTACTCATTCCATTAAAATATATAGCTACTGTAAGCGTTGGACACAGTGGACACCAATCCATGGTTCTCCATGGACTATTTTTTTACACATAACCAAATACCATAGACAATTTAAATACAAGCTATTGTAGCACTGTGGGAAAGGCTCATGCCATTGACGGCATGGCCTTTACCCATGTTGTCAAGATATTACTTTAACCAAGCCAATCAATGGAAATTACACATAGAGAATCCGATAAGGCGTATGCCACTATTTTTAAAACCCCAACTGAATGAAATACTATGCCCAATAAAAACACAGAAGGAAATTGCATACACCATATAGCAAGTTAACCAGTACATTTTATAAAACTGAGACTTATATCTATTTACACAGAGATCCCAATGTTTGTACATAGTCGCCTTTAAAGGTCGATAAAAAGGTTTTACACAGGCATGCCAATGGGCTATGGCACCACTACAAGGAATTGTGTAACCCATACCTATAAAAACCCAAAACCAAAACATTAACGATTTACAAAACTGAAACAAAATTACACAGAGTCGAATGGCCTAAGAAACGATTCATGGATTAATGCCTCAACATTAAAAAGAAACCAAGTATGTATTCATAAGCCCGAAGGCGAAATCAAATTTGCTACAGCATCTAAACCCCAACCACAAAACCAATCGAACTTTGCTCTTCCCATAGGGCTAAAAGGTGACAAGCATAAGCTTGATTAGTAGGCTTACCATTGCCATGAATGAAATGCTTGGAGCCAACAGTGTTGTAGCCATGCTGATCCTCCATTCCTTTTGGCACTTGGAAGCAACAATTAGGATGGGGATGAGGAGTATTCCATCTTATCAAACTGTAAACCAAAGCAATGTCCTGGATTATAAGGTCATGTAGGCATACCTCACAATCTGGAGGTCGCCTCCATGGCCATCCCTCTGCACAGAGCCAAAACGAAGAAACCCCAAATGAAAAATACAATGCACAGCTATCGTGGGCCTTTCCTAAGGGAAAACTATCATGCTTTATGAAGATCATTAAATGCACCAGGATGGAGTCCATTAAGGATTTATCAAACCCACTCCCATAGTCAAGCCTTGTTACAAGGTATCATTTAATACCACCCTCCATAACAATGCTTAAACCCTGGAAACGTATGGTTTATACCATATATCATGTCACTCCAAAATCTAGCATCAACGTTAACATAATACAAATATTGCAGAATGTTAGTATTACAACAATACTTAGTCATAGGTTGTGCTAGTCCAAAGTCAAAGAACCCTTGCTTAGGTATGTAGATAATGTTTAGTCCATGGGTTTAGAGCTTAGGGTTTTAATTACCTTAGTAACAAGGTGTTTAGGCTTCAACATCATGGCATACAAAGTATGCAACGATGACCTCTATGACTATAGAAATCCAAAGGTCTATCCTTCAATCCAACATAATAACCTACCAATAAAAGAACACAAGAGATGTTAAAAAGTATAGTAAAAATATACATAGCACGAAAAAGATATTAATGACATCTAGAATGACGAATTTAAAACCATAATGAAGAATAATCAATGTACTGGAACTTTAGCCATAATAGCTAAATTGACGATAACTACACTTACCAAGTTATAAATCCAAGTTGACAAGTGGCATAACAACTAGCAGTGGGTCCTCTAGGATCGAGGAAGTCAAACACAATTTACACCCGATCCCGTCGCAAGATAATGAACTACGTAAGTAAAAGAGAAAGGTGCCTTAGTTCGATTGAACTAAGTAAGCCTGTGTAACCAAGTAATACCTTACCTCTCGAATCATCAGGGGAGAACAAGTCCCGCCACTCCACCACTTTATTCCCATCAACAAAGTTATGTTAGTTTATATTTAAATAAACAGAGTACACATGTGTAGGAGTAAAACAATCAACTATACAATTCATTAATTCACTAACAGTAATAACAAAGATATACAAATATTTTCAATAGCAGTACTAAGACATAAGAAGTAAATGAACTAATAATCAATAAATGGATAAGAGATTAATAATATAGTATTAGCAGTTTCTGAAGAGATCAAAAGTTAAAGTAGCGCATGTAATTTATCATGAGTAATAATGATCCCCTTCGAGTAGTTTTACTAGCCTATAATTTTTCTTTCAATTTTTGGGTACAATACATTAAGCATTGATGTGTAAGTTAGTTATTTTCTTACGTACTTCATTGTTTATTAACATGTGCTTACTTTCGTATACATGATTCTAACTCTACTTTGTTAATGGATAAAGGGGTGGAGTGGCAAGAATAGTTTCCCTTGTAACCCTAAGAGGTAATAGTTTCTATTTGACACAATGAGCTTACTTAGTTCTATCGAACTAATGCATTCTTATCCTATTTATGTGTAGCTATACTTGGCAATGGAAAGCTTGTCTATAAGGCTTAACAAAAAGTACTGATCGTTTTGTTGCTAGCGCTCGTAAATGCTGCTCTTTTCCAGTGACATTATACTGATTGTTATTGTTATCATTACGGTCTTTATTATAGTGACGAGGTCACTACTGCACCTATTACTTGCATGACACAGTGTTGTTTATTTATATGACATTGATTTAACCTGGTGTAAATGTTTATGACTTGATTCTTCCCTATCATCTTCTTACTATATGATTTTTAAATAGTTCGAGAATAATATAATTTTCTTAAAACCTTATTTTAAACATATTCCATGGGATTAGGACTTAAATCCTAAGTTAATCGATGCATGTGAGGGTTTATGTAATTCGCAATGGTTTTAATTATTTATAATAATTTGGAGTGGCATGTTGTAGTATAGTCCATAGACTATGTGATTATGGGTTTGGTGTGCATTAATGGTGGCTAGGGTAGTGGTATCAATGCGCCTTGGGAGATGAGGAGGGAAATATTAGGGCTTGTGGCAAACATTGGTTTGTCATTTCACAACATTGCTGCTTGCTCTCTACTCTCGCTTGGCATGAAGGAAGGTGTCTACGAGGGTTTAGACGACAGGTAAGCTGGGTGTTCTGGTTTTGTTAGCATCATTGTTGATTTGATTATCGATATTATTCATACCTCTAATGCCATTCCTCTCTTATGTTGTAGGTTTGCAGGGGTGGCGAAACGATCTTAGTTTGTTGCTTGTGGGAAAGGCTATGGGAAAATACATACCCCTCCGGGTAAGCCTGTTGTGCAACTGTATACTTTCTTCCTCTTAGCATCGTGGTTAAACCTAAGTTGTTCACTCGCAATAGGTTGTATTTTCTTGTGTATGGTTTTCAAGGGATGCATTTTGGGTTGGTGGTTTGACTTTGTCTATAATGAGCTATTTTTTTTGTAAATTCGATAGGGTTGGGTTTTGTTTGTTGGCATTTCATTTTGCTTCAGGCCTGATCTTGAAGGAGTAGGGACTTAATTCATGGGTGCTTTCTTTAGCGAAACGATATTGGGTAGCTCTCGACAAGATTTATGTAATTTGTATATAATGTTTTGTTTATGATATTGGCAATGAGCAGCACCATTGCTTGCAATGTTGCAAATGTCAAAGGTAATGACTATGTAAAGTCCTTAATGGTTTTATGGATGACTCGGGTGACAACGTTATGGCTTGGGGCCATGCCGTATGGCATTAGAGTTTCCCTCCCTCATAGCTATGATAGCGTGCTTACTATTTATGATTTTTGTTTTGTAATATGATATGGGGGTAATCTATGGTGTATCCTTATCACTACCAGTCGTCACTACTGGTAATGTTGATAGGGTTTATTATTTTGGAACGGTTGATTATTTAAATGTGTCGGTTGTGTAAAAGGTTGAGGGCCATATATTATAGTGTATATATTTTTATTTGGGTCTTTCGACCACTGTGTGGAGATTTTTTTATTGGAAGACTGTGCATAGATAAAAATAGTGCAACTTTGTAATATATTAGAAGACACTAGAGGATTCTATCTCCGGGTCGTTTACTATGATGAGGGTTTATATTTAAGTGGTTTGTGATTTGGGGCTTAAACACCCAAAGGAGTCGATTGTGTGATGTCTGTGTAATTATATGGTTTTTGAATTAAGACTGTATGATATTACGTTGGTTTTTAAATGTTTACTGTAGACGTTAATATGCTGGATTTTATTTATGTGAGTACTATTGTTAAGGCATGCGATTTATAATATGATTCGTTGTTATTTAATGGTTTGATTTGTTAATTTCGCAAGGGTTTGTTTATGTAGATAATTGGTATAATGTATTTATGATATCGTGGACCATTAGATGGCCTCGATATTTGGACTGTAGCATTGTTTATGATATTATTTGATTAATGAGAAGTGATGATGATTATCCTTGTTCCTGGCATGAGTGTATTTATACACACTCGGAGAAGTATGTGTTGGTTTTTATCTTAGCTTAGTTACTTTGAATTTATTATTTATTCTTAGATAAAGAATACTAAGGTTATAATATTATTTAATTAGATTCTAGTTTTGTTTATACAGGACATTATTTAATGA
>LPNX010078988.1:554831-586290 GCA_001517045.1 Pseudotsuga menziesii | reverse complement strand
TATTTGTTAACATTTTTACTTTAGGTATCATATAAAATGACCCCTAATCACATGCTAGTTTTCTTTTTAGATTGTAGTCACTTCTTTATTACGGAATTCAAGCAAGGTTTAGGTCCACTAGGTTAGTTAATTCTTAAACTCCTTGCATGTTGAATTACCTCATTTAAGATGGAAGATCTTCAGTACTTGATGAGATATAGAAATTTGGAATTTCATTTAAGCACTTAAAATAAGTAAGCTACGATCAATGTTTTATCAGTCATTTTCACTCAACATATTGATTTTTTAGTAACTCCTAGTGTTTATCCAGAGCCCATACTAAATGCTAAAAAATGGGGAGTTACAAACTTAAAGCAATTCCAAAGCTCCTCGCTCAACACTAATGCCAGGATGTATTTGTAGGAAATATCTAGGGATACAATGTCCAAGGATATGATGTTCCAAATATTATGTTCAACATCAACTTGGAATTCTCTAGGGCTTATGCTCAACACTTCCAATTCTTATCTTTTCATGTGGCTCATAGTATCTTGCTCAGTAAAAAGGTTTCATAGCACATGTGCTCCAGAGCCTCTTGCTCAACACAAATGTCAAATACTCATGTGCTCTAGAGCTTCTAGGTCAACACAAATGTCAAATACTCATGTTCTCAAGAGCTTCTCACTCAACACAAAAAATGAAATACTCATGCTCTTCAGATCTTGTGCTCAACACAAACATCTCATCAATTATGTGCTTCAAGGTCCATGCCCAACACATGAAATCATATATATAAAACATATGCAATTGGATTATGCCCAATATATCAAACAAATCATCATTCTCATGTGCAGTGGATTCTTATGCCCAATATACAAAATAGAACATAAAAGCAACATCATAAGAGATGGGGCTTATGCCCATAAGTGTCAGGTCAAAAATTCGGGATATTACATGGTTCCATTATCATATGTACTTGTAAAGGTTTTTTTGAAACAGTTTAACAGTACTTTATGTTCTTCTAGCCAATCAATTCCTATTAACAAATATTAGGATCCTAAAGGAAGGATATTTAAGTCAACATGCATAGTGAAATCATTCATTGTCATTTTACAATTCTTAACAAGTGTAGTGACCTTTAATTTTGTACCAGCGCCTAATTGTACTAGCCACGACTTATCAAACATTTTCGGTAATAATATACATAACTGCACTATTATAGGTGATATATCACTTAGGATTGCAGCCATATCAATTAAAATAAAAATAGGTTTACTGTTTATCATACCTTCAATTTCAAGCATATAATTCTGGTGATTTTCTTACGTCTTTTCCAATGCAGCGCAAATTACGGGTATGCTCCTTTCCATGTCCCCAACTCTAACTACTTCCTCGATGAAATGAACATTAATTTTTTTTTTCTTACTAGGAATTCCTCAAAGTAATGTGTCCCTCGACACTCCCAACATTTTAAGGGTTATTTTTGTGATGGGTTCTTGTTAAGAATACTAGGAAGTTCTTTTACTGGAGAATTCTATGGTTTAAATATTTTGTTGTTGTTACCTAGATACCCCCTATAGTTATTTCCTTTGTTTCTGTGGAAATTATTCTTCTTCTTACTTGGATCAAAAATATTTGTCTTTTTATTCCTCCAAGGTGGTACATTTTCCCTTGTATTCTTGTTTTGGTGGTAACATAAGTTTTCCTTTCTGATCACTTCTTATAGCATATTTGGATGGTCATACTCAATCCATTATTTGAAAATGATAAGGAAAACAACTGTGAAACCATTGTGTTTTGGGATATTCATCAATTATGTAAGGAATGTAATGAAGCAGGCTTAGAAACTTATTGCAGATTTCCTTCATAGTCATGGATTCTCCCCTTAATTCGTAAAATTCTTTGGCATTTTCTTCATAATATTGTTCTGATAAGTACTTTATTTTAAAAATATTCCTAAATTTTTTCCAAGTTACATATCTTTCTTTTATCCCCTTAAGCATCTTTATATCATGCATCATATATCTGCCTTTCCAATCATATTAAACATGGCCATTTTAGCCTTTAATTCATTCAAGTAATTGTATATTTGGAAATACTTTTCATTTCGGACAACCATGCTACCACCTCCTTTCCCTTCTCAATTTCCCCATTAAACATTGGTGGTTTAATTTTCTTAATATCCCCATAGATTTCCTCATAGGGTATGCATTTATGTTTTCTTTTGTTATCATCATTGCTTTCGCTTGAATCTTGTTGTTTTCGGTGATGTTTAACACACTCTTCACTAGAAATTTAATTTTTGTGGACAAAAATCCAAGCTTCCTCCCCATACATTTGTAAGGTGCGTTTTTAGGTATTATTTGTTCATATTCCTTATTTTTGTATTTTTCATCATTATGTAGCTTAGCTAACAAAATAACATTTAATTATTCCTAATATTTTTGAATTCATTCGTTATCCTCTTAAACTTTTCTTAACTCTGACCTAATTGATTTCACATTTCTTTTTGGTTCAATTTTATTATCTTAACTTTCGTTTAAGTCTACCCAAATTTCCCCTTCATTTAAATTTTTCTCTTTAAATGATTTAAATGATTTTTTGGGTGACGTTCTTCTCCATACGGTGACCTCTTGTTATAAATAAAAGGTGAGGGTTTAAATACTTACTGGTTGGATGTGACTACATGGTTTGGCCAAAATGCACTTTCTTGATGTTCATGGTGTATACACCATACCCTATGGTTACATGATAAATGAAAAGTATTAAATTTTTATGGTAGGAAGCCACATGATTCCTGCAATATAATTTGATGTTTTTCAAAGCATAGTATTTTGGTAAGGTTGTAATAACACTCGATGTTGTTTGCATAACCCAGAGCTATGGTGATGGAAGGATCCAATGATCTTTGTAATATATATAACATTATGGTTATAGTGTGAAGGGTGTGGACCTTGGCATAACCATGAAGGAATTACATGCCATTCCTATCACCACAAATGTTCTCTCCATAGGATAAAACTAGTTTACACAGCAATAATCATGCCATCGGATTTAACATTTGAGTTTTTACTATGGATATGAATAGATATATGTATAAGCCAAGGTTTCCATGGTGTATAATATGGCTTGGTGCTTTTGTACATGTTCCAAGTTTCAAAGGTGTGAAATGATTAGGGTTCTAGTAATTGATGCACTTGACTGTAAAAGTGTTGTCCTTGGTTGACCTTAGCATTAACTTGTGTCCTGGCTAGGAGTTGACAGCACCACTAGGTCCAGTGCTTGGCCATGTGGTTCTCTCTCCACCATCCATATTTCAGGATGAGAGATAGGGTTTTTAGACCTTTTTAATGTGCCAAAAGTTAGTTTGGAACCTCATTTACAAGTTTGGTTTTGGTGAGTCAACACAGACCTGAGCTCTGGTCATAGTGAAATTGTGAATATGGTTATTTCCTCTGTAAGCAGTCAGAATGAGCTGAAGGCTCTTCTTGACTTCAGTGGTAGAAGGGCTTATTTAGACCTTTGTGTGGCCATCAAGGTCATTGATCTTTTATTTTTGTTTACTGATGTTGGTCTTGGTTCTTAAGAAAATGTTAATAGTGTTTGTCTTGTTTCCTACTCGAGGTGTATACAAGAGTTTCTTCAGCTTCCTTCAAGAAATGTAGAGAAACACGTGCATTTACACCACCATATCTATTGAACTATCTTTATAGGTAAGGGTTTTAAGTTTCTATGGATGTTTTCTACTCTTTTGAATTTGTATTGAAATTTTTAGCACACTAACTGGGTTTTTTTTTCTATTATTGTTTGTAAAGAAGACAAATAAGGTATGAGGGTGCTCCGGAGTGGTTGACTCCTATCCCTGTCTACCCTTTTTCCAAGGTGATTTCTACACCAATTCATGTTCTTTAATCATTTTAAAAATTATAGTGTGATGTTTTATTAGATTGTAATCGACTATTGCAGGTTCATCACTGGAGAGGGAGGCCATAGGGCCACCTCCTCCCACAACTGTGCTTCCAAATTCCCAATTAAAGTATGCAATTCATCCTTGGTTTATATTCTGGTTTTTATTTAATATTTGGACAAATATTGGCTCAGCCATGTCGTGGTTGTAGGTCATGCTGGGAAGAGGTTGTGAGGGCTCCAAATGGTAGCCACAATAATTAAAAAGATAACTATTTTTGTTTGAATTGCATAAATGTTTTTATAAAACCCTTCTTGGGTTTGTGCTGGATCTTTAGCCATAAACATGACATTGTAATCAAATGTAATGTTTAATCTTGTACCTTGTCAGGGTTTGGCTATGCTTGACAGGTCTTATCCCCATAGTGTTTAACGTTGGTATTTTGATTTTATTGTGGAAGCCATCAACAATGGTATTACAACCACTCTTTAATATGTTTGTGTGTGTGTGTGTGTGTGTGTGTGTGTTGTTTAACAGAAATAACTACCAAAATTGATCTATGTAGATTCCATTATCATTTCTTTTTCTTCTCTATTTATATTTTTTTCTATGTTGTATGTGTTAAACCAGCCAGATTCTATCGTTGATGGGATTAAGGTTGTGAGTAATGCTACACTTGTTTATAGTTTGTACCTTTATTTAAAATTTTTGAGTGATGGAATAATGAAATGAACATGGTGGTTATAAATAAATACCTTATCGAGGCCTTGCCTCTATATAAATTAGGGTAGCCATGATGTGGTCTTACATCCCTATAACTATGGTGTTTGTTGTGTTTATTTGAAACGACCCATAGGGTTTGTGATATGTTAAACTGAAGTTAGGATTTTTATATTTTTAATACTCGACTATCAATTATAGTGATAGTGGTTTTGTGACCGAGATTTCAGTGCCATGAAAGTAGCTTTGACAGCCAGCATATTAATCAATAATAGATTTAATTTGATTTATTTATGTACAATATTTTGCATGCCTCGTGGATGTTAATAAAATAATATCTTCAATATGTATGTTTTTTTTTACAACATCTTAGAATAGAAAGTGGTTTCATATTATAAATCTATGATTTCCATAATCTCTTGAATGATTGTAGATATGCAATTTATATCCATGAATGATTTGGTTAGTATATTGTGCTTTCACGATTAGCTATGTAGACTTTATTCCTTTCAAATAATTTAATTGGAATTATATGAGTTGTATAATGGTAATATTATTAAGTGGAATCCATTGGTATTTATTTAAATATTATAGAACTATACTATAATTAAAGGAATATATCCTAATAATTCTATTTGTATAAGCATTTGGATGTTACCCTATCTGTATATACATAAGTGTTTATGGAAACCTTAATGTGTTTTAAATATGATAAAAGTAAATGTCTTATATTATGATTAGAGATCCATACTTCATTCACTTTCATAAATACAGACTAAGGGATCATTTTGGAAATAATTAATACAAACAAGAAATAGACGGTTAAATTAAGAAATACAAAATACTAACTAGAAATAGATGATTCCAATCTATTTATATGTAGAATTCAAATTTCAAAAGGAATCATATTTCTAAACATTTAAGCATGGAATCATTTGGCTAACTGATACACACTAGGTTCTACATTAACCTTCTTCATATATAGAATTTAAAAAACATTCTACAAACATTTAAACATAAATTATGAACTCCGCACCAACGATAGGAAAACAAAAGTGGAGAAGTTGTTCCTCCCAACCAACTCCTAGAGCATCGAAGTTACTTGCTCCAGAATTTTTGAGCCTTTTTCCTTAACAACAAGAGAAAAATCCTTCAATGCACAATCTCTTGCATTCGCATATTTAATTCCTATCCAATTCTAGCCTCCTATTTCTCATGGACATACTAATATATAGTATTTTTCCTAGGACTTGTTCGTTTATGAGCCTCCTTCTCTTTAGCACTCAACTAGGAGTTGTGACTTGATTTTTGGGGGTGATGGCTCCTTCATCGTGAGTTCTCACTGAGTGGTTTCTGCCACATGTATTTTCCTCTTGTGGTTCAGCAAACACTCTTTAACAGCTATATCCACATTTTTCTCCATTCGACCTATTTTATTAAATAAAAATATTTCATTGTAAATTTTCTTATTCTTAACCTTTCAGTCAAAACTAATAAAATAATAAAATAATAACTGAAGCATTTTTCCAAAACAATTAATAATAAATTATTAATTCAGGGGGTATTACAAGTATCAATATGTGTAGAAATGTTCTAGGTTCTTCGTTCATTATTATCTTTCCCTGTTTCAATTTTAGGAAATCCCTTGTCAAGTTGTCTCCCTTAGTATTCTTTAGTATTAGCTGGTGATTCTGACATGATTCGATGTGAATTTTGTATGTGTAGAGTTTCTTCTTAAACTGGTGCTTCTTTGTACAATTTTGATGTTTATATAACTACTGCTTAATGTTTTCAACAAGGTATATTCATTTCTCATTTTTTGTTTCATTAATAATATTTACCCTTCTTCCATTTCTTGTATTTTGAGTTCCAAGGTTTTTCTAATCATGAATGACATTTCCCTAGTGTTGTGAACATTAAACAATTGGATTATAAATATTCATATTCGGTGAGATTTTCTGAGGTAAGCATTGTTACCTTGTTGAGTTGAGCATCTCTTGCATTAATAGTTGATCATTGTCAATGGATGAGGAGGGTTTACTCCCTATGTACATTTACCTCTCACAGTTTTGTGGGGGCTAGCTAGCATCTACTCCATACCCTTAGGTTTTGGTAATCAGCATTCCATGCAAGAAATAATTTTATGACTTGATTTGGGTTAACAATCCACCCTTTCCTGATATGTCTTAGATAAACCTTCTACTTTCTCTTTCTAATGGATTGAAATATGTTACAAAATTTACATAGAAGCTTTGATTCCTTGAAGCTTAATCTTAAGGGTTTTAAAACCCACATTGAACTATGGTATATATTTTTATATCCTATTGGATTTTTTAGTTGAAAGGCCATATACTCAACTATTTTTTAATCTATCTTGAAAAGTATTAATCTAAAGCTACTAAATTGGTAAAGAAAACTTTGAATATCTACTTTTGAGTCGTTATTCTGAAAGTTTATCCACAAACTTATGAAATCACTAGAATATATATTCTAATACATTTTTATGAATATTTGATATGCACAAGATTACCAATCAATAAACCCATGTTTATATTCTTTTCAAATTCAATATTTTTTTTATTTTGTCATTTGTTTTGATTACCGCCCACAATTAGGTTTTGAATTTTTTTTAATTGTTACATGATTGTAACTAAACTCTGTGGAGAGAAAGGGAAAGTCATGTCGTTATTTGTTTAAATAATTATACACAATATTTACAAGATTACTACGGTTCCACCCTAGGTCATTCAATATACACTTTACCTCATTTTTGGTTGTGAACTATAGGATACAAACCTTGTTAAATGATTTACATAAATATTATATATTTAGTCATGGTTTAGCCTACTTAGAAGGTTGAAGATGTAAGAAAATAATTCATTCTTTGTTACCTATAGGGTTTTCTTATTCTGAAAACAAATCCCACTCAGTCTAGTTATAGAGATACATGGATTGCAATTAATTATTAAATCATAGCATGTTTATATTGGTAAATTAGTGAAATACATTCAAACCATAAATAACTATTTAGTTATTAACTCTTAGTTTTTTGAATGATTTTTGTCAGCATCCAGTAAAATTTTAGTAATTGAAGTTACATTAATAAACTTCTTATCCTATTTCTGGGAAAAACATGAGCAACATTAACTTGCTACCCATATGATATATTAGAACTATTTTTTTATGGGATGATTAGCAATAAATTATTTACAACTTAAGCATACAATACATAGTCCTTTTAAAATACATGGGATTCTAAAAAAAGTATACACAAGTCTTAAAATATTTAAGGAACAATTTATTAAACTTTAACCTTAAATAAAATGTAATCCTATATGTACATGAACAATTAAATATTTAGTATCCTCTCTTTAAAACTGGACTTTGTCATTACTATACATTTATCCCATAATATATTATAAAGAGAAGCTTTGAATCTATAAACATTAAATAAGAGATAGAGTTATTTGTAAATAAATAGGCCAATAGTTATTGAGAATCCCCACTCCACTAAGCCTTCAAAAAGACTCAAATTCAACATACCTACAAGCTTCCACCCCTTACCCACGACTCAAACTTAACAAGCAAAAGTTTTCTTTTCAAGTGCCACAAAATAAACTAGGGAAATGTACTACCAAATCATGGAAGCTCTCGGATTCATAGATATATAACTCCATAGATCCTAATAGCTCTCAAATTTCCCTAAGTCTGATATCTCACATTTATCACATATCCTTGTATCTCACACTTATCACAGATCCTGATAGATCACACTTAACACATATCCTAATATCTCACACTTATCATAGATCCTAATAGCTTGATTTCAAGTAGACCCTGGAAGCTCTCTTTTATTAAAGATAATGGTTTTTATTTTCTTGGGAATTTCTTGGCTAGTAACTACATGTTCCCCATTTTTCCACTTGTCCCCTTAATGATGAGAAACAAAATTATCTATTAACTTAAATGAGAGTTCTATTAATTCACAGCAAGGCTTCCCATAATCATACAAAGGTTGAATCAAAATGGTTGAATAACTATTTATTTACATTGTTGTTTAATCTCATCAAAGTCATACACTTAAAAAACAAAAATTACATTCATTTACATGCCCATTATAGTAATTAAATTTTAACTAGGTGTTACACACACACACACACACACACACACATTATTTGTCATTTTTCTCACATTGTCATGTTCATTACATGATCTCATTTATGTCATTTGAGTATATATCCAATTTGACTAAAAAAAGGGTGATCTAGTTGACTCAAGGTTTTCACAAATAGATAAGTCTAGCATTGTTAAAATTTATTACGCATAATTAGCCTAGTGTTTTGGAAAGGATGTTAAACATTGCTTCAACGTTCCCAATTATGTGCCATCTTCAACATAAAAATAACATGAACACACTATCTACAATATATACTCAACACATTAAAGAATAATTTATATTATGTTGATTTTACACATTCCAACACCCGTTGATGATTTAGGAGTCAATAAAAACACTCACACCCCACTCTAACATATATGGATGCATTTTTTGTGCTATGAATGGGAGGCCCATTAATTCGAATAGAATTAGGCATTCCATTCACACTTCATTACACATAGTGTAAAGAGGTGCTTACAACCCAATATAGGGAAGATGTGTAACATTACATGTAATGACCTCAAGTTATGTACCAAAAATAAATACTAATTTTTTATGTATTTTTATTTTCGGCTCATAAAACAATTTAAAAAAAATAAAATGTCATTAAAAAATTACACCTAAAGAAATTGGATGACTCTGAGTGCTTGATATATCTGCATTTAGGATGGATCTATGTTGGCTATTATATTAGCTTGGTTACCTAGCTAGGTATATTATTAAATAACGGTTATTCTCTTTGACTATGACCAATTCAAATTCAAATCTAATCATATTTAAATGCTCGCAATCCCTCATCTAATACATTCTAGTTTTCACATTCCTCTCTTATTCATTGTCTTATTGTGCTTGTTCATTAAGATGTGAGGCTATTTTGTAAAATTTATCTTATAGGTGAGTCTCAAAGAGAGTCATCTCCAATTATTAGTAATATCTATTAGTATAAAATAAGTTTAGTCCCAGGCATGATTTTTTTAGCCATTGCACAAATCATTTATATTTATATTTTTGTTGTTTCTCTACATCTCTCCTTTATTTTCCTCCCTCTACCCTAATATCCGTGTAGGTTTAAATTTTCCCCACTATGTATCTCTTTTTTTCGTCGATTAACCGTATCCGTCGAATCTTCCTTTTTATTTTATTTTCTTAGAGTCTAGTGTGGTAGATTTGACCTCCCTCTCATCACTTATCCATAGGACTTGTTTTATTAGGGAATCATTCTTCTCTCTATATTCCCATATTTCTTTAGTTTTTTAGTGTCTCACCTCCTTGTTTAGGTAGTTGAACTAAAACCTAAATGATGTGTGTTATACCATCACCATGTGTTTTATATCCTATTTGTAGCCTGTATATCTCTTCCACAAACACTGTTCTTTGTCTACATCTCACTATATGGCACTATTATTTTATTTTTTTATGTTGGTTCATTTTTTCTTACCCACATTATTAAAACGTATCCATATTTTCCTAGCTCTATTCTCCTTTTAAAAATCATTTTTACCCTATTGTGTGCCTTTACATTGTCCACCCTTGGATGTACCTCTCATACAAATCCATCATCAATAATTTAATAGCATTCTCTCTTATTCATTCAACCACAACAACACATCAACCTCACTATATCCTCCCACCATTGCATCCCCTAATATTTAACGTACCCTCCATAACAATTTCCATCCCTCACCTTCCTCAAATCCATATTACTAATAACAATGATCTTTCTAATGACCTAAACTATGGTCCATGTAGTCCTTCTCTCTCCTTTTCCCACTCACCACTTCAACCTATCCTAGGATCCTATTCTTTATCTACCTTCATATTTTTATTTATTTATTTAAATTACCACATCCAACAATCATCCCAGATTACAACTACATAATCCATTCCTTCTCCAACTATATTCAACACTATCTATCTTATACGTATATTGATTCCTCTATGAATCACTCTATGCAACCTGCATAGATCGTACACTATATAGGTTTATGTTCCCAACAACACTCATAGGTAGATATCAAGATGAATTAAAATGGAAACCATAGCTCCATGAATATTACAATTCTACCGTGTTTTTATCATGAAACAGAGTCACTTGTTTGTTGATGAAGAGCCATTGAATTATTGTACATGTTCTTCATGTTCATCGCCTCTTGTACCTCAACATTTCCTACACATGATTTTCTTTCCAGTAACCGTAGCCATTTTTTTATCTCTTGATGAGACACAAAATTGGAACACTATTTGGTCCTCTCGATCATACCTAACGCTTGTTAGGGAGGAATAAGGGTCTAAGTTGCATAAATTATTATACACATTATTATATTCTTCCTAAAAAACTATGCATGTTTGGTAAATGAATATCTTGGAATGTGATTAGTAACACTTGCTTATTTACTTACCCATTTGATTTATTTGATGACATAATTGGATAATATTTGTTAAAAATATTTCTTGATATGTGATGTATTTGTATATAAAAAAGGTATCAATAAAAGTGGAAGAAGTAAAGTCACAAAAATCATCTCAATCTCTCTCAATGAGTTCACTCGTCAAACTAGAGTTAGGTGGAAAAATTTAAGGGATTAAATCCCCTCTATATTTTTATGATTTTCGAATAAATTAAAGAAGGATTCAACATAATCCAAAACCAAAATCATTGATTCCAAGTCAAATTTATAAATAAGCAATCAATCCCACCAACTTGCATGCATATTTGTTCGTTAAATCAGACAACTTCCACAAATCAAAGAGCTTGTTACATTGGCAATTTTTTGGTGTTCTTGTATAAATAATAGTAAATTTGATTGAATGAAGGTAATACTCAATTCTAATTTTTCCCTCAAAAAAATTTCTATTTGTAGTGCTCTGCTTGTCGGGCATAGCACTAAGTCCTAATATGTAACAGGAAAATAACATTAAATAGTATTCTAATTTTCTGGGTTTGTTTATTTGTGCATTAACGAGAGGGTCACACCGAAAAAATACCTGAATTTTAAGCAAGATGAAGATAGTCCCTAAATACTACTCCTGTAGCCTTGCCTCTCCATCGTCTAATCCTCATCTGAGCATTGATGCCAATTCGGATGATCCATCCTGCCGACCAGCGTTGAACCTACTGGCCCTAGGAAACCGATGGGTTTCCTAGCCCCCGAGCCCATGTGACGATAAACCCAATAGAAACTTCCCCGTTTGATCAGTGTAATTCTTCCTATGCAGTTAATCCCCTCCTCCATTTTTCTTCCCCTCTATTCTAGCACCTTCTCTCCTCCCTTCTCCTACAAAAATTCTCTCCTAGATACTCTCCAAAAATCCTCCCCCCTTATACCTCCTTCCCTTCGTTTCTTCCACTGCCTTTCCTTCTTCCACCGCCTCCTTCATATTTAAAATAATAAGTATTATTTAGTTCTTTCTTGGGCAGCCCAACCCGTTCAGTTTATTTAAAACATTTGTTTGCACGTAAATTGATTTTCTTGAATTGTACAATTCTTCAACCCCGATGAGGTGGTGGGAAATTACTACATGCTTATCCTATGGAATTGAACGTGTTAATTTAAAACATAACCAACTATCATAAAATTACACCAATATTGTTTGTTTAATGTTTTATGCTGAATGGTAAAATAATGGTAATAATAATATTGTAAATTAGTATATGTTATTGATAACTTAATAATAAGTACTTAATAATAAACACTCATAATATACAATAATAATAATATATAATGACAACAAAATAAAATAATAATTATTTAATCAATAAATAATTAATTGCAGTATTATTATAATTGATTGAAATGATAACATTGACATGTTTATGTTTATTGTTAAGTCCCCCCGCACATTGGTTTTTAATAAATAAGGTACATTTACAAGTTTAAATAAATCACAATTACTTAGTTAACCCATCCAACTATTTAATGTTTTTCAATTAATATTTCATACTAGCGTGCATGTGTGAGTTGTGCATGCATGGCCAATACATGCACAGGCTACACATGTACTATAGGAAAAACCCCTAAATTCTAGCTGATACAAATAATATTTCATGCAACAAGACCAATATACAGATATAATATGATTTCTTTTGACATTCAGAGTTATTTAACAGTTATGTTCTTATTAATCAGTCAATTAAGATTGGTACCTACCATCACTTATCCAGTATCATAAGTGTCCAACACTCAACAATAATAACTAATATGTCAAACCATCCTAACCTATGTCTGCATCCTCCCTTTCCTTCCTCTGCTAGTACAAAGTGGATGCCAGTTGTACTGACCTTCCCACATAGAACCCGAGAGGGGGGACCTTTGGCTAACTAGTGGACCTAGCCTCTCCTAGCAGGCATCCGACCATCATCATCACACAAACTTGGAGAGCGTGTCTCAGCACTGCCCTACCACGACCTCGGGTATCAAAGTGTCATAGGGTGGGAAATGCATCCATCCCTCTCAACATATTGGGTATATACACCATCAAACCATACTGCGTTGCTATCGATTTTATCGGTATGTGTCATCGTACCATCACTTGGAAATTAAGGCTCTCTTTAAGATATGTATTGAGTCATACTTTGCATCACACACTTGGCTATCACATAGCCCTTGTACCCTGAAGGTTAGCACTATGCAACATGCATTCATAACAATATTAAATCAATAGATGGTCCATATTATCAACATTATTTCCTTTCATCACATAAAATCACAAAATAAATCGCATCATGGATGGGTTCCCATGTACCACATCATACATATCACATCATATCAAGGATTACAATCCAATATATGTTTTGTTTTATGAAATAAATGAATCTGATGACGACTACCGCATGGTAATCGCATAAGCACAATAATTTCATATAAGTGATGATCATCATAACATCATAATCAAAGCATCTACATAGGCATGTTAATCGTCGTAACATCATACTCAAAGCATAAATTATATAAGCATGATAACATCATAATATCATAATTAGAGCATAATCCTGATAACATCATAACATCAGTAAATAATCACATATAACATGCCAAAATATAGTTTATGAAGCATAGTTGAGTCCATAGATAATAAGTAAATACAATGTAATAAGTCTGAGTGATAAATATGTCGGAGCCAAAATATGGGCCACTACACTATTCATCCCTTGATGATCAAGGAAATATTTTAAGAGGTAGCTTGTTGTCGTGTTTTAATGGCATAATTTTAATAAAATAAACGTGCTTTTATTTATCTTTTAATTAGTTAGTTTATCAAGGGTTCCAGGAGCTCCCTTGGGTTGGTACCACACAAGGGAAGTATTCTAGATCCTTTCATACCTTTCCCTTTAGTCATTCATTTTATTTTATAGTTTTTAAATTAAGATTACAGTGAATGTAGAAGTTTGTGTGTTGAGTGTACAATGTTCTATGTTTTTCGTGTTTTCTACATTTTGTAGTAATTATGTCTTTTATGTGTTTTCTATAGTGTGTATTAATTTTTGTATGTTTTGCTTTGTAATTCTACAATTTCCCTAGAGTTAGTAGTTATTCCCATTTCCTTTGAATGGATTTTCTTTGTTTATCTTTCCCATAGTTTGATTTATGTTCCTTATGTCATTTACTGTACATGTTTAAAAATAGTTTATTTTCATGTTTATTAGATTTAATTGTACCTTTATGATTTTCGTGTCATTTCTTTTATACATCTGATCTCATTTTCAAAAATCAGTCATGCTAGCCCATATGCTTGTTGTCATGAATTGCGTGGAACATGACTTCTAAATGTCTATATTCAACAATTAGAAGGTCAAGTAATGGATATATTTTACCAACGGTTCTGAACTAAACATAGAGTTTCTTGGGTCTCATCTCTAGCAGTATTGATAATGAGCTAAGTGTCAAGTAATAAATTTGAGTTTTATTCCTTTGCAATTGTTAGTTATAGTTTATTTCATCATTTGGTTTTGACATTATTCCATGACATTTATTTTATGTAGGAATTCATCATTTAAACTTGATTAATTCTATTTGATGCAGGATCATCAAGACAAAGTCCTTTGTTTGCTAAATAAGTAGTCAATTCTATTCTTTTGTTTCCATGTAATCAATTCTAGAAAGATAGGGTTAGTTGTTAGGATTTCATTTGATTGTAATAACTGGAAACTTTCCAATGTTGTCCTTGAATATTATGATAAATTTCTCAAGGATAGGACTTGTTATAGATTTACTTTTCTTAGGCGTTCAAATCCTATTGTTATCAATCTGGCAGTTTTGTTTTAGTCCTATTTAATTATAATTGATCTAAATGTGAGATAGAGAGAGAGAGGAAGAGAGTAGAGTGCGATTGTGTCTGGAAGAGTAAGCGAGAAAGAGATCTAACTGTGTTGGTTGTTGATTGAATTAAGAACAAAGCTTAGATCTCTACGAAATTGTTTGTATATGGAATGCCATCTCTTAATAATAATAAAAACATGAATTTACATTCTCGATGTGCATGATTTTATACTCTAATAGTCCATTGAAGAATTCTCAAAGATAGTGATAAAATTATCCATAGTGAATTGATAAATTCATTCGACTGTCTCAATTTGAGTCAAAGTCAATGAAATTTAGTAGAGACAGTTTTGTTCAAGTTCTACAATGGAAGAGTACAGGTCCACAACATTAGATCAACATATGTAACCACAATAGATCGACGGTCGAGAACGAGGCCGCAAAGAATCGATGGTTCAGAAAAAACGAATTGTGGAAGCCCAACTTTGGAAAGTGGGAAGGAGGATCAACAAATAGCAATCCACATGCGACATGGATTGTGGTGGCTCCAATGCTTGCAGAAGCTAAGTTACGAAATTTTGTGAACCCACAATATGAAATTGTGGAAAGGGTCCTTTTACAAAAGGCCTTGTGAAATAATAGTTGCAGAAGAGCAACTGCGGAAATGAATAGTTGCAGAAGGAATGAGTTGCAGAAACACAGCATTACAGAATCAAGTTTGAGGAAAATGATTTTAATCAACATTTCAAGATGAAGAAGAGAACGTTAGGCCTACCATATTTCAATTTCCATCTGTTTTTGTATCATATCTTATGAGAGCCTATATAAGAATGATGTAGATACAGGGACAAGCAGATGGACTTCATGTAGGATGTGGTTGAGGAAGACAAGCTACAAAGATAGACACATAGAGGGAATTAGTAGAACTTCAAGCTAGGATGGAATCTATGGGGTGAAATAATTCTGAGAATACAAACACCAGTGATGAATAACAATCCTCTCAAGACAAGCAAGAAGAGATTTTTAAAGAAGTAAAAGTAATGAAGATGCTAATGAAAGATAGTAACACAACCAAAGTTAAAATCCCTATGTATAAAGGTAATCTTAATGTTTAAGAACTCATGGAATGAAAGATAGTAACAAAACCAAAGTTAAAATCCCTATGTATGAAGGTAATATTAATGTTTAATGTTTAAGAACTCATGGAATGGAATGTTTAAAAAAGTATTTTGATTTTGAAGAAATTGAAGATAAAAATAAGTTGAGCTATGAAGTGACTAGAATGAAAGGGAATGCAACTATCTGGTAGGATAAACTTCAGATTCACAGAGAAAGAAGAGGTAAGTCTAAAATCAAATATTGGGATAAAATGCTATATAAAATTAAAATTAAATTTATGCCTAAGGATTATCAATTGAATCTCATTAAACAACTATATAATCTTAGAAAAAAAGTTATGAGTGTTAAATAATATACTGAAGAATTCTTTAAGCTGAGTATTAGAGCTGGAAAGACAGAAGGGGACATATAAAGATTATCGAGCTATATAAATGGAGTGAGGTTTGAAATAGAAGATGAGATTAGTTTCTTGAATTTGAATACTGTAGAAGATTCTTATCAGTGAGCCTTAAGGGTAGATG
The DNA here is from genome assembly GCA_001517045.1 of Pseudotsuga menziesii. NCBI lineage: Eukaryota > Viridiplantae > Streptophyta > Pinopsida > Pinales > Pinaceae > Pseudotsuga > Pseudotsuga menziesii. Next base: position 569,628 of record LPNX010078988.1, on the reverse strand, counting down.
AAAAGGTACTAATAAGACAAAACTAGGAGAATCGAGGGAGAATCGAGGGAGAGTTTCGGTCGGAGGATTCCCAAATAGAAGAAGTAAGTTTCAGAATTCTAAAGATGAGGAAGATGGATCTACTAGCCACACACCCCAAATAATTCAGAGGAGGCCGAGGAAGAGGCAACAATAGAGAGGTGAAGTGTTATACATGTGGAGAAATTGGACACATGTCATGGGAGTGACCAAGGAATAAACCTGCAGCTCAAAGGAATGTATTTTTTGTTGAGGCTTGTGAGGAGTATAATGAAGAAAGAAGAGGTGAATAATCCCACTCAGGAAGGAGAATCTCTTATGTTAAAAATATTTTTGGTAAAGAAAGAGAAGAAAGTGCATGAACCATCCCATAGAAAGAGTCTATTCAGAACTAAATGCAAGTCGCAAGGTAAGTGTTGCGAAATGGTCATTGAAAGTGCTAGTACAGATAACTTGGTATCCACAAAGATGTTATAAAAGTTGGGATTGGAGAGGATGAAACATCCAAGTCCTTATAAAGTTTCCTTGTTGTATAAGGAACATCAACTCTTGGTGAATTAGGAGTGCAATGGGGAGTTTCAAATTGGTAGTTATAAATATGTGGTATTATGTGATATTATTCCTATGGATGTGTGCCATATACTCTTTGGGAGGCCAAGTAAATATGAGATAAAGGTTTTTCATGATGGAATATAGAACATATATTATTTGGAAAAGGATGGAAAAAGACATACATTGTCACCATTGGAAGATGAAGCAGTCCAAGAAGGTTCAGGGTCAAATATTTTGCTGATGAATGGGAAGGAACTGTTACAAGAGGTTAAGAAGGAGAATGAGCTACATTTTTATCTTATTGGTAAGGCAAAGGTAATTTTAACTTCTACAAATTTAGATGATTTTCCTTACTGAAGTTAGAATTTTTCTTGATGAATATGCTAATAAAATTGTGGATGAATTGCCAAATGTTTTACCTCCAGTGAGAAGTATTAGTCATCACATTGACTTAATACCTGGTGCAAGCTAACCAAATAAGGAAACTTACATATTAACTCCTCAAGAGAATGAAGATATCAAGCAGTAGGTTCAAGAGTTGTTATATAAAGGGTTGGTGAAAGAGAGTTTGAGTCCTTGTGAAATATCCATTGTACTTAGCCCAAAGAAATATGGTGGATAGCGTATCTGCATTGACTCCATAACAACTAATAATATTACTATTAGGTACATATTTTTTGTACTCTGCATTGGTGATTTTATGGATTGTTGATTGGTTCAAAGTATTTTGCAAAGATAGTTTTGAAAGGTGTTTATCATCTAATAAGAAAAGAGAAGGAGATGAATGGAATACTCCATTCAAGACTAATAATGGATTGTATGAATGTTTCATAATTCCATTTGTTCTTACTAATGTACCTAGTAATTTTTATGAGATTGATGAATGAATTCTTGAAGGAATACACTAGAAAATTTTTGATAGTGTATCTGGATGATATTCCAATTTTTAGTCAAAATAGAGAAGAACATTTCAGACACCTTAAGTTGGTGTTGAAAACCTTGCAAATAGAGAAGTTGTTGATAAATCTCAGAAATTGTAGTTTCCTGAAAAATGAATTGATCTACTTGGGATTTGTAGTTTTAGAAGAAGGGTTGAAGATGGATTCAGATAAGGTGCAAGTAATTTTGAGTTGGAATGTTCCAAGGAATGCGTATGAGGTAATAAGTTTACATGGTATTGCAAGTTTTTATATAAAAGTCATTAGGAATTTTAGTCAAATTTGTGCACCTATAATAGACACTTTCATGGAAAGTAGACAACCTTTCAAATGGATAGAAGAAACTAACCGAAATTTCAATTTGTTGAAGAAGAAGATCATTGAGAATCCTATTCTAGCTTTGGGAATTTTCTATAAGTTTTTTCAAGTGAAGACCGATGCTAGTTGGACAACAATATGGGTTTTTTTGAGTCAAGAACAGAGACTAGTATCATACTTCAATGAGAAGTTAAATGAGGAAAATCAAAAGTATTCCTCATATGACAAGGAGTTACTTGATTCCCAAGAGTTTGTATTATATTCTGGTAGTCATGCTTTGTAGTTTATAAATAGTCATCCTAAATTAAATAAAAAACATGCTATGTCAGTGGAAGTTTTGTAGAATTTTACCTTTGTGATGAAGCATACAAGTGAAAAATCTATTAAAGTTGTTGATTCTTTAAGAAGAGTAAGTTTTATCTTGAGATAATTTAAGGCCAATACTTTAGGATTTAAAAATTTGATTGATGTGTTTAAGGAAGATGTGGATTTCAAAGATGTACATGCAGCCTGTGAGAATTAGGTTACCCATAATATAATCCAATGGTTAGACTACATGTTACAAGAATGATTATTGTTCAAAAATAGTAAGTTGTGTATTCCAAAATGTTACATGACATACAAATTGATATAGGAAAAACACAGTGGAAGTTTATCAGGAGATTTTGGAAAAGATTAAAAAATTTCTCGTGTGAGTAATTTTTTTTTTGGCTAGGAATGCAGCATGATGTAAAGAAATTTATTGAAGGATGCAGAATATGTCAGCATTGCAAAAGGAGGAGAAAAAATAATGTATTTTATCAACCACTATCTATTACAACTAGGATTTGGGTGTAATGTCCCAAATTTTGGACCTGCCATTTATAGGCATGAGCCTATTGATCATGATGATTATATTGATGTTTTATTTTTGTATAAAAAACACCACTGCATATGGACATGGTTATTTTTGTGTATATTGGGTGTAAGCGAATTTTTGATGATACATATGTATGTATATGTTTTATTCTGGGCGTGGACCCTGATGTTAGTTTGTCAACATTAAGCTAGCATTATTTTAGGATCTTTACTGAGAGAACAACAAATACAACAATCAAACACAAGAGACAATGAACACAGTGTTTTTCATCGGGGAAACCATAAAGGGAGAAAACCTCGCAAATTCCTCAAATATAGAATCATCACAAGATGTAAAACCCCAAAATAGTAAGATGCACTCCTGATAGCAGTAATCTTCTTCGTGTCTAGCCTCGGTGTCTTCTCCTTCCTCAACTATGAGCTACAGTTGAGTGTGTGAGTGATGTGTACTAAATAGAGACCCCATCTCTCTATTTATACTAATATTGACATGACTAAAACCCTACTAGGGCCGACCTATACTAGGAGATTCTAATAACCCTAGTGCCCTGGAACTGCGAGGACTTTAACCCTTACACAATCGAAGGGTTACCCACTATGACTTGACATGAGTTATTTACATTATTGATTCTCCCGATCGGAACATCGGGGCATGACAACATGACTCAATTACATAATAGATACATTCCAGAATAAACATTGGGTTACACTACATAAGATACATAGATGAATACGTTCCAAAGTTACAAGTACATCAACACTCCCTCTTAACTAGGAAGGTATTCTTGTGACACAATTTTCAGCATTGGTCTTCTTCTCTGCATCAACTGGATCATCTCGTCATCTGCATCTCGAGTCTTCTGAGTCTTCAATTCATCTTCATTCTTCAAATCTCGATCATCTCTTGATCTAGATCATCATCACTGGATCTCGATCATCTATCGATATAGATCATCATCACTGGATCTAGATCATCTCTGGATATGGATCATCATGGGACATCATCACTAGATCTGGATCATCTCTCGATCTAGATCAACATCACTGGATCTGGATCATCACTCAATCTAGATCATCATCAATGTACTGGATCTAGATCATCACTCGATATGGATCATCATCACTGGATTTGGATCATCTCTCGATCTGGATCATCACTGCTAGATCTGGATCATCACTTGATCTAGACCTCTCGGAGTCATCATAACTGAATCTAGATCATAGCTTGATCTGGATCTCATCTAGTCATCGTCATGTGTGCTATCTCATCATAGGAAGTTCTACAAAGCCACCCTTCTTTCATGCTAGTTGTACCCCTAGCCATTAGGTAGGTCTTTGCCCAACACTTACATCTGACCTACTCGTCAGAAAGGCATGCCCAACACTCACATCTAATCATGTAGGAACCTACAATCACATCAGAAAGGCCCAACACTCACATCTGACATGGAAGGAACTGAATCCTCTCACCATGATAGAATGGCCCACACTCACATCTGACATGGAAGGAACTGAATCCTCTCACCATGACAGAATGGCCTGCACTCACATCTGACATGGAAGGAACTGAATCCTCTCACCATGACAGAAAGGCCCCAAGTCCCAAACTGAGATACCTAGTAATGGATCAGGTGCCTCCACTCTCCCAAAGAGTGGAAGTTACCCTTACATCTGTCCTACTCAATAGAATGGCCAGCACTCATATCTGACATGGAAGGAACTAAATCCTCTCACCATGATAGAATGGCTCATTTGTTACATCTGACCTACTCGTCAGAATGGCTATGAATCTCAGCACTCATATCTGACATGGAAGGAAATCAATCCTATCACCATGATAGAATGGCTCAGCCCTTACATCTGACGTGCTCATCAGAATGGATTTGGGACTCATCACTTTCCCTTCGAGGAAACCTCGATCTGGAGAACACCAAGCTTCTCCCTAAAGTACTCAAACTTCACTCTGGCCAATGGCTTCATCAACACACCAGCTATCTGTTCCTCCGTCACAACATACTGGAGCTTCACTACTCCCCTCTACACCATATCCCTGATATAGTGATACTTGATCTATATGTGCTTCGACTTGTCATGGAACACTGGATTCTTTGACAACTTCACGCAACTATGGTTGTCACAATGTATACAAGTAGCATCCATATGGAGATGAAATAAATCATATAGTAGCTTCCATAGCCATACTGCCTCACAACTAGATGAACAAGCTACGACATACTCTACTTCATCTATACTCAGTGCCACACAGGATTGTTTCCTACTAAACTAAGAGATCACACCTAATCCCATACTGAAGCAACACCCTAAAGTGCTCTTCCTATCGATGGCACTACCTGCCCAATCTGAATCAACATAACCCTCCAGGTTAATCTTCTAATTCACATCGTACTTGAGCCCATAGTCAAATGTACCCCTCGGTTACCTTATAATATGCTTTGCAGCAATCAAGTGAACATTTCTCGGATCTGTCAAGAACTGGCTCAAGGTGTTCACAGCAAAGCAAATGTCTGGTCTCATATTTTTCAGGTACATCAATGATCCAATCATCTAACAATAGATTGTAGCATCAACCAAATCTGATGAAGCATCACTCAATAGCTTCAGGTTCTATGCCATAGGTGTGGCCATAGTCTTGAAGTCCAACATCCCAAACCTATTCAGGATCTCTACTACATACTTCCCTTGTCCAAGGAATATTCCATCCACACTCTGCCACACCTCCATACCTAGAAAGTAATGCATCATACCCAAGTCCTTCATTTCGAACTTAGCAGCAATCTTTCTCTTCGTATCAGTAACCAACCCATCCTTACCTATCACAAACAGATCATCTACATATAGTAGAAGCATCACTGGGTTGCCATCTTCAACCTTGTAGTAGAGGTTGGAATTTTCTTTACTCTTGGTAAAGCCCAAACCGGATAGAAATCTATCAATTCTACTGTACCATGTCATGAGTTCCTATTTCAAACCGTATAGGGATTTCTTCAATCTGCATACATGAGACTCCCTGTTAGGTGTCTCAAAACTGAGTGGTTGTTCTACATACAGTTCCTCTTCCACTACACCATTCAAGAAAGTAGTCTTGACATCCATCTGGTGTATCTTCCATTTCATCACTGCAGCTAGAGAAAGTACTGATCTGATGGAAGTGTATCTAGCTATAGGTACAAAGGTTTCTTCGTAGTCTATTCCCTCTTTCTGAGAGAAACCCCGAGCTAAAAATATTGCCTTATATTTTTCAATGCCACCGTCTGCAGCATGTTTGATCTTGTAGATCCATTTGGAAGTTACAACCGACTTCCCATCTGGTCTTGGGACAACATCCCAAACATCATTCTTCATGATCAATTGGTACTCTTCGATCATAGCATCCTTCCATTCTTTCTGTTCTATCACTTCTTTATAACTAAAAGTTTCTTTATCAATGAAATCACATAGTAAAGCTACATACCCGGAACAAGATCTGGTCCTCTTTCTTTTTCTGTGATTCTCTTCTGGAGCCCCATATCTTTCTGCACCTTGGATAAGTTCTTGTACCCAAGCAGGTTTCCTCTTATGAGGATTCCTCTCTAGAGGTGGATCTACAGGTCTTTATGGTTCTTCAAATTCTTGATCTTCTTCTCGAGTTTCTTCATTCATGGTTGTATCATGAATTTTGGGTGCTTCTGCTTCCTCAGGCTCTTCAGCAGGTCTCTTTCTGGATTTGTTGTAAGCTGCGTCTTCATCAAATGTCACATCCCTGCTGATGTCAATATTTTGGTATCCTGGGAAATATATTCTGTAAGCCTTCGAGATTTTAGTGTATCCCACAAATATACCCTTCTTTCCTAAAGGATCTAATTTAGTCCTCTTCTCTTTTGGAATGTGTACGTACACATGAAATCCCAATATTCTAAGATGGCTGAATTTTTGTTTCTTGCCAGAGAATACTTCTTCAAGAGTCTTGTTCTCGAGTACTCTATGTGGAGTATGGTTCTATACATACATCGTTGTTCTGGCAGCTTCTGCCCAAAGATGCATAGGAAGGTCTTGATCATGAAGCATTGCATTTGTAGCTTCCATGATAGTTTTGTTTTTCCTTTCCGCAATCCCATTCTGTTGTGGATTATAAGGAGTGGATAACTCCCTCTTAATCTCCCATTCTTTACATAGCTCTTTGAATTCATTTGAAGTGTTGAAGTGAATTCTCCACCATTATCTGATCGAATGGTCTTGATCTTCTTTTCAGTATGGTTCTCAATCAAGGCTTTGAATTCCTTCAACTTACTGAATACTTCATCTTTGTTCTTCATGAAGTAAACCCATGTCTTCCTAGAAAAGTCATCAATAAAAGAAACATAATATGCATACATGCTTAGAGAGTTTGATGACATAGGACCGTATACATCGGATTGGATGATTTCCAAGATTCCTTTTGCTTTTCTTTCACTGCTTGGAAATGTCTTCTTTGTATTCTTTCCTTTCGCACATCCTTTGTAGACCCCATCCTGTTTTGCTTGGATTTTTGGAATACTTTCGACAACTTTGCTTGCAATAGATAGTGCTTTGTAATGCGCATGTGCAAGCCGTCTATGCCAAAGTTCACTTAGCTCTACTGTTTCATGGACCAAGGCTTGTTCTGATGGCCCTTTAATTTGTACAATCCTCCTTCTTGTTATCCAATCACTACTACATCATCGATAGTCTTTCCTTTTGGCCACATGATGACTTGACCATTTATGAATACAACCCACATTCCTTTTGCATCTAATGCTGATATGGAGAGAAGGTTCTTCTTGAGTCTTGGCACAAACAATACTTCTTTCATTGTTAGAGACTTTCCAGAGTCTAATTTATAGGAAGATTCCCCACTACGTTTTATTGGATATTGGTAGTCATCTCCTAGCTTTACTTTGTGTGGTGATTCATGTTCTGAGAGTCTCACAAAGGATTCCTTGAATCCAATCATATGTTTGGAAGCCCCACTATCTATAATCCAATCATCACTTCCATGAGTAATGTTACCTATGAGAGAAAATATCAGAACATATTCATCCTCGCTTGAAGAATCTTCACTTTCATATCTGGATCTCTTCCTAGATGGTTCATCATCCTCTACAGCATGAGCATGATGTCTTCTTTTGTTTATTTTCTTCATTATCTTCTGTTTGTTAGGACAATTCCTTGCATAGTGTCCTGCTTCATCACATGTATAGCATATGATCCTAGATACATCTTTTCTAGTGTTTTTTGTGAGAGTGCTTACCTTTGGAGCTATGAGGTCTTATTTTGTTTGACTTGGAGTGAGACTTAGAGTATACCATGAGAGCTTGGTCTTCACTTTCCATCTTCTCTTCTTGATCTACTATACAAGACTATTCTTGAGAGCACTCTTCCCATAGTCTGCTAAACTTGAATAACTTCTTTCTAGCACAGATTCCTTGGATGAAAGAATCACATGACCTAGGAAGGCCATTCAATGTAGTCATTACAATCTCTGTATTCTCCACTTCTTCATCAACTACTTCTAGTTTCTCTTTGATCTGATAAACTATTGTAAAGTAATACTGGATTATTTCTGCATTCTGAATATTCCCATTCTTCAGTTGGTTTCTCAGGCTGATCTTCCAGTTTATGTTCTTCCCTTCAAACAATTTGGTTAGGGTATCAAAAATAGCTTTAGGTGTCTTGAGAGAGGACACCTATGGGATAAGGTGATCCTTGATAGAATCAGTAATGATCCTCTTTGCCATAACCATCTTATTTTTATGTAAGGCCTTTGCCTCATCTCCCTCTGGAACTGGAACCTCCTCATGGATGTAGGAGTCTAACTCATTTTCTTCCAGGCTCAGAAGTTATCAAATCCCTCAAGCTTTTCATCAAGCTTGGTATGATGAGACATATTAACTGGGAACCTGAAATGGAAATACAAAATATTTTAGATCTTACCAGGTTCAAGATGTTGGATCTAAAACTTGAGTTGAAATCCTGTAGAGCTGGTTTAGGAGCAAATTAGGGTTTTGATTTTCCAGAGTTCTGTCACCCCAAATGCCTTGAAATTTGTCCCTAACTTCAATTTTTGGGAGGATATCAATCCAGGCCTTGGCTCACTAAAAAATTCCTCTTCTATTAAAAGCCCTAATTTTCGACAGTAGTGACAGGTCCAAAACTAAAAAACCTCAGAATTGGATTATGCTTCGATAGAAATATGCAACCTAAGGAGGAGAGTTATTCCACCTTACTTTTGCTGAAAATATGTGGAGGAATATCCACAAACTAGGAAGCCCTAGTTCCTGTAGCTGCATAGTGTCTTCTTCTTAGGTTAGCTCTAATACCATGTTAGTTTTTCAACATTAAGCTAGCATTATGTTAGGATCTTTACTGACAAAACAACAGATACAACAATCAAACACAAGAGACAATGAACACAGTTTTTTTCATTGGGGAAACCATAAATGGAGAAAACCCTACAACTTCCTCAAAGATAGAATCAACACAAGATGTAAAACCCCAAAACAGTAAGATGCACTCCTGACAGCAGTAATCTTCTTCTTGTCTATCCCCAATTTCTTCTCCTTCCTCAACTATGCGCTACACTTGAGTGTGTGAGTGATGTGTACTAAATAGAGACCCCAACTCTCTATTTATACTAATCTAGACATGACTAAAACCCTACTAGGGCCGACCTCTACTAGGAGATTCTAATAACCCTAGTGCCCCAGAACTGCAGGGACTTTAACCCTTACACAATCAAAGGGTTACCCGTTATGACTTGACATGACTTGTTTACATTATTGATTCTCCCAATCGGAACATCGGGGCATGACAACATGACTCAATTACATAATAGATACATCCCGGAATAAACATCGGGTTACAATACATAAGATACATAGATGAATACATTCCAAAGTTAAAAATACATCAACACCTAAAGCACATGCTTGATGAAATTTTTTGTGTTGGGTGTGGACCCTGAAGCACATGATTGATGAGATGATTTGTGTTGAGCGAGATGCTTTGGGGCACATGATTACTTACATTTTTGTTGAGCATAAAGCTCTGGAACACATGAAAATAATATTGGAAATGTTGGCCATAAGCTCTGGAGCATTCCATGTTGATGTTGAGCATAAACTCTCGAGCATCGAATCTTTGGCCATTGTATCCCTAGGTGTATCACACAAGTACATCCTAGCATTTAGTTTTGAGTGAGAGATATGGAATTGCACTATGTTTGTAACTCCTTGTTAAAAGCATTGAGTATGGGATCCGGTAAGTGCTAGGGGTTACTGAAAATAATTTAATAACTTCCAAGTAAAAAAGGCTCGAGAAAAATATTTATCATCGTCATACTTATTTATAAGTGATTAAATGAAATTTTTGAATTTTGTATTCTCATCAAAGTACTAAAGAGCTACCACATTATATGAGGGAAATACAACATGCAAGGATGTTTAGATTTTCCTATCCTAATAATCCCGAGCCATCTATATACTTGACATTCATAAGAAAGTGTCGTTAAGTCTAGGGATCATGATACATGATGCCCAAAGACAAATTCTAACAAGCATTTTAATAATATGTATTTTATACATAGTATGTATAAAGAATTTATTATGATTAATTATATAATTGAATAAAGAAAGAAGATAATATCCACCAATTATTATTTACTATTAAAAGATTAATAAAAAGTGAAAAAACTATGAAAGACTAACTAGGAACTAGTGAAAAGTTCCTAGGTTAAGAATTGAAAATTTTACCACAGTAAATGAAAAAGGGTTAAATCAAGAAATCAAGGTTTTCTTGATTTAACTTACCCTTTGACTCAAAATTATGCCTATAAAGACTCAATCCAAGCAAAGTCTTGGGGTTCTAATTTTTTTCTTAGGGAATTATTATTCTTCCTATTTTGGGCTCTCAAGTGTTTTCTTCGAGAACTTACTCCTGCAAGGAAAAGAGGACAGATTCAGAATCTGAATACCATATAGGAAACCCTACCTTATGAGCTCTAATCTACTTGCATGTTGGAGTCCCACATGGGGGGATCCGAATTTAAATCAGGAACATGTCCGAGTCATGGTTGGGTGGAACGTGGTAGTACCCAAGTGATTTGGTCATCAAACAGAGGTCAAATATTCATTGAATTGTTAATGCTGGTTAGTTAATTGTGTAGGTACAGCCATTGATAAAGCTTCAAATTCAGGTATGAAACCCTGAAAATCCTATTCTATTTTATTTCCTAAATATTTGTTACTGTTCACATTAAGTAATGGATGCAATGTAGTTTATAATCCTAAGGGTTAAGTTTTATGATTAACAAACTGCTAGGGTCTGTAATTACAATTTACTAATCTTATGATGGAGAAGTTTTATTGTATGTTGTTTATGTTGAGGGTGGTATCCTTCATAAATATTATTGTATTAACTAGGTGTTGATCTTAATATTATGTTTATAATGTGTTCTCTATATTTAATACTATGTTGACATATTTCATTTTTCAGCAGAGGCTTGTCCTACAAATTTTAAATAACTAGTTCAGTAATAATTAACTAAAATCATTCGAGGAAATTTCAACTCAAAATGGGCCTCCTAAAAAAATTAATAAAATATTAGTTAAAATAATAAAATAATATTTATTAATTTTGGAGGAAGAAAAGTAAAAAGCTACTTTTTCTTTGTATTTTCAACATATGTCCCTATGTTTTTACTCAAATTTAAATCAAGAGAGCTCATTGGATGCAGAATTAAATTCTGCGTCCAACGAGTACCCACTCGGCATACTTTTGATGGACCTCGCTACCCCAAAAACAAGAAATACCTAAAAAAATGTGATGATGATGACATCACATTTTTTCCAGGTATTTCTTGTTTTTGGGGTAGTGGGTCCATCAAAAGTATGTCAAGTGGGTACTCGTTGTATGTGGAATTAAATTCTGCATCCAACGAGCTCTCCCAATCGAAATTTGAGTAAAAACACCGAGAGATATGTCAAAAATACAAACAAAAAAAGTAGTTTTTTTAATGATACCTATCCCCAAATTTATATTAAAAAAGTGTTTAAGACCTATACGGTATTTCAAATTTAAAGCAATTTCATTGGATAACACATGATGACATGGAATTTGAATTAGAGTTAAAAGGCCCATTTTGAATTGAAATTTCCTCTAATGATTAATTATGCTAATCTATACATATTTATATTTTAAACTAGATCTACTAAGAATAGAGTTCATATAACAATCAGACCTATTTGTTTATAAGATAACTACATATGCATATAAATAAAACTATTAGGTATAAACCTTTATAAAAACTATCTCTGCATTTATTTGTAAAAATTAAATAATCCATCTAAGATCTTTCAAGGTCTGTAATCATATAATAAATTACATTAAAAATACTCCACATAAATGAAAACCACATTAAGTTTAATCAGAGGGATATCGTGACCATCCATGTGGTCCTTATCAATACTCTGCCATAAAATCTATAGTATAACATCTAAATAAAAATACCATAAATCACAACCATTATATATTTAAAAATCCCATATAATATCCATCTCTACATACTTGTAAATCAATTTACACAACTCAACATCATAACGTAAATCCATTTATTGTAAACAGTAGCAGGAATTGAATCCTGTGGTGTGCAATCCCAGCTTGTTTATTTATCAAATTACATTTCATTACTTTACATTAAAAACGTTTGTTTCCAACAGAGGTCGCAACATCGATTCCCATGGATGTCAAGACCTAAGGCAAAGTCGTAATAAACAATCCATATGTATTATATATACCTACAACAACCAAATCCTGTAATTGTTCTCACACAGGCCACGCTATACAAATTCGTATGTGGGATATGGTTTTTAATTAAACACTTTGATTTATAATACAGAGTCCAAGCTCTTTAAAAACAACAAGTGCCATCAAGGGTCTGCATACCCTGGTCTCCACGGAACCCAGTAACACACAATACTCACATAAGTCACAACCTCGGCCAAATAATGTGTTAATACATAGTGCTGACAGAAATCATGGCCTCGGTTGAGTAGCATTTTAATACATAGTGCTCACATAAGTCATGGCCAAAGTCATATAATGTTTTAAAACACAATCCAATTTTCACCTAAGAACTAGATGTCATAAACACATAAACTACAAGCTATCGCAGCACTGTGGTAAGGCTCAGGCCATTGACGGCATGGCCTTTACCCATGTTGTCAAGACATTTTCATTAACCAACTAATCAATGGAATTTATGCACAGAGCATCCAGTGAGGTGTATGCCTCTATCCATTAAAAACCCGAACTTGTTTACTTGCACAGCTAGATAAAAATGCAGGAGGAAATCACATACACCATAATAAAAAATTAATTTATAAAAACAATGCTTACATCTATTTACACAGAGATCCCAAATTTATGTATACAAACGCCATTAAGGGCCGAGAGAAAGGTTTTACATAGGGTGCCAATGGGCTATGACACCATTGCTTACAATGGTGCATCCCATGGCTATAAAAGCCCAAAAAACTAAATCATCAACAATTTGTAGAACTGAAATAAAATTACATAGAGCCAAATGGCCTAAGAATCAAGTCACAGCATAACACCTCAACATTAAAATTAACCAAGTCTGTATTCAAATCCTGAAGGAAAAATTGATTTCATTACAACATAAAACTCCAACCAAAACAACCAGTCGAAACATAGCGCTGCCACAAGATTGAAGGGTGACCAGCATAAAATCATTTAGCAGGCTTACCATGGCCATGAATGCAATGCTTGGAGCCAATGGTGTCGTAGCCACGCTACTCCTCCTTTCCTTTCGAACCCTGAAAGCAACAACCAAATGGGGATGAGGAGTATTCCATCTTATTAAACTGTAAACCAAACTAATGTTCAATCTTGTAAGTTCACATGGGCTTACCTTCACAAGCTGGAGGTCGCTTCCATGGCCATACCTATGCACAGAGCCAAACAACAAAACCCCAAATGAGAAATGAAATACACATCCAACATGAGCCAAGCCTAAGGGTAAGGCTGTCACGCTTTCCCACAAGCATTAAATGCACCAAGATGGAGTCCATTAACATTTCAACAAACCCACTTAGATAGTCACGACTTGTTGTAAAGTATCGATTATCACCATTCTTCATACCAATGCTTAAACTCTGCAACATATGGTTTATACCATATAACATGTCACCCCCAAACTTTGAGAATCAACGTTAATATAATAGAAATCTTGCACTATGATAGTATTATAACAATACTCAGTCATAGGTTGCGCTTGTCCAAAGTCTTAATCCCTTCCTTATAAATGTAGATAAGGTTTAGTCCATAGGTTTAGATCTTAGGGTTTAATACCATAGTATTAAGGTGTTTAGGCTTAAGCACCATGGCATACAATGTATGCCATGTAAATCTCTCGGACTATCAAATCCAAAGCTCTACACTCAAACCATTAATAACCTGCCAATAAAAGAATATAAGTGATAGGTAATAACTCCCGATTCAATTTATTCCTTTGCTAATGCATATACTTATACAAATCATATGACGGTTGTGTTTCGCCTTCCGCCCGGCCTTTTCGGCTTCCTACTATTCATATTTATTTACAATATATAATCCCTACGAATTATATTCTAACAATCCCCCTCTTAATCTGAAGGGGTGTTCGTAAGTCCGAGCATGTTTCTGAATCTTTCAAACTTTTCTCGTCCAAGTGCTTTGGTGAAGATGTCTGCAATTTATCATTTGTGGAACAATGTCGAAGATGGACTGTCTTGGACTTTACATGATATCGAATCAAATGATACTTTGTGTTGATGTGTTTGGTTCGATCATGGAATGTAGGATTCTTAGCTAGCTTGATTGCAGAAGTAATGTCGACCAATAATGGAGTGGAATTTTCTTGTTTTTCTTGCAAATCTTCAAGTATCTTTTTGAGACATACTATTTCTTTCGTTGCTTTAGCTGCAGCCACATATTCTGCTTCTGTTGTTGAATCTGCTGGAACTGATTGTTTGCATGATCTCCATGAGACAACTGTTGATCCAAGACTCATAGTGTATCCAAAAGTTGATACTCCTATT